>CAMRHE010000338.1:517500-747500 GCA_947044405.1 Leptodactylus fallax
TACAAAGGAGTCTATGACAACTGGTCTGTATGATATTTGGGCGGCTCTTGACCTTTGACCCGCCCTGTAATATATAATAAGAATTACAATAATAATAATAATTAGCTGATCCTTCTCCTACTCTATGGCTCGGAGCTATTAGATATCCTCACTACATGCTGAGTATTTTTAGCTGTTAATGAGGTCAGATTTACCCAAGAGGGAAGCTAAACAGTCACCGAGTCCCAGTGGGAACAGGTGCAGGTTCCTAATAAGGGAAGCCTTGTATTTTTAGGAAGGATGTGTGAGAGTTTTCAGAGCAGAGATAGTGAGCGTGTAGATGCCAGGCCATGATGGAATGGATTCTCCTATCTAATATATTATCTAGAAAACTAATAGATACATTTTGTTATACCCAAGTCCCTAGTCAGAGACAGTCATCTTACCCAGAACTTTACATCTAGATCATTCCATACACTGAATTCACTTCATTTACAGTATTTTCCTCTGTCCCCTGCAAGTCTTTTTTGGGGTGGACTTATAGCAGGGGTCATTTGGAGCTTCCTAGTTCATGAATACAAATCCAGGAATATAGTGAAAACTGATCTATCATCTATCTATCTATCTATCTATCTATCTATCTATCTCATATCTATCTATCTATCTATCTATCTATCTATCTATCAACCACAGCATTCAGGGATGCCTGATGAAGAAGACCAGATACGGCGGTGGAGCCTAGGATAAATAAGTATAAGTGTTTTTTTTTTTTTTTATGTACCCTCTGTTGCTGTCGATTTTTATACTCTATGTCCTCAGAACATAATGAGATTGAGCATAATGAGCAGTTTGGTTTGGATTGACATGAACGTTCGTGAATATTTGCCAAACAATATCTATCTATCTATCTATCTATCTATCTATCTATCTATCTATCTATCTATCTACACTATCTATCTCATATCTATCTAATATCTATCTATCTAATATCTATGTATCTATCTCATATCTATCTATCTATCTATCTATCTATCTATCTATCTATCTATCTCATATCTATCTATCTCATCTTTATCTATTTATCTATCTTATCTATCTATCTATCTATCTATCTATCTATCTATCTATTTCATATATATCTATCTAATATTTATCTATCTATTAGTCTATCTGTCTGTCGGTCTGTCTATCTATCTCATATCTATCTATATATTTATCTAATATCTATCTATCTCATATCTATCTATCTATCTATCTATCTATCTATCTATCTATCTATCTAATCTCTATCTATTTATCTATCTAATATCTATCTATCTATCTATCTCATCTTTATCTATTTATCTATCTAATATCTATCTATCTATACATCTAATTATCTATCTATCTATCTATTTCATATCTATCTATCTAATATTTATTTATCTATTAGTCTGTCAGTCTGTCTATCTATCTATCTATCTATCTACAGTATCTATATATCTCATATCTATCTATCTATCTATCTATCTATCTATCTATCTATCTATCTATCTATCTATTTAATATCTATCTATCTATCTATCTAGTCCATTCTATAATTTCTGGATATTTGCAGAATTGCTCTTTATATCATTGTTATTACAACACCTATTAGCTAACTGAGCAGAACTTCTGAGTATAATCACTGAGATTTTTGTTTCCATGGTAAAATATACCACTCTCAAAATTATTGTGACCGCTCCCAATGAGACGGCAAATGTCAATTCTTTCTCTTGAGTGAAGCTAACCTGGCAGCCGTATTGATTTTGTCCAAAAAAATAAAAAAAAAAAAGAATGAAAAGGAATAAAAACACTTCATTAAAAAGCAAGTTCCTAATTTCTGAAGAATTGTGAGACAGTCCTAGAATGTAAAAATGAAGAGAATTGATGGGAGATTCTCTAAATTGCTCAGTAAATGCATTACCGCAGCTTCTCTCTACAGTGTCCAAACCTGGAGCGTGAGCGGCATGAATCATGGGAAGGACTTAAAGAGGAACACACATTGTTACAGTCCAAGTATGTGTCAGAGCCAAGGGTGCACAGCCATAAATACCAGTAATGTACTGTAGCTGCTGCAGGGCCCACAAGAAATAGGGGCCCAGGTCAGTTATTGTTACCTCTGAGTTGTAGATGCATAAGGTGCACAGACTTCCTCTCCACAACAATAGAAATACTAAACAAGTTATGCCAGGTGTAGGAGGGCAGCAAGTGCCAGTCTAATGATTCTAATAGTTTCTAGATAGATAGAAATATAGATAGACAGATCGATAGAAAGATAGATAAAATGTTTAGAAAAATAGATGATTTTAGAAAGACTATAGAAAGATAGATAGATAGATAGATAGATAGATAGAATAATACATAAAATAGTAAATACATAAATAGAAATATAGATACAAGATATTAAAGCTAGATAAGAGATTGATACAGAAGGCAGATAATTGAGATCTATGGATGATAGATAGAAAGATATATGGGTAATCAAAAAATCCATTGTTAGATAACTGAGAGTTACAAGATTGACAGAGTAGATAGAAGGATGAATAGATAGATAGATGGATAGATAGACAGATGGATAGATAGATATATAGATAGATAGATAGATAGATAGATAGATAGATATGGATAGACAGATAGATAGATGTGAAATTTCTAAGATGAAGATAGATAGATAGATAGATAGAGATAGACAGATAGATAGATAGACAGATAGATAGATAGATAGACAGAGATAGATAGATAGATAGATAGATAGATAGACACAGATATACAATACATTGATACTGTATGATGATTATTTTATCATTCCCTGAGATATCTGTGTAGATAGAATAGAGATACAATCTCGTGTCTTCCTCTTGGTTTATACAGACGATGTATCTGGGGAAGGTTGAGCAATAAGTTAAGCTCTGCTACATCTGCACATCTTCAGCTCCAGGATGTTGAGGCTATCATGTGGAGAAGAAATCGGTTCGCTTGCCAGTTTTTGTCTGTCTCTGTATCAGTGCGGTGCTGGCCTGCACGAGGCTCCTGTCTGGGGGCGAGAAGAATCTCTTCCATCCGGCTCCATGCTATTATATTTATGTAGAGCGTCACATAGAGTTCATGCCATATCATGTCAGGGATTAGCCGGATTGTAATGTCTGACCTAATTGGATAATCAGGCTGTGTGTGAGAGGCATCATATCTAGTAGACAGGCTCAGAAGTGACATTTAGTGGACAGCTCCTCCTGACTATCCCGCCTATATGTATCAAGCAGAGCAAAATGAGAATGGATCTGCACATCTCCCTGTCACGGGTGAGACGGGAACAGAAGAGAGATGGCTGTCAACATCAACAAGACCCAATCTCACTTGCAAAATCTGTCAGAGATGAGACATTGCCAAAGCACAGTAGCCTGCAGTGATGTTATGTCCCGAGATCCCAGGGTCTGCAGACCAAGCTGCTCTACTCAAAGCATTCGCTTGTCATCTACATGGGGGCTTCTTTGCCAGTGGCAGCCAAAGCTTTTATGCAATTCTTGTTGGTTTCTGGCAACAAAACTATATCGCCTTGCTGTTTTTATGCCTACAGTACATAGAGTATTGACGTACTAGAGGGTGGCCCCATTGCAAAGATCAAAATGGACCCCAATATCATGGTGCCAGATTTTGCTACTAAGTACAGAATGTCTAGTGGCTTCCTTCTAAAAATGTTTTGAAGATCCCCAAGAAAATTCTGGGCCTATTACTTGCTAATATCAGCTCTGATTCCTTCCACCCAAAATAGAGGAGACCAATCATGGCCGGGCCCCCTGTCTCAAAGGGCCCTGTAGTAGTTGCATGGTCTGCCTCTATGGTACAGATGTCTTCACACTAAAGATTCCTTAATAGGGTTATACTACAAAAAAATGTATCCTCTATTCATAGGTTAAGTTGGAGGATAAATTGCTGATCCGTGTGAGTTTGACCACTGAGACCCCCACTGATCCTGGGGGTGTTTTACTCACATTGTGAACATAGTAGTAGTGAAGACAGGTGCAACCCAGGTGTATTATATATGTAATATTCTTCACAGGTTCCAATTTACGCCACAGCCACTAGGTGGCCACACACATATAGAAACTCGTGACAGAGTATCACAAAACTGTGTTCGTTTCAAAGCTGGTCGTCTTGTGTTTCTCATTTTGAGTTGGAAATCATTTTCAGATGGAAAGGTAAAGAAGGACTCATCTGTATGTAAACCGTTGTAGGGTCTGCGTAGGGTCATGTGGAAAACTGAAATACCAATATTATACCATAGCAAATCACTGCAGTATATTGTAGCAGATCAACTAAGAGGCTGAGAATCTGTATGTAAGCACGCCATAACACTGTGCCCTATGGAGAATAAATGGACCCTTCAGGAATGGATGCTTCAGGGATGAGCGGATTATAAGTGGGTTGAGTAGAGAACAGTACACACCTCTTGACATACAGATAAATCTGCCCTTATCTTTCCTCTTGGCTCAATATATCCCAAGATAACAGGAGTGAAATGATCATCTGTGAAAAAAACAAATCATTTTGCGATACTCTGTCACAAGCTGTCTATCCTATGTGTGTTTGGCCACCCAGTGGTTGTGTTGTGCCTTGCAGCCTGTCAAGGGTTTTGCTATTATGTTGCCATATTTTATTGAATTGGTTTCTAAGGAATTGGAGTTTTAAACCAAACTGAAGTTAAGATAAAGGTGGACACATCTGTAACTATTCTCCGTGAGATAGACATTTCCATGACAACCGTTAAAGTAGCTATTGGTGGGCTGTATTTAAAGAAGAGAGAACATTGTGTAACAATGTAACAACGCAGAACAATAAAAACAAATTTTTATATTATAAAGTTACAAATTTTATATAAGAAGAAACATTTCAGTAATGTCAGATAGAAGTATTATATAGTGCTGGGATTATAAAACCTGTTCATGTAGCTGAAGTCAATGCTATGGATTATTAGAAGACTCGTCACCGTTCCTGACATGTCTGTTTTAGTACAGATACAGCAAAGTTTAATTTGACCCTTAAGCTGGTAAATAAACAGCTGCTGCAAACTTTAACTTGACTGTTTCAATGGCCATCACATTACTACAAGTTATCAGATTCAAGTTAAAATTTGCTACATTTGTAAATATTTGAATTCCCCATAAAATAACAATTTTGTTGCATAATTTCTTATATTTCCTTATTTTCTTAGATTTTATTAAATATCATGTGGTGACAAGAAGGTAGAAAAACCTTTCTTTTTGGCCCCTCTCTTTGACACTCTTGAGGGCAGCTAATGGGTATTATCGAGCCTACCATATACCAAAAACCTACACTTTTTATCATTTCTTGCTAAAAACACTGACTAGCACCATGGAGCAAGGGTTGTCCACAGTGATGTAGCTATAAGGGTCACCTCAGAATCCAAGGGGGCTCACAGGTCACCCTCACCACACTAGAGCTGGATAACTTATTTTTTCATTTCATTTTTATTTTTTAATATTTTTATTTTTTTACTTATTGTTATAACAGGATTGTCCTTGCAGAGATGAACAGATGTATGTGATCGACAAATAGTTAAATAACTGATTAGCGGGGGTGCTAAGAGTCAGATCCGCACCAATCTTATATTGCTAGCCCATCCTAAGGATGCGAACCTTAAAAACCCCATTAGCCCACAATGCCCTAATAGGGTATTTATAATGGGGTTTATATAGCAAACTACTGTTTAACCATTAACATTCCATGGCTATGCTTATCTCAGTAACCATTTAGACTCCATGGCTATGCTTGGGTTAGTAACCATTTAGATGCCATGGCTATGCTTGGATTAGTAACCATTTAGATGCCTTAGCTATGCTTGGCTTAGTAACTATTTAGATACCATGGCTATGCTTGGCGTAGTAACCATTTAGATACAATGGATATGCTTGGATTAGTAACCATTTAGACTCCATGGCTATGCTTATCTCAGAAACCATTTAGACTCCATGGCTATGCTTGGATTAGTAACCGTTTAGATGCCATGGCTATGCTTGGCTTAGTAACCATTTAGATGCCATGGCTATGCTTGGCTTAGTAACTATTTAGATGCCTTGGCTATGCTTGGCTTAGTAACCATTTAGATGCCATGGCTATGCTCGGCTTAGTAACCATTTAGATGCCGTGGCTGCGCTTGGCTTAGTAACTATTTAGATGCCTTGGCTATGCTTGGCTTAGTAACCATTTAGATGCCATGGCTATGCTTGGCTTAGTAACCATTTAGATGCCATGGCTATGCTTGGCTTAGTAACCATTTAGATGCCTTGGCTATGCTTGGCTTAGTAACCATTTAGATGCCATGGCTATGCTTGGCTTAGTAACCATTTAGATGCCATGGCTATGCTTGGCTTAGTAACCATTTAGATGCCATGGCTATGCTTGGCTTAGTAACCATTTAGATGCCTTGGCTATGCTTGGCTTAGTAACCATTTAGATGCCTTGGCTATGCTTGGCTTAGTAACCATTTAGATGTCATGGCTATGCTTGGCTTAGTAACCATTTAGATGTCATGGCTATGCTTGGCTTAGTAACCATTTAGATGTCATGGCTATTCTTGGCTTAGTAACCATTTAGATGCCGTGGCTGTGCTTGGCTTAGTAACCATTTAGATGTTATGGCTATTCTTGGCTTAGTAACCATTTAGATGCCTTGGCTATGCTTGGCTTAGTAACCATTTAGATGTCATGGCTATGCTTGGCTTAGTAACCATTTAGATGTCATGGCTATTCTTGGCTTAGTAACCATCTAGATGCCTTGGCTATGCTTGGCTTAGTAACCATTTAGATGTCATGGCTATGCTTGGCTTAGTAACCATTTAGATGTCATGGCTATGCTTGGCTTAGTAACCATTTAGATGCCGTGGCTGTGCTTGGCTTAGTAACCATTTAGATGCCTTGGCTGTGCTTGGCTTAGTAACCATTTAGATGCCATGGCTATGCTTGGCTTAGTAAATACTATACTATGAATCCAGTGTTTGGAGAAATATGCTTTCCTTGGAAGTCTTGGTTGTGTGTCTTGCTGTGAGTCCTCTCCTTACACAATTACACCGTTTGCTTTCTGTCCCCTTTATATGTTTTCTTTAGCAGAACATTTTCCCGTGCACAAAGGGAGCTTTTAATGCATCAATTGAAAGCCGCTCCACTTTCTTTCTCTCTAGTTGGCGGTGGAACAATGTAATTTGGCTGGCAGAACAATTGGAAGCATCACCTGCTGTCCCGCTGTATCGCTCAGTGTCTGTAGACACAGCCTTTAATTCAGGAACACAAACAGCTGCTGCTTTTATTTATTCTAAACATGCATCAGGTGATATGTTAGAGCGTGAGGCAGCGCCGGCCAGGTGAGACCCCAGGATCCTCAGCGTCCGCCGCCCCGATGGGTCAGGGGGCACGGTCAGAGCTTGTGACTTTTACTGCCCTGCTATTCCCAGCTCCAGGATGGAGATCACAGTTCTGGCAAAGGACACGTGTTTTTGCAGTTAAAAATATTTCCATCTTTATTTGATGGGAGCTTTAGGGACCGGTGTTTGGGAGCCGCTTATTTCTTTTCATCTGTTTCGCTAACAATATAGAATGGGATTATTTTCGCCATGAGGGTAGTCAGACGGCGTAAAATGACGGCAACGAAGGCAGCAATAGAACAATCACGAAATAAACCAGAGATACAAGTCTTGGATATTCTGTGAAAACTATGTTTTGCTTGCTTTAAGTAATTTTTTTTTTTTTTTTTAATATTTAAAATTTTTAGAAAATTGTTAGCACCACTGGTGTAGCTATAGGGGTCATAGTAGTCATAGTTGCACCCTGTCCCAGAAGCCAGGGGGGACCACAGATCACCCTCACCACACTAGGGCTGGATAAACTCCATTGATCTCCTTTCTGATTTCCTTCGATGGTTGGCAGTCTGTTTAAATTTCTTCCCCTGCCCGCTGGTGCACTGGAGTGAGAAGATTTATGATACACAGCCTTCCACTGTCAGAATGGAGAGCATTAACCATTTAATGGCAAAAAAACAGCAGTTTGTTAGCAGCATGTAGTCAAGGTGGGATTCTGTGGCACAAAAGGGGGGGCACAATTACTATGTGGGGGGCACAACAGGGGATGGGAACGCTTGTGTTCGCAGATAGGTTGTGAAGAAGTCTTCATGGTGGTCTGGGCTAGATAGAGAAGGAAAAATGGGATGAAGTTGATACATATGTATCAAGGGAAACCTCACAATGATTTTTTGCACCAGAGCCCATGAGCTTTTAGTCATTCCCTTGAGTAGAACCCAAGTTCACTATTTTGGAGTGCTGCCATTTTTGTCTATCTGTTTATCTATTGTAGGAAAGGGTTCTTAGAGTGGCCAAGGTATGGAATGAGGATTCTGAAGACGTATAGTTGTAGCAGGCTTTAACTTGAACAGGATATCAGGCTGATATCAAACAGTAAAGCATTGATCCAAAGTTTTTCCCATCCTGGCTCCTCTGTCAATCTGTCTCTCTACTTCTCTCCTAATGCCACCTTTCTGTCCTTACCCTTCTGCGTTTTATTTAGCGTCAAGTCTTCTCTCTCTCTCGACTCCAGGATATCTCCCATATCTTTCCCCAACCAAGTCATTCACTTTGACTTCATTTAGTTGCGTGGCACCATTACTTCCACCATTACTTCACCTACAGGACATGGTGCATGAAGAATACTCACCTTCTAACACATTTAAGGCCATCACGGCAGATACAGATTGGACATCCCAACCACACCTGGACACAGATCTTGACAAACTACAGTACAACTCTGATCAGATCAGGAAAGCCAAAAACATATTTTTTGTTCTGAGGAGAGCTAATTTGCACACTTGTTCCTATGGTCTATTGCCTATAGCCATAAAATTTTGGGATCTTGATGGGAGAACCATTGCCTTTCGAGAACCAACTCTTATGATACTGTAAATTACAAAATAAAGATAGAACCTTGGTTGAACATTTTCTCTAGTGTAAAGCCTATATTTTCATGGCAGAGGTCTCTGAACTCCATTGTCTACCTCCCAAATTAACCCCAGTTGGAGTTCATAGGAGTCCACGCGAATACTATGGACCCAGACATCTCCAATATCAAAGACGATCTTGCACAAAAGGCTACGGCTCCTGCCTCAGAAGTGCATTCCCCTTTACTGAATGTGGCCTGCTGATCCCAAGGAGATGGATTAGCTTACCAGACCTTTGAAAAGCCATCAGCGCTCAACAGCGAGCCGGGGCTTAAATCTATCTGGCCATTTGTTTCAAGGTGCATGCAAAGATAAATTCTCTGGAGCAGAAGTCAAGGATGCTGTATGGATTTGCCTGATGGGTCGTGAATACCAAGCCTATTTCAACCTTCTCTCCTGTTCCGGTGAAATAAAAATCATTTATTTCAACGTACGGAGCGGTGTGTAGAGCAGAATTTACAGGTGCAATGAAGCACTGCCCGGGAGAGCTTTTCTTGTGCTTGATTCCAAAGATGATGAACAATCTCAGCTACCCGGTCTAATGTTCCCAGTCACATCATATAGCAATCCACCCGTATACTGTAATCATCTTGTACATATTATACAATAACGCTGCACTCTGTAACTAGCTTAAAAATGCTCTATAAAATGCCTTTGAACAATCTAATTCTTACTACATAAAAGTTACTATTAATATTTTATTGGCCGTCCTCTATCTTAAGCCCGGGCTCGTCACGCGGCAGCGCCATTAACAGCCTCACCGTCTACAAGGTTCCTTCATGGGTTTTAAAGAGAGTCACAAGGACAGACCCCTTTAAATAAGACACCTACAAGCCAGTGCCATATCCTTGGCCAGATTTTGATGGGTATCTGCCATCGGAGTCACCGTCGATCAGCTATCTGAAGAGGTCAGGTGAGAACTGCAGACTTTTCACTTCTCATGAAGCATAGCACCATACATTTGTATAGTAGCTGTGCTTGGTATTGCAATTCAGCCTAGTTATTTGAATGGGACTGATCTGCCAACAGACCATGTGGCTAATGAACATAATGTTACATGGCTCATGAAGTGGACGTGATCCACAAGTTTCCAGGTCTTAGATCTCCAAAGACCTTCAAATGATGACCTATCCTTAAGATGAGTCAATCCTGGAAAACTCCTTTAGGCTAAGGTTTCAGGTTGCAGAAATGCAGCTTGTTTTGTTGCAAATTTTGTTGCAAATTATGCGCCAAAGAGGAATGGAAACTATATAAGAAGCTCTTATACATCTACCTTTTGCTCAATCCACTCCTGTCTTTGGCTCAAAAAACACAAAAAGGTGCGTTTAGGCAACGTGGGGCTTTAGCCTCAAGGGCTCCGATCAACCAAAAGAATTTCTTTTATGATCCCAACAAAGACTAAAAACTTCCCATCGGAGATCCCTCCAGCTTCCTCTCCATACATTTATCAAGACTTTCCTTTGGCTAAGTGCTTTTGGCCCAAGAGCTAGAGGGCAGAAGACTCTTTCACAAGAAACCTGCTGAGAAACGTATTAATAAACTAATAGTGGTTTAGTCTGCGGACCGGGAGGTCCTCCGAGAGATCCTTTGGCAAGAATTGATAAGACAAGTATCTAGATTGTTTTTCTTCTCATTTCAGAGTAGTTACATGAGATCCATTCCGTGGCCAGCTCTCAGTGGGAGCGATATATCTGAATTTCATTTGCCCTAGTTGCAGACAAGAAAATCTCTGCTACCAAATCAAGATTTTCCATCAGTGCTGAAATAGACTAAATTTCATTTCCACAGAAGGATGTAACACATTTATAAAGGTAGAACGGCTGGATGTTGTGATGGAACAGCTGCATATTGATACAGATGAAACCTGTGCTCACATCTTGCTTGAATTAAATTATCGGCGCCGTCCTCCTCCAGGAGTCAGGTGATCTGCGGCTCAGCGGTGCGCTAACAATTCCTGCTCCTGCTACAATCAGATATAATGCGCTACTTCACTCATGTAATCTGCTTCTGATGTATGATATTTAGGCTAGGCGCTACCAGTAGAGCAAGGCGGAAGGAAAAAAAACACAATGGAGACAAACCCGTGTAATATGACAAGGCGGTGTATTGTATGGCAACGACAACTTCGGATGACCAAATTTGCAACGTTGTGATATGCCCTCAAAGGGTGGTCACCAAGACAGGAAGTCAAAAAGTTGCCTGCAAACCAACCTCGAAGAGGACCTTTCACCACCTCCACCACAAACTTTGGCTATTTTCATTTAATATTAGCCACCCTTCCACTGATTTCAATGTGTTTAGAACTTTTTCTCTATCCCTCACCATTCCTGAGCATTCAGTAAAGTTAGTTTTGGTGCCTGACTAGAGATGGGTGAATTGGTTTGCAACAAACCGGATTTGACCTGAATAATCCAAATAGAGACTAGCCTCGGACTAACTAAAATGGCAGCCACCAGTAAATTATTATACTCTGGGGTCTCTTCAACCCCCAGAGTATTATAAGTGGAGGCCCAGAGGAAGTGACGAAAATAAAAAACATTTCTACTTATTTGCCGTTACCTGTTATGGGCCTCCTCGTGGTGCTCTGTCTTCCTCCTCGCAGCGTCTGGAGCTCTTCTGTGATGTCATGGGCCTGGGTTCACCATTGATGTCACTACTCGGTGTTCCCATTTCCCCGCTGAGGCCCAATCACAAGCCCATGGCATCATAGAAAAGCGCCAGACACCGTGAGGAGGAAGGCACAGGTTGTCGGACGCCGTAAGGAGGCCCAAAAGAGGTAACGGAAGGTGAGTATAAATGTTTTTTTTTTTTGGTTTTTTTTTGTCACCTCTCCTGGGCCTCCAGATATTATACTCTGAGGTTGGAATAGACCTGCTAGTTCTATCTGAGCAAGTTCAGACCGAACTTTTTGTCCAAACATAGGACGAATCAAATCTTCTAGGGTTTGCCCCATCCTTATTCCTGATATTCTAAGTTCTCTAATGTCAAGTGGTTGGTGTCAGAAAGGAGTAGGCAAAGGGATGTGAGCTCCCTTGCCTGCTCCTGCTTGACACCACCCACTTGACATTAGACAATTTAGTTAGCCTATCAGCCACCAAACCTAACCGCATTATAGGAATAGTCAGGGCTAGGGTTGATGGAGGTGGTGAAAGGTCTTCTATAAATTATTTTCCAGGATCAATTGGCTCCGATGGAGTAAAATAAAAAATAAAGAGATCCTCCAGATCCTCCATTTGGGCATCACGGTCCCCATTTCATCCATTACCAGTATTTGCCCGGCTGGAAGTACAAAGGTTCAGGTCACCCCTGCAACCAATCATTGGCCTCATTGGTTACCTGACAGGGAATGATGACATGTCAGCAGTGATGTCACCAGTGTCCATTAGCTGACTGATGAGGCCAGTGATTGGTTGTTTGTGGTCACCTGGGACATGATGCCTGACCAGAGGCCCCTCCTGGTTTTTCCAGTTAGCCTTGAAAACCTCTTTAATGGGGATTTTGGGAGTTACATATTGATCTATCCTTTTGATAGGTCATCAATGTCTGATAGGTAGGAGTTGGAGTGATACTCAGGACCCTCATTGATAAGCTACTTGAGTTGGCAGTGGTACCCTGGTGAGAGCCACTTTAGCTTCACAGACCAATGACATCAAAGTCATCGGTCACATGGCCTGTTTGCAGCTCAATGAATGATGCTAGGCTGTAAGCTGCAGTACCAAGCACAGCCACTATTCTGTGTATGGCACTGTGCTTGGTATTCATTGATGAGGCTGCAGTGCTCCCTTTAAACACTGCAGATATTAATGCATTATCCCAAGGAGTGGTCATCAATATGTAACTCCTGGAAAACCCCTTTAAAGATTGTGTCTACAGTGTTTTTGGTTTCTTAAAGGGGTTCATCTAGGATTTACAAAAATGTGTCCATCCCTGACAACCCCTTTAAAAATAAAATGATCACAGCATCATGTTTGTCAATGGGCCATGTCTCGTATTGCAACTCATTCGCATTTAAGTGAATGGGACTGAGCTGCAAATCCGCAGCCTAATAGGCAATATCAGCCATCAATACGAGTATTTAGATGGACAGTATGTAGCTGACACATGACCCTGGTCTTGTTACAGTGACACATATAGACATTGTGCTATGACGGGTCCTGTGCGGTCTCCAGGCTGCGATCTAATGGATGGATGTAATTTATACTTCTTGTTGGGTGCAGCATCGCCCTTCGAGGGCTGTGATCAATAAGAGCTGTTGTGTTTCTCTCTGGTTAGTAGTGAAGTGTCCACAAGAGCAAATCTCTCTTTGCTAAGTGCCCAGCTTGTTACTTATAGAGGTGAACTAGATTAATCATGTGCGGGAAAGTGCTTAGATGAAAGAGATATGCTGCCTGTGTGAGCCATAGAAACCTGCCGGGAATATCCACCATTCCTCTGCTCGGAGTGCGGCTGTGTCACCCTGGATCACTGGACCATGTAATGTCTCCTCAAATATACATGTAAATGCAGTCACAGCGTAATTCACACTGGAGCCTCAACTGCAACTGACAGATCAAGGTACTCTAGCTAAATAATTTTCCTCCCTCCCTCCCTTCCTTCCTTCCTGCCTCCATTCCTCCACCGCTCCCTTCCTTCCTTCCTTCCTTCCTTCCTTCCTTCCTTCCGTCCGTCCGTCCGTCCTTCCTTCCTTCCTTCCTTCCTTCCTTCCTTCCTTCCTCCATTCCTTCCTTCCTCCATTCCTCCACCCCTCCCTTTCTTCCTCCATTCCTTCCTCCCTCCCTTCCTTCCCCCCTCCATCCCCCTCCTTCCCTTCCTAACTCCATTCCTTCCTTCCTTTCTTCCTCCCTACCTTCCTTCCTTCCTTTTCACCACTTCTGTCTTCCCTTTCATTTTCCTCTCTCCTTTCCTCCCTTCCTTTCTTCCTTATCCCTTCCCTCATTCCCTTGCTTTTTCCCTCTCCCCTTCTCTTCTTTCATCCTTTCTTTCCTCCCTCCCTCCTTCCTTTGTTCCCCTCTTATTGCTCAATTCCATTCTTCCCTTTCCTTTTTCTCTCCTTTCCTCCCTTCCTTGCTTCCCTTCTTTCCTTTCTTCTTCCCACACTTCTTTCTTTATTCCTTTCTTATACCTTCCCTTCATTTTTTTCTCTCTTCTTACCATCTACCCTTTCTTGACTCTCTCCTTCTTTTTCCTCTCCCTTTCTTTCTTCCCTTTCTCATTCCTTCCTTACTCTCTCCCTCCCTCCATCCCTTTCTTCTTCTCTATCATCATCACCACCCCTCATTTTTCCTTTCTTTCTTTCTTTCTTTCTTTCTTTCTTTCTTTCTTTCTTTCTTTCTTTCTTTCTTTCTTTCTTTCTTTCTTCCTTCTTTCTTCTCTTCTTTCTATCCTTCATTGCTTTTCTTTATTGTCTCTTACTTCCTTCCTTACCGCCTTCCTTTCCTTACTCTTTTCATATTTACACTCAGGCTACATTAATTTCTTCTTCCCTCCCACCAGATCTTTCTTTCTGCTATTTCTTCCTTCCTCCCTCCCTTTGTTTCCATTTTTCTTCCTTCTTTTATCATTTGATCCTTTCCACATCTTGGGTTTGTGCCAAGGCTACAGCTTATCACTTATCCACAGGCAAGATACTAGTGTGTTTTCTGACTGGTACCTTTACCACTTTACCAATCACTAGGACCCCCACCAATCATAAGAGCAGGGGTCCCTTTTACCCCTATCTATATGGTGTGTTGGCCAACTATTTACTCAGCTTTTTTCGGCAGGCCCATATAGAGAAATGATGCAGTGAGCCTTCATGTGGGGGGGGGGTATGCAAGACTCATATTGTGAGATCCCCACCCATCAGACACTTAGCCCCTATCCTCTGCGTGCAAGTCTACATACAGTATGTCTGTAAATGTCTAAACACCTGTGTCTATACTCTGTGCATCTATGCATGTGTGTGCGTGTGTAGAGTATGTATACAGTTCTGTATATGTGTGTTTGTAGAGATTATGTATGCAGTGCTGTATATCTGTGTGTGTGTGGAGAGTATCTATACAGTGCGGTATATACACATGTGTGTATATACAGCAAAATTGTTGGAACCCCTCATTTAATGAAAGAAAAACCCACAATGGTCACAGAAATAACTTGAATCTGACAAAAGTAATAATATATAAAAATTCTATGAAAATGAACAAATGAAAGTCAGACATTGCTTTCCAACCAGGCTTCAACAGAATTTTTTAAAAAAGAAAACTCATGAAACAGGCCTGGACAGAAATGATGGTTCCCTTAACTTAATATTTTGTTGCACAACCTTTTGAGGCAATCCCTGCAATCAGACGATTCCTGTAACTGTCAATGAGACTTCTGCACCTCTCAGCAGGTATTTTGGCCACTCCTCATGAGCAAACTGCTCCAGTTGTCTCGGGTGTGAAGGGTGCCTTTCCAGACGGCATGTTTCAGCTCCTTCCAAAGATGCTCAATAGGATTTAGGTCAGGGCTCATAGAAGGCCACTTCAGAATAGTCCAATGTTTTCCTCTTAGCCATTCTTGGGTGTTTTTAGCTGTGTGTTTTGGGTCATTATCCTGTTGCAAGACCCATGACCTGCGACTGAGACCAAGCTTTCTGACACTGGGCAGCACATTTCTCTCTAGAATCCCTTGATAATCTTGAGATTTCATTGTACCCTGCACAGATTCAAGACACCCTGTGCCAGATGCAGCAAAGCAGCCCCAGAACATAACAGAGCCTCCTCCATGTGTCACAGTAGGGACAGTGTTCTTTTCAAGATAGGCTTCATTTTTCCATCTGTGAACATAGAGCTGATGTGACATTCTCCCAGAAGCTTTGTGGCTTGTCAACATGTAGTTCGGCATATTACTTTTGTCAGATTCAAGTTATTTCTGTGACCATTGTGGGTTTTTCTTTCATTACACAAGGGGTACCAACAATTTTGTCCAAGTGTGTATGTGTTTGTGTGTGTGTGTGTGTGTGTGTGTGTGTGTAGAGAGAGTATGTATACAGTGATGTATATCTGTGTGTGTATATAGTATATATGCAGTGCTGCATATCTGTGTGTGTAGAGTATGTATATAGTGCTGTATATCTCTCTTTGTGTGAGAGAATATACAGATGATATGTGTGTGTGTATAGAGTATGTATACAGAGCGTAGATCTGTTGTGTGTGTATGTATATCTGTGTGTGTGTATAGAGTATGTATACAGAGCTGTATATCTGTGTGTGTGTGTAGAGTATGTATACAGAGCTGTATATCTGTGTGTGTGTGTAGAGTATGTATACAGAGCTGTATATCTGTGTCTGTGTGTAGAGTATGTATACAGAGCTGTATATCTGTGTCGTGTGTGTGTGTGTGTGTAGAGTATGTATACAGTGCTGTATATCTGTGTGTGTATAGGGTTTGTATGCAGATCTGTATATCTGTGTCTTGCATATGAGTCTATGTACTGATCATTAAAGGGAATGTCTGGTATATAGATTGAGGGATACATGAATGACTCTGCCTTGGATTAATTATTATTTCTTGATTAATAAATATTTGTAATATTATTAATAATAAGTAACGAAAACGATGAAAGCAGAAACATCCTCAGGATAAATAATAGAGCAGCGAGGCCTGGTATAAGACATAGGTTACAGATTATACCATACAGATCTATGCGGTGCGCTCTCATGCTGGGAGTTATAGTGCCCCAGCACCTGAAATGTCCTAGGTTGGAGACCCCAGTATTATTTGAAGCCCTCATTTACATAAATGATAATGAGAACATTAATGAGCCTCCATGTTTTATATAGGAGGTGATGGGAAGGAGTGGACAATGGAAAAGTGTGTACCAAGGCAGATGCGTCTCCAGATGGGGATTATAGTTTTAGTTCCCAGGCAGAAGGTCTTATAGCACAGACCAGGTTCATAAACACAGCCCATAATGTCTAGTTAATTTAGCTCCCAGTCAATACTATTACATTTCATGCGATCAAAAGTGCAGTGTATTTGATGTTATCTATAAAATCTTACAGCTTATACAGAGGAGAAGGAATGCTTAATAGCTGCAGCTTAGAGATCTGCTCCGAGGCTGCAGCTCTGCGACGTGCCGCAGCATTAAATGAGAGCCAGACAGAAAGAAATAAGGAAATAAGGATGGATAGATAGATGGATAGATAGATAGATAGATGATGAGTAGATAGATAGATAGATAGATAGATAGATAGATAGATAGATAGATAGATAGATAGATAGATAGATACAGGTTCAACTTAATAAATTAGAATATCTTTGAAACGTTTATTTCTTTCAGTAATTAAATTAATAAAGTGACCTCCTATATTTTCTAGATTCTTTACACACAGAGTGTTTTATTTCTGTAAATGTTGATTATGGATTACAGGTAATGAAAACCAAAATCTAAGAAAAATTAGAATATTGTAAAAAAGTTTAGTATTGTAAATTCAGTGTCACCTGCCAAGGTTTCCTAAGCTTTTAAATGGCCCCTCAGTCTGGTTCAGTAGGACACACAATCATGGAAGACGCTGATTATGGATTGTATTACTGAATTACTGAAATGAATGAATGTTTCACAGATATTCTAATTTATTGAGATTCCCCTGTACATATATAGATAAATAGATAAGATATGAGATACATGATGGATGAGATGGATAGATAGATAAATAGATAGATAGATAGATAGATAGATAGAAGGGGATATTAGAGATAAGATATTAGATAAATAGATAGATAGATAGATAGATAGATAGATAGATAGATAGATAAAAAAATAGACAGCACCAAACTTAGATAGTTAGATAGACTTTAGATACAGACAAACTAAACAGAATCGGATAACTCATAAAAAGATAAAAATAAATAAATAAAAATAAATGGATAATAGATAGATAGTTAAAAAAAAAAAAAATTACTGTGGGTTTATTCCATGCTACGTTTCAGTCCCAATACACCTGACTTGAGAAAGGTCCACGTGTATTGGGACCGAAACGTCGCATGGAATAAACCCACACTAATTATTTTTTTCACTTAATTGGAGTGCTGTTTTTTTTGGAAAAATAGATAGATAGATAGATAGATAGATAGATAGATAGATAGATAGAAGAGATGATCTGGATCCTACTTGCCCTGTATTCATATGGTAGGCCTATTCTGAGCCCAGGAGAGGTATATTTTAGTGTAAGGTCCCATCTGAATGATGTTGCCTTGCTGTGGCAGATGAGTTTTACAAGCTTGATCAATCATGTATATGATGAACCTCAAATTTCTATGCATAGATAGTAACAAATAGCAGCAATACATTGTCAACTCCATTTATATAGCTCTTGATGTTGTGCACAGAGAACTGCTGTAATGTGTATTTATAGTATGCACGCAGCGATGTCACAGTACAGGGATAATACACACAGTGATGTCACAGTACAGGGATAATACACACAGTGATGTCACAGTACAGGGATAATACACACAGTGATGTCACAGTACAGGGATAATACACACAGCGATGTCACAGTACAGGGATAATACACACAGTGATGTCACAGTACAGAGATAATACACACAGTGATGTCACAGTACAGGGATAATACACACAGTGATGTCACAGTACAGGGATAATACACACAGTGATGTCAGAGTACAGGGAAAATACACACAGTGATGTCACAGTACAGAGATAATACACACAGTGATGTCACAGTACAGGGATAATACACACAGTGATCTCAGAGTACAGGGATAATACACAGAGTGATGTCACAGTACAGGGATAATACACACAGTGATGTCACAGTACAGGGATAATACACACAGTGATGTCACAGTACAGGGATAATACAGCTTGCACCTGTTCAAATTAGGATGTGATGTCTAAAAGATATGAGATGATAGATAGATAGATAGATAGATAGATAGATAGATAGATAGATATGGATGGCTAGATAGATAGATAGATAGATCGATCGATAGATAGATAGATAAATAGATACATAGATACTTCATAACATTGGATACAGAGGCGTAACTTGAAGTTTCTGGGTCCCAATGCAAAATATGTAATGGCCCCCTCTTACCATGTACTATCTATAATACTGGTGTTTTCTCATGTTGTAGGGTGGCCATTGGGCCCCCTGAGTCTCCAGGGCCCTGTAGCGATAGCTACTTCTGCACCTCCTATAGCTACACCCCTGATAGGATATTCTTACTTTTTACTTCCCTTCCATGTCTTTGAACCTATAAACCATATCCCCCACTGACCATTGTACAGAACAAACTGTAAAATATCTGTAAGAGGCGGAGGTCCTTGTAGGGTGAGGGGATATTTTACTTCAGACATGGAATTTGTTCCGTCTGCCTCTCGGAGGTCTAATGATCTGGTCAAGAAGAAAGCCACATTTTTCACAGTTGTGAACCGAAAGTAAATGTGATGATTTCTACACCAATGCAACAGGCCTTGAGGCTTTCTGAGAAGAATCTCATCAAACTCGCTGCCCAGAATATCTATAGATGTGTTTTGGCTGAGGAATTATTGTAGCTCATGGATGAATCTGACAGAAAATCTATGGTCCTCTCTCCTTTTCTAACCTCAGTCCTCAGGTGACAAATTCCTCCAGTCTGCCTCAGTCATGGCAGAAGCTCAAGGGACTGCAAAGTTTTCTCAAGGACTAAAGCGTTTCATAACTTCCATTGCTGTTATTGGGTGTTGATAGCAGCTGAGTCTCGGAAGGATACGTGGAACATTCCGAGATGTGTTAATGTGATTTTTTATTATCCCTCCCATGTATGGATTCTCCTCATAGCACCTTTGTGGATAAGAAAAACTGATTTTCAAACTCACGGTGGAAAAGTTTGATATTCAAAATCTTCAAGGATAGTTGAAAAGAATGGAACTTTTTACAGAAGTAGAATATTCTACGCCATAGGACAAAGCTGTTTCACAAGATCTCATAATGTATATTGCAGCGGTAGATACACAATTGCAACAATATGTTTGTGAAAGATTTATTTATTTCAGCTTCTATCTATCTATCTATCTATCTATCTATCTATCTATCACAGTACACAGAAAATAAATACAGTGTCGTCACAGTACAGAGATAATACACACAGAGATGTCACAGTACAGAGATAATAAACACAGTGATGTCAACGTACAGGAATAATACACACAGTGATATCATAGTATTGGGATAATACACACAGTGATGTCACAGTACAGGGATAATACATACAGTGATGTCACAGTACAAGTAATAATACACACTGTGATGTCACAGTACAGGGATAATACACACAGTGATGTCACAGTACAGAGATAATACACACAGTGATGTCAACGTACAGGAATAATACACACAGTGATATCACAGTACAGGGATAATACACACAGTGATGTCACAGTACAGGGATAATACACACAGTGATGTCACAGTGCAGGGATAATACATACAGTGATGTCAAAGTATAGGGATAATACACACAGTGATATCATAGTATAGGGATAATGCACACAGTGATGTCACAGTACAGGAATAATACACACAGTGATGTTACAGTACAGGGATAATACACACAGTGATGTCACAGGACAGGGATAATACACACAGTGATGTCACAGTAAAGAAATAATACACACAGTGATGTCACAGTACAGGGATAATACACACAGTGATGTCACAGTACAAGGATAATACACACAGTGATGTCACAGTACAGGGATAATACACACAGTGATGTCACAGTACAGGGATAATACACAACACAACCATACCAAATCATAGCACAAACTTAATGCACACAAAAATGGTCACTGTGTAAAATGTTGACATCGTAGCACAGGGAAGAAAAGCTTAATGATGTCACAGCGCAGAGATCATACAAACAGTAATGTCACCTTCTATCACCTATAGTCATCGCTAACTGCCCCTCATGTCTGAGTAGAGATTGCTCCCCCCTCCCCACTTACTTATTGGGCCCTGTAACATCTGTTATGCCTCAAACCCTGGAAGCTACACCCATGGCACCATTGTCTTTGCTATATAGAGAGATGTCGTGTCTGACTATTCTTCACTTCTTCTTTTCTGGCCATTGACAAGTTAACCAAATTATAACCCAAAAGGCGCCTGTCATAGACAGAGCTCTCCAGTAAGTGAGCTGTAGTCACCGCTTCACTCTGCAGTACATTGAAGGGTGCAGTGTGGGTACAGCTTGATCAGGCTGATACAATGTGTGTACTGGGAGCTCATTAATTCCATGCAGTATAGTGCGGCACCGCACGTCACAGTACACAAGGCTCAGGCCTCACAATCTGCAGGTTTATTGTCTGTCACAGGGATGATCTTTTGTTCTATGTACTGTAAGAGACTGAGCTAACGAATGCCATGGCATCCAATTACTGGTGGATTCTCGTTAGACAGACGTAAAGGGTTCTCTATGTGTCTATTTACCTCTATCTATCTATCTATCTATGTATCTATCTATCTATGTCTATCTATGTTTCTATCTATCTATCTATCTATCTATCTATCTATCTATCTTTCTATCTTTCTATGATTACACAGGTTGCACGCCCCCTAATGGTGGAGATGTATCTATCTGTTGACAGATGTGCCTCCCTTACCTTTCCTCTTGGCTGGACATCTCCAGATATGTGAAGTGTCACAAGATGATTAGCTTTTCAAAATATTGTTTTGCAATATTGTATCACATAGTAATATGCTATATGTGTCAATGTACGGCCACTCAGTGGCTATATTGTGAAATGAGGCTATCTATCTATCATCTACCTGTTTATCTATATATCCATATACATGTGTAATTATCTTTCTACATATCTATCTATCTATCTATCTATCTATCTATCTATCTACTTGTTTATCTATATATCCATATACATGTGTAAATATCTATCTATCTATCTATCTATCTATCTATCTATCTATCTTCATCATCCATCCTTATATCAGTATATCTATCCTTCTACATCTATCTATCTATCTATCTATCTATCTATCTATCTATCTATCTATCTTTCTACCCATTATCTATCTATATATCTATCTATAGTAATTATCTATAGTCTCTACCTATTGTTTTTTCTGTTTATTTCTTCAGTAAATTATTATGTCTACCCTTTATCTATCTACCTATTTACCTATTATCTCCCTATCTATCTATCTATCTATCTATCTATCTATCTATCTATCTATCTATCTATCCATCGATCTATGATGTTAGTGTCAGTGTTTTTTCTCTCAGTAAATGGCCAAAAGGGGTTAACAGTGAAAGAGCGTCTGATTCGGCCTGAATTATATTCCGATCACACGAGCTCTATGTGCTGGAGTGAAGGGCATTCAAGTGACAAGGCTGGAATGAATGTTTATCTCAGTCTGACAATGCATTACCATTTTGCAGGAGGAAGCAGCAAACAGTGTCACAGAGCAATAACAATTTGGGAGGACCTCTCCTGAACTGTGGGTGCTGCTGTGGCTGTTTATCTAAAGCATATTGCATATTGGGTATTATTATGGGGCCTACTTAAGACATAGCAAAAACAAGAAAAATGTTAGAACCTTCTAGAAGATAGTGACAGAAAGCCATTGACAGTGTTATGTTTCCGCTTGTACTCTAATGTCTACCTGCTCCATTTTTATGCGCGAAGATACATCAAAAACAAGACATGGCCAAGGATTTCTCCAGATAAAAGATGTGCCCTTGTAATCAAATAGCACGCTCCTTTGTTCTAGATGTCTACTTGACTTTTTTCCAAGTTGCTGACGCTGTATAAGCTTTACAGAAGTCATGCAGGAATGTTTGCCATTTACAGCCCAGACATGTTTGCTCACTGTATATGGAAATAGCCTGAGACATATCATCTTGAATATTATCGGAAGGAACACAGGGCAAATAAGGGTCCTGCTTGATATGGGTGGGGGGTAGAAATAGCTTTGATGGAAAATTCCTTTCTCTATTGAGAATGGTAATTGCAGTGATCCATTGTAAATTGATTGGAAAATCAATTCTGCTATCTCTGGTTGTGAGCCGTGGGGTTAAGGCGTGAGATAATGGAGGTAAAGTAAGGAATTGATGGTCATGAGATTTAGCTTTTAAGCAGGGGTGGGTTTTATATCTTCTGGGGTGGCATCTCCTTGTATGTATAATTGGGTATTAGAGTATATTATAAGGAATGGGTTCATCTTGTACGTGTGCGTTGGTTTTATATTTTTTGGGTGGGCCACTCTTATAAGCAGGGGTGGATTTTATTTCTTCTGTGGTGACATCTCCTTGTATGCATAATTGGGTATTAGAATATATTATAAGGATTGGGTCCACCTTGTAGGTGTGTGTTGGTTTTATATCTTTGGGTGGGGCACTCTTATAAGCAGGGGTGGGTTGAAAGTCTTCTTGGGTGATGATTTTTGGGGGGTTTTGTGTATTCTGGGGTGGTGCCATCTGGTGGGTTATCTGTGTTTTTGCACTCTTATAAGAATGGGTGGGTTTTACGTATATAATCTTGGGTAGTGATTTTTTTTTTTGTCAGTACATGTGGTTTTTGTATATTCTGGGTTAGTGCCATCTTTTTTGGGTTAGTCTTATATTATCTGGGTTAGTGCCTCCTTATAAGCATGGGCGGGTTTTATATCATCTTGGGTGGGGATTCTTTTGTAAGATTGTGTAGGTTTTGTATATTTTAAGGTGGTGCCTCTTTGTAAGTGTAGGGGTTACTATTTATCTTCTTGAGTGGTGGCTACTTGTAAGTAAGGACAAATTTTCAGATTTTTTAGGTCTAGAGAAAGCAAGTAAAGTTAAGGGAAAATATCTTTCTCCATTGAGAATGGCAATTTTTTCTATTCGCTGTGTATTTCAAAATTTGGGAATTTAACCATCTCTGGTAGTGAAGTTCAAGGCTGAGGTACGATATAAGAAAAGTAAGGTTAAAGAATTGACATTCCTTAGGCTTACCTTTTAAGGAGGCATGTGGTGTACAGTATTTCCTCAGGAGTGGTGCTTACTTGCAAGTGTCGCTCGGTTTTATGTCTTCTAGGGTGGTGCAGATTTGTAAGAGTAGATGGGTTTTATATATTTGGGTGAATGCCACTTTGTAATCATGGGTGGGTATTATATCTTTTGGGATGATGTCACCGTGGGTGGATATTTCTAGGATGGTACATCTTGTAAGCATGGGTGGGTTTTAAATCTTACAAGGTGGTGCCTCCTTGTTCATGTGAGTGGGTATTATACCTTCTGCAATGTTGCCACCTTGGGTGGATATTTCTAAGATGATTCACCTTGTAAGCATGGGTGGGTTTTATATCTTGTGAGGTGGTGCCACATTCTAAGCGTGGGTGTTACTACATATATATATCTTCTGGAGTTCTGGCCACTTGCGATCGAGGGCAGATTTTATATCTTTTTTGGATGGAAGGGAAACAAGAAAAATTGAGGGAAAATTTTCTTGTTACGACACGGATAGGGTAGTTCTAAAGATTTCCCAAGTAGGAAAATATTTTCAGAGGCCACCATGGTCAAAAAAGTAGGGATTCCTCACCTCGTAACATTTGTCATGGTGTTTTCATTCACTGGACTACCATAACAATGATCGGTGGGGGTCTCAGTGATGGGATCACTAGCTAACATACACCTATGACTTATTCTATGGATAGGTCATACATATTTTTATGGGATAGCCATACAACTGAACAAGTTCCAAATATTTGATTCAGTTTGAGCAAGACTGAAGTCCGTATAAAAAAAAATGGTTGATGTTTTTGGTAATAGACCTAGTATATATCACACAAACCGTTCACACAGCCTAATTAATCATTAAAACGCTGAGAATATAGACGAACCTGTAAATGAGGGCGAAGTCAATCACAGCTCGAGCAGATAATGTTCTCTCAGCTCCGGGTCTCCAAATCAGATATAAATAACACATAAAAAGTTAATAATGCTTATAAATAACACATAATAAAAAAAAATAACACATGAACTACCAACAGAGGACCCAGCTACATCATCTCCATATAGGATCTAGTGTGGCATAAATTAGTCTTGATTAATTATATCAGGTCTGAGATTGTATACTGCTACCGCTACGTGTGAATTATTAAAGGATATAAATCTTAAAGCAGAACAACCATGGCCGCCAGAGGAAGGAAAGAAGGATGAACAGAGATAAATATCTGCAAAGAAATAAACAAGCTGAGTTAAGACCTAAAAGAGAGACCTAACTATAAAGATGGGTGAATGGTTCGTGCCAAACCGAGTTCAATATAAATTTTCATAAATTTTTGAATTCATCCGAACTCAAAATTTTTAGATTCACTTCACAAGAATCGACCGAAGCTGAGTAACATTCCTGCCCTTCTAGTTCAGAAGGAAACTAATTTTCTCAGTGAACCTTGGGAATATTTTCCAAATGAATCTTGTGCGGTTTGTCCATCACTTCCTACAAATTTTGTTGTGAATAAACCCCATATGTACAGTAGACCTTATATCCCTCTTTTCTCCCACTCTCTCAGGGATACTCTCTCAGTTCTTCCTAACCTATTCTCTATAACCAACTTTTTAAAAATAAGATTTTTTGATACTCTGTCAGGTGATGTTTTTGCTACATGTGCCTATTTGCAGCCACCCAGTGGTCATGATGTGGGTTTGGGTTACAGCCTGTCCAGGGTTTTGCTAACATGTTTTAAAAATTGTATTGAATTAGTATTGTGAAAAATTTGAGTCCCTAATAAGATATGTGGAAAGGTAAGGACAAAAACATCTGTACTGGGAGCTGTATAGGGTCCTTACCTTGTACAGTTGCTTTCATGTCACTAGGATTTTTTCTTTATTGAAGACACTTTAGAAGTTAGTTTAATTCATATGTATTGTTATTTTGGATGAAATGCGGAAAATTATCAATTCCACCATTTTTATGCCATTCAACAGTTAAATTGTTTATTGATGTTTTCCCATGCAATTTTTTTTTTTTCCAGTTTATATTTTACCATTTTTCTATTTTTTGTAGTTATTTTTTCCAGCTTATAGTTTTATCATTTTTCTATTTTTTTGTAGTTATTTTTTTCCAGTTTATATGTTATCATTTTTTTCTTTTCATGTAGATTTTTTGTTTTACTTTTTTTTTTTTAATCTTTTTTAGATCTTTACCATCACTATGAGCCATTACATTTTTCCTGATCCAAACAATATGGACAGTCATCTATAAAGGGGTTGTCCGCCCAGAGAAATTTACTTGGGGAAAGTTTAGGTTTTGTTAGGCGCAGAGCCTATCTAAAATTGCCAACAAAAAAAGCCCCATTCCAACCAAGGATTTAAGACCTCCATTCTTGTGAGACCCTCAGCAATTGTGGTCTTATGACCTACAGAATTCTGTGCATTAGTGATAAATTGTATTTGTCGGATGCCATCTTTAAATGTTTATCCTTTTGGTCACATCTAAAAAAATTAAGCTAAAATCAATCTTTAAAACTAGACCGTTGCATACAAAAACACCTAAAATGTGAATGAATAACCCCGCAAGCTGATGGTGAATATATAAACAGGAGCTACTGTTTGTGTTCCAGTAGTATTCACTTTGTACTGAAACACACTTGATCTCCCTGTCATGTTACTGGGTATTAGTTCAGGTCAATGGAAGGATTAACCTTCTTCAGTTCTATATTATCCAGTATATAAGAAGGCAATGGAAGCTGAGACAATGCTGGTAACATCTAAAATGGTTATTTGAAGTATCTACTACTCCAGTTGATACACCGTCCACCAGTGGACCGCACTGGTTTATGAGATATGTAGCATTTTTTGTTTTTTAAACCATAGTTTAGGCTAATATTTAAGAGAAATATAGAGTCTCTCTCTTGTGTATGCCTCTTTTAGTCGATGCACCATCTATGGGTTGTCCATACTTGACAGCAATTCTGGATGACTGTTCAGATTTGTCTGGGTTGTAGGATTTTTTTTGTATATCTGTGCCCCCTTCCTTTTCTGCAGTCCATGACCGCACCAGGGGTCACAGCATCTTTATGTCTCACCCTGTGAATTTAGGGGGCTGCATTGTACCCCATTGCCACATGCAAAAAACATCTGAGTTATGCAACTCTCAAGAAAATTTCCAACCCTTCCAAAGGTCCAGAAGGCCTTCCTTTTTCAGGTGCAGGACAGTTGGCAAGTATGGCATTTTCTAATCTGATATGGCTTCTCTAATGGCTTTTCAGAGAAAGGAGGAACAGAATCTCAACACATTGCACTAGCTCTGTGTCCTATCTAAGGGTAGTCAGTGATTGCTTAGTGACAAAGAACTGCTATCCCTTAACTCACAATGCAGAGCTTCAGTGTACCCTTCGAGATGCAGTTTCATTCTCTCCCCTCTCTGGACCTTTCCCTATCTCCTGCTTTTGAGAGGTTCCTCTCTTTCAGCTCTTACAAGCAGGAGGAAGAGAAGAGCAGCATGAAGCTATATCTTATAGAAATACACTGGGGATTCTGCACACAGCACACACAGATAGCACAGACAGTGTGAGTCAGTGATATTTTATAACTTTGCTACTAAACATAGTATGGACTTACCTATTATATCACTGCTATCCTGCTCCCTTATGATCTTTATATCAATTTTTACTTAAGTTTCTCCAATTAAGATACCAATGGTCTCCCCAGAAGAGACTAAAATAGATCAGAATGTGAAAAATAAGAAAAGTGAGTAACAATACAGTACATGTCATATCTCAAATATGTATTTTCCCGTGGTGAAAGGGACTTTGGCAGTTACAAGCACTTTCTGACCACAATTCCCCCTATTACTTGAATTGGCTCATGTGATGCTTGTTGAATACAATACAGCCGTCAATCATTTTTAATGGAACAGCCATGAACACTATCAAACGTCATAAGCAGAATCCTAATGCAAACCACCAATGTAATAGAACTTTCCACAAAACATAATAGTAGACAAAGGGAACCTAGGTAAGCAGAATTATTATTGCATTTATTTAGAAAATAGGGTTACCAAAATCCATGTGCGCCCTTAAAGGAATACTAAATCTAGAAATGTGTGATAAAAGTAAGCAAAAAATATCGTTATCCTCATTGACTGAATGATAGACTTTTAGAAATACTGCAGGCAGCTACAGATGAGCAAATCAGTTTGTAGCAAGCCAGGTTTGTTACAAATTTTCCAAAAATCTTGGGTTTGGTTGAACCCAAGCCTTTTGGGGTTCACCATTCAAGAATCATTGTTATACTTTATGGTCTCTTGAGACTGTACTGCCTCTGATGGGATTCCTCGTGGTACCTCATGCTCATCTGTGGGCATCTTTGGTCATCTTCCAGCCTCTTATGGCCTCCTGAGAGATTTTGGTGCCCATGATGGACCACTTGGTCCTGTGATTGGGCATTTGAAGTCACATGGGGCACACCAACGTCATGACACATTGACACAAGCTGCATGACATCAACACGATTCCCCTGGGTCTCTGTTTATTATACTCTGGGCTCTGAAGAGACCCCAGAGTATAATCTTAGCACTTGAAGTTAGTATTGAACAAGCTTGGTCTAAAACTAAATTGGCAGTCAAACTTCACGAATATTTACAAAATGAATCTCTCGAGGTCTCTACGGATAATACAGGAGTTAATCTCCTGATCTTCTTCATCTTTGATGGCAACTAGAATGGGATGACCTTAGAAAAAGTGTGGGGATTAACAATCTTTTGTCCTATGCAGATCGGAGAGGGTGTTGCTCCACCTAGTTATCTTGCAGCCCATCACAGGACAGTGAGGTGGAGGCAGAGGAACATGGATGGGCTTCTTGGACACATAGAGAGGATTCTTTTTATATAGTTCTCAGTTTTATAATCATTTTTTTTTTGCACTTTGCTTGACAGGGGCCATGAATTTGTAGAAAATGAGCATCAAATTGCAAACAATGTCATTGAAATACAACATGCACCAAAATTGTGCCAAAATTTTGATGCTATGTAAACTTAGCAATAGGTTGTTCAAAGTTAGCCAAAAGTGTCTAAAGATACACTAAACGTATCAAGTCATCTTCTTCACCATCCTTAGACTGTCTGGTCTAAATTTACATTGTATAAATATTAGACAAGGTTAGTAAATCTGTTCCAATGTTTTGCACTTGCGCAACATTTCCTAATAATTTTGTAAATCCAAAAAGTAAAATAACTCCATAGTAAGTGCTTTTACTTCTGAATCTACTTTGCAATGTCTCTTCATATTGGTGACATTCATTACTTTTGCTATAGAAATACATCTTAGTCATAATTTGCCTTGACTGGGATGACAGCTACTGGTAAAGGTAGAGTAGATGAGAAGCTGATTGCCTTCAAGACATTAAACAGAGACTCCCATCCTAATAGGAGATGAGGCAGCTCTCTTTTGGAGAATGAAAGTTGCTGACCTTCCTTTTAGATCAGCCATATTAAACTAATTGGAGCATACACTGGAAAATTCAGAGAGGGAACTTGAATGGTCACAGGCACAACATAAGTAACAGAAAAAGTGCCCTACATATAGATATATCCACCATTATCATTCAGTAAAAAAGTCATCAAAGATTCTAATTTCTCACAATATAAATTTAATACATTGTGACTTGGTAATAAATTCCTGGACAGGCTACAATACCCATCCCAACCTTTAGGTGGCCACATATGCACATGTATAACATAATTTCTCCTGACAGAGTATCCCAAAAACAGTTTTTTTTATTTGTTTTTTATTTTTAAAGCTAGTCATCTTGCCCCACTCTTCTTAAGATATGTCAGGAATGGAAGAACACACTTGCAAATTATGAGTACGACTAAATATGTGCGGTATTTTCTGGTAGACACAAGTATCACTACTTCACAACACTCTTTATCTAGAACTGTAGAAGGTTATTTTATCCTTGCGGGCATTTCAAACTAAAGAAAGAAGTCTGACATTAAGGTCAGAACAGGTAACTGGTTCTGTGTAATTTTTGGACACTTGTTCTAATTTTTATTTGGGTCACTTATTTTTGAAAGTGTGGAATGGAAGGACAGTATTTTATTCGTCAGGTCAACCAAGCCACCAGTGTCCTTCTAGCGCTACATGTCTAGGTATAGCGGGTTAGATTTATTAAAGAGGACCTTTTACCACCTCCACCAATTCAAATTATAACTTCTGATAATAGGTGCTTGTCAACTGGTCCCAGCACAGTTGGATTTTTTCTCTAGCCTCCACCGTTCCCGAACAACAAGCATAGTTAGCTTAGGTGCATGATGTGCCATTTAGACTCTGTAATGTCAGAGGGGCTGTTTCATGCAAGGGGGCATGATTCAGAGATCCAATCAGAGGCTGCCAATGTCAGAGCTCAGAATCACACCTCTTGTCTGGATATCAGGCACCGCACCTAACAGCACTGATTGCTCAGGAATGGTGAGGTCTACAGAAAAAAATTCAACTGTGCCAGAATCAGTGAAAGATTATCCATTGAATGATGTAAAGAATTTGACTTGTTTGAGGTGGTGAATGGCATATCATACACCAGTCTTTAATAAAGGTCCCCGACTGTTGCGGTGAATGAGAGACTTATGAAGAGGCTCTAGCCTCTTCATAAACCATCCACATGTCCCAGCTCCAGAATGAAGATCTATGCCAGTTAGGAACTGTTGTAGATTTCTGTTACACCTTACTCCAGAAAAATGGTATGAGTTATAGTGAATATGTTGGCCAGGGGTGTCCCCAACCAGCACCACTTTGCCACAATGTGGAGAGCATGGCACGGAATGAGGGTTGTGGCGCACGTTTGGCATAAGAAAGGTCTTCTCCCACTAGGAGTTACAAGATGACCAAATTTTGAAAGAAATGTGATTTTGTGATACTCTGTCACAAGATGTTTATCTTATATGTCTAGGTTCTGTTGTCAACTGAAGTTTTTTAGAGACTTTTCCAGCATGGGAGCATCTTGGTCACAAACTGTGCAAAGAACTGTGGTACTCAATGTGTGGGTCTTACTGCAGACCTATTCAAAAGAAATAAGTCCATCCCCTTTGAAGGGAGTCTGTCACCAGACCCCAGCATATCAACCCAGATAGATTGGTTAGGGTCGCCTGAATCAAACAGCATTTTCCCCTTGTGAATCACTGACTCCTTGCTGAGATTTCAACATTTTTGCCAATAGGCAAATGAGCACAAGGGTGTTGCTATTCACCTTTTTGCAGCAAGGACAATGCCCCCCATCACTCCAAAGAGCTCAATTGCACATTGAATAAAACACCAATAGCTCTGCATTGCAGGCACTGATTCACAAGGGAAAATTATTTATGATTCATGTGACCCTAACCTATCTATTTGCATCGGTACCTTGATATTCAAGATTCTGGTGACCCTAACCTATCTATTTGCATGGCTGGCTCGATATTCCGGGTTCTGGTGACCGTAACCTATCTATTTGCAAGACTGGCTTGATATTCTGCGTTATGGTGACCCTAACCTATCTATTTGCATAGCTGGCTCGATATTCGGTATTCTGGTGACCCTAACCTATCTATTTGCAAGACTGGCTCGATATTCAGGGCTCTGGTGATCCTAACCTATCTATTTATATGGCTGGCTCAATATTTGGGGTTCTGGAGACCCTAACCTATCTATTTGCATGACTGGCTCGATATTCAGTGTTCTGGTGACCCTAACCTATCAATTTTCATGGCTGGCTTGATATTTGGGATTCTGGTGACCCTAACCTATCTATTTGCATGGCTGGCTCAATATTTGGGGTTCTGGTGACCCTAAACTATCTATTTGCATGGCTAGCTCGATATTCAGGGTTCTTGTGACCCTAACCTATCTATTTGTATGGCTAGCTCAATATTCGGGGTTCTGGAGACAGACTCCCTTTAAGAATTTGCAGGTTTTGAAAATCATACAAATACATTGCTTTACCTGTGTAACCTCTCTGGATATTGAACTCTGTGGCTTCAGCTTTCATCTCCGCCCCGTGGCGGTCTCAACCTTATTTACACACACTGGTTGTTTATCCATTTTTCTGAATGTCAACACTGAAACCAAGTCAGCGATAAATGACAGAGCACTTTAGGAAGACAGAGGAACAAACCGGCCAATTATCTGCTCCACGGTTCTAACAAAATGCCATAAAATTACTATAAATTATGTCTTCAGTACTCAAAGAAGAAAATTGCCACATACAATGCCTTCATAGAGGATCTGGGCCAATATCTTTTTTTGTAATTAGAGAGTGTGGAATTGTGAACCCGCCAGCTCTTGCAATGTGCACCATTGTGTATTGACAGTCTTGTGTCTATGCGGATCGACTGTATAAAGGAAGACTGCTGAGACCAAATACAAGTTTGCCCATTTTACTTATTGATAGTTCATGCTCAGAACAGAGGTAACATGCATTTTCTCAAAAGGAGAGCAGATTAACTTTTTTTTTTTTTTTACCAATAGTTGCTCTAGACTTCAACTTTACGACAAAAGAGACAGGGAAAGAGCAAACTGCGCAAATCTATTGAATGTTGTAGAGGAGATGAGTTTGTGATTTGGCGTATGTGTCAGTGGGGACTCTGGGCACTCTGGAGTGGTTACGACTTGTCAAGAGGGTAACTAGAGGTGAGTGAACCAGTTTGGAGCAAACCAGGTTCAGTCGGAATTCTCCAAAAGTTTTGGGCTCAACGCAAACCAAAACTTTTTGAGTTCATCACCCACAAACACTATTATTCTCTGGAGTTTCTTCAGACCTCAGAGTATAATAAGTGGTGGTCCAGGGGAGATGCTACAACGTAACAAACATTGATACTCCCCTCTCCTGGGCATTCTGCAGCATCCGATAGTCCCCCAGCATTCTCTTTCAGTCTATTCCTACCATTATGTACCCCAGGAAAACACTGAGACCTGCTATTAGGCCTCAGCAGTCACTTGGGGTGCGCCAATGTCATGATGCTAGATCAAAGAAGCCAGAAGAGGCTGGAAGAGGACGCTGGAAAACAGCCAAGGATACGCAGGTAAGGTGAAGGAAGGTGAGTATAACTGTTTGTTATATTGCCGCACCTCCCCTGGGTCTCCACATATTATACTCTGAAGAGACCCAGACTATAATAATAGCATTTACGGTTCCATGATAAACAAGTTCAGCCTGAAATGAACAAGAGGGCTAAACCTCAATTCATGAAAACAAATCTTGTGAAGTTCTCCCGACTCTAAGAGTAAACATTATATTTACCCCTTGTATGAAATTGTGTGTACGTCACTTTAAATAAGCAATACAACAAAAAATGTTATCTGGCCTGATGTAAATTATAGTGAAGGTAATCTTACTGGTGACTGTATTTTGCTATGTTCCATAAGGGTGTTATAGAATTGCTATATAGGCAGTTCTCTGATAAGGTAACTGATAGGATCAACAGAGAGTAAGAAAATAAGCTACTTGGTTCACAGAGTCTAAGGCATTCGCCAGAGCCCACCACAAGGCAGGATGGACTAGTCAGCTCTGGACCCAAGTTGCAAAAAAAAAATGTCAGAAAATAGGTACACTTGTAGGCTTATGACCAAACCTGAAATACTATAGTAGGCACTGAGAGTAACCAAAAACCATGAGATTAAGGAATAGCCAAAACAAGGAATATCAGAAGACCAAGTCAAGGCAGAGTCAGGAAGTCATAGATAAAGCCATATTAGTAAGAGTGGGGTTAAACAGGAGAGTAAACCAAAGTCAGTAAACCAAAAACTCAACAATTATACAGGGCAAGGTACTAGGAGTGAGTTCACAAGACACAAGAGCCTAGATACTAATGGAATCACAAGCAGGTGATCAAGGAAAATGTAAGGATGAAATACCCAACTTTAGCTCTCGATAGGATGTTGAACTACAGTCTTGATTGTAGAGGGGTTAACCAGAAGAGTAAACCAAAGTCAGTAAACCAAAAATTCAACAATTATACAGGATAAGGTAATAGGAGTAAGTTTAGTAGACACAGGAGCCTAGACACAAATGGAATCACAGGCACATGATCCAGGAAAATGTCAGGATGAAATTCCCAACCTTAGCCCTTGATAGGATGTTGAACTACAGCCTTGATTGTAGAGAGGTTAACCAGGAAAGTAAGCCAAAAACAGTAAACCAGGAGCTCAGCAATTCAACAGGGTAAGGTATGGGGAGTGAGTTCAGAAGACACAAGCACCTATATACAAATGGAATCACAGGCAGGTGATCAAGGAAAGTGTCAGGTTAAAATTCCCTGTGTTAGCCCTTGATTTGACACTGAACTACAGTTTTCATTGGCCCTGAATCGCAAAATACTGACTATCTGGAAAGACCCATCCAGTAAAGACTCATGCGCTCATGGCTCCATGAAACATCAACTTACAGAAGTCTAGTGGATCCTACTGTACTTGCTCCATACAATGCCATATTATCAAGCTATTATATATTTGATGCCCCATGGAGCACTGTGTGGCGATACACAGAGTTCTTGTGTCTCCCTAATGTTAATCCAAAGGAGACTCCATGTGCCACCCTACAGGCTACATGACGTCTTATAGTAATTGTCAGGATCTGTTCTTCTATTCTTATCTCTTCACCTTGGTTCTAATAATCTCCTCACCCTATAAAACATCTCCTACCAGGCCTGGATCAGCTGCAGGAAATGAAAGATTTTTTTTTTTCACTCCTGAATTATTCGATGGCTTATTTGCCGAACAGTGGGGTTGTAGTAATATTTGCGTATTCACATAAATAGGCATCATTTTATTTTGCATGAGTGAGATCCTATGAAATGCTCGGGGTCTGCACTTTTGACTGTAGTCATTTAGGCTAAATTGCTTTTCCTTATTTCTGGGTTAAAATTGTAGCTGGAGGGTTCAGCAGATGCTAAAATCTGTACTTGGAGGGAGCTGCATTCAGAAACCGCACCAGCTGCCAGCTGACTGCTCGCTGAAATAGGACTCGGGTTGTACAATTATTAGCAACAGAGTGTGACGTGCCGTCATATTTTCTGCAAGTTGCGGATAAAAAAAAGAAACAGATTAATTGGGGATTGAAATAGATAGTGGATAAACGGGCGGCAATGAAAATAGCCGGATCACAGGCTACACCTGGAGGTCAGGAGACAGTAATAGGAAAATTACCAATAATGAGGAAAAATGACACACATAATAGAAGCCAGGAATGTACGGAAAATATGGCGGAAAAACCAGTCCAGACTAAGAGACGAGGATTTACTAGTAGGCATTCCCTTTTGTTCAGCCAATTAAAAAACAGATCGGAATGGGTTAAAATAATGAAAAGCAGAGGTCATCAAAATGTGATCTGTAACCTGGACCCTGCGCAGATCAGCTGTCCAGCACACAGAAGCTGCTAGTGGACAGGAAGTAATCCAAGTAATAGGAGCCGCGCTACAATTCCCCTGAACCCCTACTATGCAGAGGATGGGGCGGCTGTGCCACACGCTCTGCCCGTCCACTTGCAGCTTCCAGCACCCAAATTGCGGGGTCCAGGCTTCAAAAATATTTCACATATTTTCAGGAATGTGTCTAAAATTAAGAATTCGGCCACTTCGTAAATAGTCTTGATTAAAAGTCTACTGTTATTTTGTATATATGGGACAGTTCTTGTGCAGACCTATGTGTTTCCATGACTACAGACTACAAAACTCTTGTGTGTAGTCTAGTCCTTCAATCACGTCAAACTTTCTCAACCACTGTCTCACCCTCATGGTGGAAAATGGAGAGGAATTTTAGGCGGATATCCACTTAACTTTCCAACCCCCGGCTCCCTTCGGCAGAATACTAAAGAAAGAACATCGGCATTACGACGCAGTTTTCTGCGTTCATCTGGGATTAATCAGCAGAATCTGCAGCAAGATCAATTGGAGACAGAATCAGGCCAGAATCTGCATCAAAATCAGCGACAGATTCTGCCATGTGAATGGTCCCTTAGTGTCTATGTGCTTAGCAGCACTCCATGAACAAACCCTTACATTGCCATACACTGTCCCTATGGCACCATATGGTGCTGCCATAATATAGTACCGCTATGATATAACATATCTGCAAACAAAGGTGCAGTGGGGTATACAGCTCCATGGATGAAGCCTAAAGCAATTCCAGGTTTACCGTTTCTAAGTATATGGATGTAGGGTGCTTAAACTTTTGTCCTCCAATCTATCCATCTAGTAAATTATAACTGAGCATAAGAAAAATTAGCGCGGTGTCTTAGGTTCCTTTAATTGTAGTTTAGCAATTTTCACTTCAGCGTTCCACCTGCATTTACAAGTCCATACGCGGAGGACTGTACTTAACAAGGCGCCATTTCATTGCTGACCCCATTCTTTAAATGCCATGTGGAGCCCTTGTTCAAGAGGCAGAGGAAAAGCTTTTAGATTCAGATGGCGGTATAATGAGTTATTCCATTTATTGCAGGGCTGGACAGCACGACACACAAAGGCAAATAGTGTTTGTGCATTGCTCTCGATGTGCCCTGCCTATTAATAGGGGAAATTTAGAGCAAGTAAAAAAGCCCTGCTCAATGGTTTATAGGTCCATGCTGTCCCTCGAAAAAAAATTTTTTCTGCGCTACTGAATCCATATAGCTCAGAGCAATTCCCACTTTGATCTAAATGTATCTTATTACATCAATGAATTTCGTGTATTGTATAGCGACGAGATTTTATGGGGAATTTATCACGTGCAGGATTTTTTTAAGTGGGCTTTGCTAGGAGCAACGTTGCAATTGTTTGTAAGAAATGTATCAGTTTGTTGCACCTTGAACAGAATTATATTTAAATTTGTAGATAATTAAAATTTAACATTTTTGCAAATTTGTCGATTCTTTAAGTCTAGCATTTCTGTCCTGAGAGGTTACTGCCCTCTGTATTCCACCCATGAAATGGCGGTAGTGGGTGGATTTATTATGCCAGTTTTCTGGCGTACAAGGCAAAAAATTGGTGATTTGAGCACAAAATGTGTGACTTTTTTTTACTTCTGTGCCACTTTCGCCACTACCTTGAAAAAGGCGAGTAGAGGCCAAGGGGCGGACCCACTGACCTCCCAAGATTTATCATCATTTGTGCCAGATTTGAGCGCCTGGCCCGGCAAAGAGTGCGCTTCCTTTATGTAGAGGCATGCGCCTTGTCATATATGAGGCGCACCCTCCACCAGCTCTGGATTCATGAAGACTAGCGTTAGTAAAGCCAGTCCTCATAAATTTGCCGCCATGTTTGTCAAAAATTCTCAATGGGAAAGCTGGTGTAAATCATGCCAATCATGCTAACAAGTCTACAAACTGCAAAAATATAGGGAACTGCGTAAAAACTTACAAAAATTTTGTATAATTGAGTTGAAAAAGTTGCAAATCACAGAATCCTGAAGTACAGGGCATTACATATCCACCTTATATCTGAAGATGTATCTTCATTTTTTACACCAACCACCTACTGGACCGCACAAAAATTTGCACAGTTTTAAAAAGTTACATTTTGTAAATGTGGCATGCCGCTGTCTGCTTGGTGAACTTGATTACTTTCAATCTAACAGTCATGATCAGTGTCAGAACAGACTATCATAGTAGCCCAGCACCATACAGGGGGGCCAGCATGCTCATGAATTACTGTACATAGACAGTCCATAAAGCTTACAGCATGCAATACCTCTTTTCTCCTGTGGAGGCACTGTAGTGAAACTGAAAACTTGTTGCTGGGTTCCCTTGTAGATCACTGATCGCTGGAAGTCTCTGCACCTTATGTTAGGAAGACCCATCCAATAGGAGAGTATTGTAAAAAGCGAACGACCCTTCTAAGGCTAAGTCTATAGGGAAAGCCATCACTATATATTACTATGGCTTTAGACAATTCCGCAGCTAAAATTGACATGTTGCGTTTTTCAAAAACACAAGTGTTTTTGAAAACGCAACCTTACTTTTCCCGCAATGCATAGATGAGACCAACCAAAATCTTATTCACTTTGCTGCTACTGTAAAATGTTTTTTTTTTTTAAATATATTTTTCTGCCGCATTTCCACATCGTGGGGCCTTAACCTAAAACACATTGGTTACATTTTCGTATAATTTTTGTCTATATTTTGTAAATATTTTTGCTTGCATATTTTTGGTTTATGTACAATGTAATAAAGCAGCATTGTTTGTGCATATGTATCTATACGAGAAAGCGCCATTTCGGTAATTGTTACATTTTCTATGATTTTCCATGGAAGTAATGACTATCTAATGTCGGCATTAAGCAAAATAAAATTTATGACTGTAAAATGTTAATTTCCTTCCCCACCACTGACTTTACAGTCTGATATGTATTCCATGGAAAGAAGAGGTTTAGAAATATTATTTGTTCATAAATCAGATAATATTAGATGGAGCTTTAAGCCCATTTCAACCAATCTTATACCACAGATGATGCTCTGTTAAATCTCCGCTCTTGAGCTGTTTATTCCTCCAGCTGAACATTTCTATGGAATTAAAGACCTTAGATAAATGTACAGTCTCTCCAACAGATAAAGATGGTGATTAAGATAAGGTAAGAAATATCTTATTCACAGGGAATGCACTCAGTTTGTTTTTTACACAAATACTCAAAGATATAAAAAGAAAATCCAGTAACATATATATATATATATATGGTTTAGATTCATGTCATTGTATATAGGGGGCAGTATTATAATAGTTATATTCTTGTACATAGGAGCAGTATTATAGTAGTTATATTCTTGTACATAGGGGGGAGGAATATAGTAGTTCTATTCTTGGACAAAAGGGGGGGGAGAATTATAGTAGTTACATTCTTGTACATAGGAGCAGTATTATAGTAGTTATATTCTTGTACATAGGAGGCAGTATTATAGTAGTTATATTCTTGTACATAGGAGCAGCATTATAGTAGTTATATTCTTGTACATAGGAGAAGTATTATAGTAGTTATATTCTTGTACATAGGAGTAGTATTATAGTAGTTATATTCTTGTACATAGGAGGCAGTATTATAGTAGTTATATTCTTGTACATAGGGGCAGTATTATAGTAGTTATATTCTTGTACATAGGAGCAGTATTATAGTAGTTATATTCTTTTCCATAGGAGCAGTATTATAGTAGTTATATTCTTGTACATAGGGGGCAGTATTATAGTAATTATATTCTTGTACATAGGGGGCAGTATTATAGTAGTTATATTCTTGTACATAGGAGCAGTATTATAGTAGTTATATTCTTGTACACACAGGCAGTATTATAGTAGTTATATTCTTGTACATAGGAGCAGTATTATAGTAGTTATATTCTTGTACATAGGAGTAGTATTATAGTAGTTATATTCTTGTACATATGAGGCAGTATTATAGTAGTTACATTCTTGTACATAGGGGGCAGTATTATAGTAGTTATATTCTTGTACATAGGAGCAGTATTATAGTAGTTATATTCTTGTACATAGGGGGCAGTATTATAGTAGTTATATTCTTGTACATAGGAGCAGTATTATAGTAGTTATATTCTTGTACATAGGAGCAGTATTATAGTAGTTATATTCTTGTACATAGGAGCAGTATTATAGTAGTTATATTCTTTTACATAGGGCCAGTATTATAGCGGTTATATTCTTGTACATAGGGGCAGTATTATAGTAGTTATATTCTTGTACATAGGAGCAGTATTATAGTAGTTATATTCTTGTACATAGGAGCAGTATTATAGTAGTTATATTCTTGTACATAGGGGGCAGTATTATAGTAGTTATATTCTTGTACATAGGAGCAGTATTATAGTAGTTATATTCTTGTACATAGGAGCAGTATTATAGTAGTTATATTCTTGTACATAGGAGTAGTATTATAGTAGTTATATTCTTGTACATAGGAGGCAGTATTATAGTAGTTACATTCTTGTACATAGGGGGCAGTATTATAGTAGTTATATTCTTGTACATAGGAGCAGTATTATAGTAGTTATATTCTTGTACATAGGGGGCAGTATTATAGTAGTTATATTCTTGTACATAGGAGCAGTATTATAGTAGTTATATTCTTGTACATAGGGCCAGTATTATAGCGGTTATATTCTTGTACATAGGGGCAGTATTATAGTAGTTATATTCTTGTACATAGGAGCAGTATTATAGTAGTTATATTCTTGTACATAGGAGCAGTATTATAGTAGTTATATTCTTGTACATAGGAGGCAGTATTATAGTAGTTATATTCTTGTACATAGGAGCAGCTTTATAGTAGTTATATTCTTGTACATAGGAGCAGTATTATAGTAGTTATATTCTTGTACATAGGAGTAGTATTATAGTAGTTATATTCTTGTACATAGGAGGCAGTATTATAGTAGTTATATTCTTGTACATAGGGGCAGTATTATAGTAGTTATATTCTTGTACATAGGAGCAGTATTATAGTAGTTATATTCTTTTCCATAGGAGCAGTATTATAGTAGTTATATTCTTGTACATAGGGGGCAGTATTATAGTAATTATATTCTTGTACATAGGGGGCAGTATTATAGTAGTTATATTCTTGTACATAGGAGCAGTATTATAGTAGTTATATTCTTGTACACACAGGCAGTATTATAGTAGTTATATTCTTGTACATAGGAGCAGTATTATAATAGTTATATTCTTGTACATAGGAGTAGTATTATAGTAGTTATATTCTTGTACATAGGAGGCAGTATTATAGTAGTTACATTCTTGTACATAGGGGGCAGTATTATAGTAGTTATATTCTTGTACATAGGAGCAGTATTATAGTAGTTATATTCTTGTACATAGGGGGCAGTATTATAGTAGTTATATTCTTGTACATAGGAGCAGTATTATAGTAGTTATATTCTTGTACATAGGAGCAGTATTATAGTAGTTATATTCTTGTACATAGGAGCAGTATTATAGTAGTTATATTCTTTTACATAGGGCCAGTATTATAGCGGTTATATTCTTGTACATAGGGGCAGTATTATAGTAGTTATATTCTTGTACATAGGAGCAGTATTATAGTAGTTATATTCTTGTACATAGGAGCAGTATTATAGTAGTTATATTCTTGTACATAGGGGGCAGTATTATAGTAGTTATATTCTTGTACATAGGAGCAGTATTATAGTAGTTATATTCTTGTACATAGGAGCAGTATTATAGTAGTTATATTCTTGTACATAGGAGTAGTATTATAGTAGTTATATTCTTGTACATAGGAGGCAGTATTATAGTAGTTACATTCTTGTACATAGGGGGCAGTATTATAGTAGTTATATTCTTGTACATAGGAGCAGTATTATAGTAGTTATATTCTTGTACATAGGGCCAGTATTATAGCGGTTATATTCTTGTACATAGGGGCAGTATTATAGTAGTTATATTCTTGTACATAGGAGCAGTATTATAGTAGTTATATTCTTGTACAGAGGAGGAGTATAAAAGTAGTTAAATTCTTGTACATAGGGGGCAGTATTATAGTAGTTATATTCTTGTACATAGGAGAAGAATTATAGTAGTTATATTCTTGTACATGGGGGGGAGAATTAAAAAAATAAAATTTTTGAACAAGGGAGCAGTATTATAGAAATTATATTTTTGTGTATAGGGGGAGAATAATAGGGTTTAAATTTTTGTACATAGGGGGGATATTATAAAAATAAAAATTTTTAAAAAGGGGAAAAAATAAAAAATATATAAATATATATATATAGGGGGGAAAATAAATATATGGGTGGTTGTCTATACGATATAAGAATGTATGTGTGACTGCTTTTGCGCACTGAAATTTACTGTACTTATCACCTACTGTTTTTCATACTGGAAGCTAAATACCAATAGTATGTATAGTAAAACATGTTATATAGAATCTAGAAGACTAACATAATACAATATAATAAAATGTCCATCATATACAGTACTTGTTGAAAAATCTACAACAGGGCTCCCACAAATCATGTGTGACTATAATATTTGGGTTTCTCATGAGACAGATGGGTTCTTGTGCTTTTTAGGATCTAGAACTCAACTGACACCCTTACCCCCTTGCACCCCTCCCTGTAGCTCTGCACCTGCTTTGCTGAGTTCTATTTTCCAGAAGATGTTGTCGATGGTTATTTTACAGCTTATGCAAATATGTCATCCTTTGTAATTATATTAAGGTCCATAAAAGAAGGTATTAATTGTACTAACTAATAAGGGTCAATGGCATAAAATGAGCAGAATAGGTGTCGGCATAAAACTGGTCAAAACATGGAAGCAAACTTCTTCCCTCATTAAACTATAAATAGTGAAAAGTCTTGCTATTAAAAATTGCAGCAGCTACATTAAAACTGTGTGAACTGAGTTGTATAATTAAACCCCTGTGCTTATGACTGGAGCCGGGAGATAAGGTCTATGGTTAGCCAACAGTGAAACGAACAGATTGAATGATGTCAGGAGAACGAGACAAGAAATGAACAACGGGACAGGCGACACTTGTCAAGATATTACATTCAAGTACAAACCGCCTTTAGCTTTCTAATATTAAAAGAACAAAAAAATTAAAGGGATTGTCCAGGTTTAGAAAAACATGGCGGCTTTCCAGGGCTGTGGATATCTCCGGCTGCCAAACCACTGAGTTTGACTCTGACTCAATTTTTTCACAGCCTAACTACTGCTCTGACCTGACTCATAAATGGGTGATAACTATGGTCAAGCAGTAAAAATTCTCTAAATCCTCTAAATATGTAACAGACAATGTATCTAATTCTAAAATGTTGACCATTTTATAGTATAATTTTAAATAATTAATCATTTTATTTGAAAGCCGATGTCGGTTACTTTTTTCTGACTCTGAAACTGGCCTCGACTTTGATCCCAAATATCCATTTACTACTCTACAGAGCCGCACCTGTCCACAGGTTGTTTATGGTATTGCAGGTCATGTCCATTCACTTCAATTGCAACCTGTGGACAGTCGTGGTGTCATATAGAAATTGTTACATTGATCAAAATATGGAAAAACAAAACAAAGAAACAAAAACTCATTTAGGTCCCAAAGGATAAAAAGCAGACTAGGTCCTTAGCCATCAATAATAGGGATGGTCCTAAGTTTATGACATTCACATGAAAACGGGCTTTTCAATTTTAAAGATATATTTTTATATGACCAGTTAGAATTTTAATAAAGGGGTCCTCTGTTCAGGATCCTCATTTCTTGACCATAGTAGTGAGCAGTTACCAAAAGAGTCTCTGGAGGACCGGTGTTATCCTGCATTACACAGACACCCCATTGATTATAATGGACATGGTGTAATGTTTATTTTTTTTTTCTCTGGAGGCACTGCAGTGAAAATTAACACTTACTGCCAGGTTTCCCTACAGATTACAGCTGATCACTGGGGATCCAGGCAGGAGACTTTGTGATAAGTATGTTGACTATGGATCCTTATAACAAGTAAAGGTTTCCCAAAGAGAAAAAAAACTCGTTAAAGTGGTTGTCCGCGGAGTTTAATTTACTTAAATTACTTATTTAACCTGGAAGTTCCAGTCTGGTTCCAACTCCGGGTCGCTCTGCATAATTGTAATCCTCATGCAACCCCGAGTTGTTCCACCTACTTCCTCCTCTCCCATTTCACAGGTACTATGGAGGCTGGATTTACTATAGTCTGCCAGCTCCAGAACGCATGTAAGTACTTATTAAAATAGGAGAGAAGGGAGAAAGTGGAGCGATCCATGGGTCAGGTGCTGGATTTGATTACATGACCTGGGCTTAGAACCAGTCTGTAACCCCCAGGTCCAGGCAGAATAAATCCCCCTGAAGTAACTTTATCATAAAATATCACAACTTTAAATAGACATCCTCACTTTCCACCTGGGGTCCTGTTCTCTAACCAGAGGTGTCTAATATGGAACTGTATTGTAATATTTATGTATTTTCCTTCAGGATGTGATAGTGTAGGGGTGCAGGATGGTAAGTGGTGCAGGACGTGATGATTAGTGATGGGCGAATCTCTTGGGTGGCTCGGGTCTAAGATTCATATCGGATGGAACAAGTTTGGTATATTCGGTACACTTTCGGTACCTTAACTTGGCTTAAAACATAGTGTAGAACACTCTTAGGGCTCCTAGGAACCTATCTATAAAACATAGTGTAGAAGACTGTCAGGGCTCCTAGGAACCTATCTATAAAACATAGTGTATAACATGGTCAAGGCTCCTAGGAACCTATCTATAAAACATAGTATAGAACACTATCAGGGCTCCTAGGAACCTATCTATAAAACATAGTGTAGAACACTGTCAGGGCTCCTAGGAACCTATCTATAAAACATAGTGTATGACACTGTCAGGTCTCATAGGAACCTATCTATAAAACATAGTGTAGAAAACTGTCAGGGATCCTAGGAACCTATCTATAAAACATAGTGTAGAACACTGTCAGGTCTCATAGGAACCTATCTATAAAACATAGTGTAGAACACTGTCAGGGCTCCTTTTAATACCTATCTATAAAACTATAAAACATAGTGTAGGACACTGTCAGGGCTCCTAGGAACCTATCTATAAAACATAGTGTAGGACACTGTCAGGGCTCCTTTTAATACCTATGTATAAAACATACTGTATAACACTGTCAAGGCTCCTAGAAACCTATCTATAAAACATGGTGTAGAACACTGTCAAGGCTCCTAGGAACCTATCTATAAAACATTGTGTAGAATACTCTTAGGGCTCCTAGGATCTAATTTCTAGCTCTCTATGGCAAACACAGCCAAAGTTATGTCATAGTGAAAGTATCCCCAGAATAGGTGTAAAAAATAAAAAAAAACATTCATACACATCTTCCCTTACCTCTTTTGGGCTCCTTGAGGCATCCGGTGCTTTCTCTCCCATTTCTCAGTAAAGTCATGCAAGGACGCCCAAAAGAGGTAACAGAAGGTGAGTATGAGTGTTTTTTTATTTTTGTCATCTCCCCTGGGCCTCCACCTTTTATATTCTGGAGTCTGAAGAGACACCAGAGTATAATGTGGCAGCCATTATAGTTCACCCAAAACGAATCTCCATTTGTTAAAAAAAAAAAAACAAAAAAAAAACTAAGAAAATGGAATATTTGGGGTGATATGAGTATGAGTCTGTTCGCCCATCTTTAGTGATGACTATTTTTGGGTAGGAGCAATGTTAGGATATTTTAAGAGTTTTCATTTCTAATGATTCATAGTTCGGTTGAACCATCAATAACAATGTGTCACTGAGCCATTTCTTATTGTTACGCAGTGAGCTATTTTTTTTTTTTTTTTTTTTTATTTTTACTTTCTTACCCCCTGGATATTATTGTAGGTATCTGTTCTTTGTCTCAGTCAGTAATTAGATGAGGTTTTAATTGCTTGTTTGGTTTTAAAATTGAATCCTATTCAATTATGCCAGAATACTGTAATTAATAATACGGCGGCCGTCCTAGGCAATTTCCCTGTATTTGCTCGCAAATAGCCGGGGAATTTATTTAGTTCCAAGTATCATGGATGGAAGTTGTGTAAATATATCACATCATTAGCAGTACATTATAATAGTGTCCAGACTAAAGCAATGAATCATAGACACTTTAAAATCTGAGATTTTCCAATTTTTTTTTTTTTTTTTTTTTTTTTTTTTAATGTAATTTATACCAGGATATTGACTCGAAAGAGGCCCCGAATATTCTGTAATAATTCTCGATAGGACAAAGAAATTTGAGCAAAACAAAGTTCAATGTGTTCTTCATTACATGGACCTTCGAACAAAATTTGAGCAATTAGACTAGGTTTACACTAGTGGTTGTCTCTCCGTCATTCGGATCTGCATGGGGACCCAAAAGACGGAGAGCCCGTCAGCTAAAAAATTGGTTATCGCGGATCCCGTAGATTATAATGGGGTCCATCCGTGTCCATCGGGCTCTCAGTATAAAACCAGTGGAGAGGAAAGTCCTCCGTGCATGAATTTTCTCCGCGCCGATTTTAGTTGGAATCTATGGTGGAGTCTCCTACGGAGATTATACACAAATGTGAACCTAGCCTGACATGGTAGTCATGTAATTTTGCCCTTCTTGCAGCTCTCTAACAGGTTGAATAAGATCTCCGAGTCATCTCTGCTTGGCGTCTCAGAGATTTTGTAGGTGACTTCTCCAGATGATGTTGCATGTCATCGATTGTGTCCTGTGTGACTTTCACCAGTCTTCACCATGCGAAGGAATCAATGATCCCATTGTATCCATCTTCTGAATATCGCTCAATCAGGGTACATCCTAAGTACCATCTGACATCACTTAAACAAATCAGGGACCCATTAAGTTCACATCATGGATAAGAGCTGCTCAATACTGTACACCGCCATCCTGATTTGAGTGACTTGAGTAAAGGAGTGAGGGGTATGCACTTGGACTGCCTGGTGTCTACCTCATTTCTTGCAACGTAGGGGCATCCTGGCTTGTTCGAAGATACTGGGGAGCACATTGCATGTTGTTTCGTCCTAGTGACACATATTACAGAATATTCGTGCGCCTATTTCGAGTGGAGCTCCTGCAGTTAGGCTTTAATCACATGACCATGCGAAGACTCTTTTTTAATGACTATCACACGGCTGTTTCAAAAGCAATGAGAGTGAAGAATGACCAGATTCTGTGTTTGTTCATTTTGACGGTCAATTGGATCCATTGGGTTCATTTTTAATAGACGTAAAAGAGTTGTGACCATTAAAAACTGATCACTGGGTTCTGCATCCATTTTTGCTGTGTTTCCACAACGTGGAGCCTTAAAAGTTTGGACTTCATTTTTTATGGTAAAGGACCACAGTCATGCGTTACAGGTTACTCAACAGGAAGACATGAGAAGCCTTTACACAATGATTTTTTATTTTTTTTTTTTGCTACTTTTCCATACCAACAAAAAACAATACACAAAACAGGTTTATTATTATTATTAGAAAATTTAGACCATATTATGCCCATAGTTTCTGTCCTGAATCTGGTTTAGAGGTCAGGACTTCTCCCCATATTGACCATATTGATGCCAGAAGTCCGCAGTTTCTAGTGGCTCGATTGTCCAACACTGTACAGTATATAGTACAGGACAGTCAAGCCAAAGAAAGGCAGAGACTCCTATAATTATAGTTCACCTTGATGCAATGACTCTCAATCTATGGACCAAATTAATTTCTGGAAATGCTGACAATAGACTGGATTTTCTAGATTTTTTGGACTATGTTTGCATGTGCGGGAGGTCTTAAGGGGTGGCACAGAAAGTTTAGTAGCATATTGGGTAAGAAGTTTTATACTTAAAGGGGTCATCCAGGATTTTTTTTTTGATGGCCTATCATTGGGATAGGCCATCAATATCTCACCGTGAAGGCGGGGTGGGGGGGGGTGGACAACACCCAGCTGCAATATTCTTTATCTTTAAGAAGCAAAAAAGTTACAACAAAGCCGACAAGAGTGAAGGAATAATTCTGATACCATCTGCAGACTCTTGCACTATTAGTACTGACACACAATGACAAGTCTCTATCTGAATATCCATTTTAAAGAGTTCGCCGTTTTGATTCGCCAGCAGGTTTCCTTCATCTTTTTATGTCTTCCGTGCTCCATAGAACCAGAGATCTTCCAATCAATTCTGAGATGTCATCCTGAGTTTGCTGAACGCACAATGAGATGGCTCAATCTGTCTGAAGAGCTGAGGGAAGTATAGACAGAATTTACCGAGTGCTAAAGCAACTCAAATAGTATTTAGACTTGTTTAAAATCTCTCCTCGGCGCTCGACTTTGTCAGGTATCTTTCAGGACCACCCAGCTCTGAATAATAGGTACGGGCTTACTGTCGGAATCTTAACATGAAGCTAATGGATTGTGACTGCTGCACATACAGCTCTGCATTAACTCTTAAACCGGTGAGACATCCGGCAATCCACAAGGGCATGTGAACCTTCAGTTTGGAGACCTGCTTAAGCAGAAGGATTATGGACTTGTTATTATCACGTTGCATCAGTATTGTTTTCCTTAGCCTATAGAAGGTGCGCCCAACAACTAGTGGCTTTTCCTACTATTTTTATTTTTTATTTTATTTATTTTGTTTTTTACTTCCAGTGTTACTTTATGATGTACAACAGCTAGGATTTTTTGTATTTTCATATTTTTTTTGCATGCAGTGTTACTGTAACTTACAGGACACACAACTAGTATTTTTTATATTTTTATACATCTTTTTCAATGCAGTATTACTTTATGGGTTACAGCTAGTATTTTTTATATTTCATACATTTTTTACATATTTATTTATTTTTTATTTTAGTGTTACTTGATGGGGTACAGCAGCTAGTATTTTCTATTTTATACATTTTTTTGCGTGTTTATTTTTTTAATTTCAGTGTTACTTTATGGAGCACACAAGCTGTTTTTTATATATTTTGATACTATTTTTGTGGTTATTTTTTTACTTTCAATTTTGGTGCACAAAAAGGTAGATTTTTTTTTTTCATTTTTCCATACTCCTCTCTCTCTCTCTCTCTGATATATATATATATATATATATATATATATATATATATATTTTTTTTTTTTTTTTTTTCCAGTATTACTTTATGGGGCACAACCCCATCATGCACAGCATAATTGCTGGGCATAATGCAAGTGAGGTGAGTATTCTCACTGATGCTGCTTCCCAGGTGGATGAAGATCAGTTGGGCAGGCTAATACTCCTACCAGGTTTATAGTACTAAGACATAGGCCTGGACCCAGTAACCCACAATGGTTGAACCCACTATGAAAACTATAGTTAAAGGTGTTTTCTGGGATAAATGCAAAACTTACTGGGGCAGAGGGTGGTGTAAACTAAAAAAAAAATAATACCTACCCCATTGCTCAGGCAGTTTCCCATCCCCCCTATGTGCACAGACTGCCTGAAATGAAAGTGCATTAAACAGGTGATCACTGTGGCCAATCACTGATCTCAGTAGTCACAAGTTGGGTACTGGTTCAATGTCAGCAGTTACATCACCGGTACCCAGCAAATGACCACTGAGGCCAGTGGTTAGCTCCAGCAGTCATATGATCTTCTGCACTTTCAATTCGGGCAGCCCATGTACTGGAGGGAATGGAGGATGCACTACCCAAACTGAGGCCTAAGGGTACGTGATTATGACTTATTTTATTAATTTACACCGCTCCTGGTCCATAGGGAGTTTTGCTTTCATTACAGAAAACCTCTTTAATCCCTTCATCTCCTATGAACACCCCATTTAGCATACAGTATTGATGGGTTATAGGAGATGGTCATGTTGTAATAGAATTTGGTTATGATCCTCAAACTTGGGATCTCACCTTATTTTCTGTGAGCTTCCAACTCTTAAATACCCTGTGGGGGACAGGAAGAGTCCAGGCGGAGAAAAGATGATACACAAAACTGTATGACATAAAGTCTTTCTAAGTGACCTCAGCAATCTGCTTAGTTTATAGTAAAAGGTCTTACAATGTGCAGCTAGGTTCCATCCAATGGGAGCAATGCCTTTTAGACATTGCTTCCAATCAGAATTGCCATACATACATTAAATATATTGTGCTTACGTGCGGAATACCCTGACCCAGACATAAGAATTTTGGTTCAAATTATGCTGTGTGAACAATGGAAGACAGATGGACAACAGAAGATAGACAACAACAGAGGAAGGAGGAGCTTTGTAAAATTAGGCAATGGTCAGGATAGTAAAATTAATGTTTTAACACTTTATGCTCTATGCTCTTGAATCTGTCCCCAACTGAACGCCACTACCACTATGAGCCTGAGAAGAGAGCTGCTATTAAGGAGAAGTTCTCACTCTTATGTAGTCAATAACATGCCTGGACATTCATATGGATGGCCAGTATATTATACTACATGCATATGTATGGCAGCAACAGATGATGTGGTTAGGGGTTTCATAAGTGAGCCTAAGTTATCTAGCTGATCATTGGGCTATCTTCAATCGATAAAGTGTCTGTCTTTTAGTAAAGAAAACATGAACACATAAGGACATCCTCTGCCCCCTCCAACTTATGGTACATTGACATGCATTCAAATTTCAAGAAAATCCAAAAAGAACTCACAAGGGCTCTCAGCATGGCGACTCTCAGGACAAAGCTTGGTAAATGCTTTGATTTCATCCTTATTAATAATTCATGTTTATCAGCACTTCCTCCTATCTATGGGAACACACAGGATCTGCAAAACTCAACCAACCACTTTTCCGAAACATTAATTTCTGCTTGCAAACTATGGGTAAAATTCATGATTTTTGTTATTACTGAGTTGTGAAGTAGTCCTCTGAACACTTCTGAGTATGATTGGTTTGTGATTACAAGGAAAGGAAAAATGGTCTGTCCAAAAAGTACTGCTTGTTATTTGATTTGTAGAAATATGATTATTCCTCAGTAGTGCGACCAAAATATAACGGGAACCGGAAATGAGGGTACGGTATGGCCATCTTGATTACCATTGGAGGCAATATGTTGCAGACTTGAAGTGTCTTAAGTCTTTAACTGTCCCATTTTGGAACTAATGAAAAGTAAAGGGGTAATCCCCTCTCCACAAGCACTGCCAGCAAGTAAGAGAATGGGGGGCCACAAGTGTCTTAAGTACCCCATGTGAATGAAATGCTCAACCAGAACTCTTTTACATCTATGGGACTTCCAGGAAGGCTATCTCTGGCAGTCGGATAGAATTGAATGGAGCAGCAATCGAGCAAACAGTCCCCATGCTCACAAGGGTCTCTCAGGGGCAACTAGCAACCCCTATTCTGGTGTCACCAGGGTTCCCAGTAGTCAGATCCCTATAAATCAAAGCTAATCACAGGGCATTACTGGAAGTACTGGCATCAGGGGCTCTGTCTGAGCTCAATGAAAAAGGGGCCAGAGGCACGCAGCAATGGCCAGGAACCCTGTTTTCTTAGTATTTTCTGCACTGTCATGTCAGCTCAGTTCAGTGAATACTAATGAAGTGGCGCTCACTCCCTAGGTCACATACTGTTGTGGGGTTAAGGGACATTATACTGCATGGAGGCTGAGCTGGGATATTATAATGGGGTGAGGCTGAGCTGGGGCACTATACTGTGTGGGGACTGGGGGAAATATACTGTGTGTGGGCTGAACTGTCCTACTGTTTTAGAAGTGGGGGCATTATACTTTGTGTAATATGAGCTGAGGGCAATATACTGTGTGGAGGCTGCAGGCACTATATTGTGTGGGGTTTGAGCTGGGACATTATACTGTGTGGTGATAAATGGGCATTATATTGTGTGGGTCATAAAGGGGGATTTATACTGTGGGCATCAAACTGTGTGGGGGGCTGAGTTGGGACATTATACTGTGCGAGGGGTGGAGGCATTAAACTGTGTGTGATGTGAGCTGAGGGCAACATACTGTGTTTTGGGCATAAAAGGGCATTATATTGTGTGGAGGATAAAACATTATACTGTTTGAAGAGTATAAGAGAACATTATACTGTCTGTGGGGAAATTCAAGGGGACGACATACCCAGCTGAGTTGTGTTTGAGACACTAAAAATTAAAGAGAGCATTATACTGCCTGGGGACCACTAAGGGGGCATCATGCTGTGTGTTATACCATGTGGAGGGGGATTACACTTTGTGTCAGCCAGTGGGGGAGCATTATTATGCCTGGGGACCACTATGGAGGCATCATAATGTTTGAAGGGACACTAAAGGTGACTTTATACCATGTGGAGGAGCATTATACTTTTTGTGGGTCTGTGAGGGAGCATTATACTGTGTGGGGTATTTTCTGCTGAACCCTCCGTAACCATTAGAGAGTCAGACCATGGACTCAATGAAGGACAAGATCAAATATGAAAATGGACCCCCTGGTGATGTTTCATTCCATATTCCATATCAAAGACAGAACACAATTGATTTCTAAGATGGCTTCTGATCTCCATAGTAGAACGTTACTCTGCACTTTGTTATGTATAGTTAGAAGACTGGTCGTATTGATGTGGTTTCTATTTCTGGTGGAGTCATAAATATTCGTGTCCACCCACGCCATATAGTAGCGATAGGCTGATGAGATTAATGTAAGTACTATACACCAGCGCTTGTTTTATGTGGTGCTTGCAGAAAGGCTGTGTTGCTTTTATACAGAGCCGGCTCGCCATCCATTTTTGTAGATTCTTTACAGCTTTTGAGCACTGACTTGGCATTTAATCACTTAGACTGTGGAATTAATGCTACAGCATTTCGGAAAACATACGCATGTTAAACCGCTAAATCTTCCCTATCTGATTCAGTAGGTACAAGGAGCGTATTAATATCAGCTTTGAGGGTGCTTTGAGCGTCTCTTCATTTCCACTGTTCCTTTGAAGCTATGATCCAGACTGCTGATTTATGGCTGGTCGGAGGATGACGGCCAGGTTTGTCAGGTCAGCTGTTACGGGCACAAGTAAAATAGGCATGGCGGCATTCCAGCTATAAGTGTAGCAGAGTTGGTTTTGTTACTTCAATCAACTCGTTATGATGTCATAAAGTGGTAATAGTGGTTTTATATAGGATGACTAGAAAAATGAAGTATGATGTATAAATAATGGATGCCCATAAATTTATACAAGACGTTAACTGGAGATGAGCGAACCGGTTCAGATCGAACCAGATTTGACCCAATATTTCTAAAAGTTTTGTGTTTGACCTGAACCCAAAAACTGTGAGGGTTCATCACACACAAATCTGGAATTGAAATGTTTGTACTCTGGGGTTTCTTCAGACCCCAGAGTATAATAAGTGGAGGTCCAGGGGAGGTGTAAAAAAATAACAGTTATACTCACCTTTTCTCACCTCTTCTGGGAATCTTTGTGGCATCCGACTCTTCCTCTGGGTCAAACTGAGTGAGCTTGCATTGTGTCATGACGTTGTTGTGCCCCATGTGACTGCTGAGGCCCAATAAAAGTTTTCACTTTCACTTCAGGGTGCATGACATAATCCATTAAGCTGGAAGAGGCCCCAGAGGGATCGCTGGGTGCTGCAAAGATTCCTAGAAGAGGTGAGAGGAGGGAAGTATAACTGTTTATCAGAAATTTTTCAAAAATTTTAGATTAGACAAAACCCAAAATTTTTGGGGTTGCCATCCACGAATCAGTGTTGTACTCTGGGGTCTGAAAACAGAGGTCCGGGGGAGGTTTAAGAAAGTAATAAACACTGATACCCACCTTCCCTTACACCCCATCACAGAAAAGGCTGGAAGCAGACTGAAGACATTGGGGAATTTGCACCGGATGTTTCACCAGATTAGTGTTTATTGTATTCCTGTACCTCAACTGGGCCTCCACTTCTTATAATGTTTGATTTGAAGAGAAAATGACTTGTGGTGGGGGGGGGGTGAACCTCATAAATATTTGCAAGGTTTTCCCTTCTCTAGCTGATAGGTTTTCCCTTCTCTGCCAAGTGTTGAACTCCCCAACGTGATATCGATGACCTATGCTAATATCTTTAGATTAAACTCTTTAACGGTGGACACATTATTCTAGCACTATAATTCAATGTCGTGCACTATATTGCACCATTGTTTTACATTGGCTGGTTATATTATACATCGTTGTACTAAAAACCATAAAAACATAAAGCCCTCAGTGCCATCACTTTAACAACTTCCAGTATATCATTTCCAGCTTTGTTCCCTTAGGCCTCCAGTTGAGACTTGTCCCTTGTTACCAACTTTTTGTCCTCTCCAGTGCCTGGCCTTAGGGCTGGAGCAATGATGGGTGGTCTTGAGTAAGACCGGCTAGTTGGCGGCCCAGAATTACTTCCATATATTTAATCTCCTGTCAAGCTTCATTATTTCTAAGTGATTCTTAAGAATGCTGCACATTTTAATTCCCTCGTTAGGAGATTGCGGAAAAAGTACCCAAGAGCAAGATTAGTGGGAAATCTATGAATTACTTCTGATATTGCATCCATGCTAGGCCCATGCGTTATTCTCATTACACATTATAGACCCGCAGGGGCTGATTATTACCGGCTCTATTCATATAAACTCATTGATTCGTCTCTATAAATTGCCCGCTTGTAATTGGACGTTTAGAAACGCCGGACGCTTCTAGATAACTAAAATTTTTTCCAATTTCTTTGCACTATTTCCAGATTAGAAAGACGTCACCATCTCCCTTGGAAGCAGGAAAGGCTAATACCGGAGTCAGGTCTAATAGGCACAATAAGAGACTTGTATTTAAAGGAAAGCCATTTCAATATATTCGCACTTAAGGTTCTAAAAAAAAAAAAGTCTTCTTGTTCTTGATTGTTTCATGAAACATTAAGGCAAATTTACTAAAATGAATGCCCTTAATTCGAGACAAAAAATTGTCCTACAGGCTGTGCATCAACGTATGGGGCACCATTTATTAAGACTGGTATTTTGTCTAAATAAAGGCCCCCGACAGGCGTGGAATACGACTAATTTATGAAGAGGCTCCAGCACGTCCTTGCACCAGAATGGAGCTCGACACCAGTTCCTAACTAGCTTAGATTTCCAATATAACTCTTGGCAGAAAACTGGAGCCTCAACCCACCCCGATCTCTACCTTCATTTGCAAAATATGGCAAGCGAGGCACAGAATCGGGGATGTGTCACAGATATTGCACAAGGAAGGCCTCACAAAACAAAATTGTCATAGAAGGGGTGATAAATTCACCAATATGTGTTTATGTCCACAAACCCAGCGGTTTTGGCCATTGCGGAAACGTAGCAAAAAAAAGTCCCAGCAACATGAGTGTTCTTGGACCCCAACACAAGATATGTAACATATATAATACCAATGTCTCCTTATGTAGCTGACGGATATCAGGTCCCTGGTGAGGCTTCTACAGATGTCTCAATATATTCCGAGATGAGTGGAATGAGATGACCAACTTTAAAACACATGATTTTGTGGTACTCTGTCGGGAGATGTCTATGTGTGGAAAGGTAAGGGTGGACACATTTATTAGATTAGATTATACTAAGTGTGGGTGGAGTTTTCTTCCACACTCCTAATTGCCCTGATCAAGTGATGCTCTTTGCAAGAGAACCACCCAAGAGGAGCTGGTAAAGGGACGAAACAGATGCTATTTTATGTTAGAAAAGATACAGTATAATAGAAATAACATGGAAATAAATTTGCTACATTTTTAATATTCAAAAGTAGAGATGAGCATACTGGTTCATTATGAATATTCCAAAAATTTTGGGTTCAGTTGAGTCTTACATTATTGGGGTTCACTATCCACAATCTGCTAAAATTGATCAGGAAGGAAGGTTATGTGAAAAAAACCTTATACACTTTTCCTGAGCTTTACTGCATCTTCACCGAGTGTCCTTGGTGCCTTTTGGCTCTCTCCATGATGCCTGTGACTGGGCCTCAGCAGTCATCTGAAGGGCGTCAATGTCATTATGTTTTGAGACTTTGACGTACACTGTATGGCTAGAAAATGGAATGACGTTGATGCTTCCCTCACTACTGCTGAGGACCTCAGTGGTGACCTGGGACCAATAACATCAGGAAGAGAGTCAGAAGATAGTGAGGAAGCCAGGGAAAGAAGACCAGATGCCTTCCCTAGCCTCCAAATATTATACTCCTCAAGAGACCCATAATATAATCATAATACTTTAGAGGATTTGTGGGTGGCAAGCTCCAAAAATGTTGGGTTTGGCCAATCCCAAAATTTTTGGAAAATTTGTAATGAACCTGATTTACTACAAACCGGTTCGCTCATCTCTATTTCTGACTATTTTACTTTTTTTTTCTTTTATGCACTCTCCTTGGCCTTCGATTAGTATACTCAGGGACCTGAAGATACCCTAAAGTATAGTAATGGCATTTACGATTCCGTCTGGAACCAACGTTGCTGTCAAACCTCGTGAATAGTCGCAAAACGAATCTAACAAGGTTCACTCATCTCTACAGTCAGAAGGTCGCCCAGAACTTTGTTAACCATACAAAAAATAAAGCTAAAAATGAGATTTTGCCATGACCAAATGTAGCCCACGCCTTGTGTAAAATAGGGTTGACCCTATCGCAATAATGTTGACTCCATTACACATCTTTGCCTGCTCCTCTATTTAGTTTGCTGTCATCTCTTGTGTATTGATCTGCCTGCGAAAACACGGTAACTCACCGTGTCACAGAAACATTGTATTAAAAGTCCTTTTGAGCGATGTATCTTAGGAATGTGTACACAATTTCTGCAGCCATGATAAATTCATTTTACATACCCAAGGTCCCATTATCAGCCATATGACAAAGGATGGGACGGAGGTGACACCTGTTCATTTGCTGGCTCGGCAATAATTGACGATATCCAGTGCGGAGATCCATCTTCCCCCAGATACATATTAGTTACAAAATGACATATTAGCCTTTCTTCAAAATTGCTCTTATACGGCCAATTTTCACTCAAAAATGATGGCAAATTCAGAAATACTGTGTATATTGACAGAATATAACTCACACAAAGTATAAAGCCTAGAAAAAAATAGGACTGTTATTTTTTATATGTGTCACGGAAAGCCAAGGCGATGTTCAACAGCTATGGAAATTCATTGGATGGCCTCTGCCCCATATTTATAATGCCAAGGATATAACATAAGAAGCTATAATTACATATATACTGTATATACTTATCTGTATAGATGCCGTGGGATCAATATTTCATAGGAATTATATGTCAATTAGAGATGTGGCCTCTTTTATCTTTACTTTTGGCTGGACATACTCAGATATGTGCCATGAGATAAGCAGCTTTTCATGATATGATGCAACAAAGTGATATGTTATCTATCTTATTTGAGGCTATGTGTAGCCAATTGTTTATTAAGCTAATTCAATACAATATTGTGACATGTTAGCAAAATCCTTAAAAGCCTTTAACACACATTATAACCACTGGGTGTCTGCACATAGACACATATAGAATAACAATGCTACAATATTGCAAAACAATGTTGTCTTGAAAAGTCAGTCATCTTATGTTACACATATCTAGCTATGTCCAGCTGAAAGGAAAATTAAAAGGGGTTGTCAAATACTCAATATGAATTTGATACTGATGACCTATCTATTGGATCTGATCAGTGGGGGTCGGACACCCAGACCCCACAGCAATTAGTTGATCCAGTTTCAGGCGCCTGTATACAGGGTATAAAGTCAGAATCTGCTCCTATTCAAGTGAATGGGAGCAGAGCTGCCATTTCCTAGTGCCCCCACTGGCTATGGAGCATTAGGTTTAGGGCATTAATATCCAATGCACATGTATTCATGGACAATCCCTTTAAAGAAGGACGTAGCTGAATATCCTATAAAAAATATGAATTCTGTCTACCTATAGGCCAAGAATAGGTCATAAATATCTGATTGTTGGGGGGGCTGGCAGGCAACCCCTCTACAGATCAGCTGTTCAGGGTCACTTCAGACGCCTATACTGTAAACTACAGGGTGCCGAAAGGAGCTGGCTCTGTGACCTGTATAGTAAAGTCAATGGGAGATGAGCTACAGTTTTAATACAGGACACTGAGCCAACTGCTTCATGCAGGGTACAGTGCTCAGACCAGAGGCACCTCCGAACAGCTGATCCATCTGTCAGCTCCCACCGATCAGATATTTATGGCCTATTCTAAAGACCGGATATAATTAAAATATTTCTGGCCAACCCCTTTAAGCTTACTGCATTCTATTTACACTCAAGGGGTTGTACCAAGTTTACAACATATTCCCTACCCACATATAAAGGATACTTGTAGATTGGGGGGATCCAACTGATGGGAATCCTACATTGATCTCAAAAAGGGGGTCCCTTGCACCACTCTATATGGAGCAGAGGTTAGTACAGGGGTGTTGTCGTTCCATCTATTCCTGTAGGATTGCCAAAGAGAAGCCAAGTACATAGCTCCCCTTTGGTAGTCCCCTAGAGTTGGAACAATGGGCTGACCGCTAAAAGGATCAAAGATCAATTTCATTGGTCTCTGATCAATGCCCCAATGCTACGGTTGTTAGGAACATCCTAGGCATCGAAACTTCAGCGGGTATAATGTAAATATGTACTTAGCGAGAAGAGGTCCCATGAACACCCTTTGTAAAAACACTTTACGGGTCATAAAGGGTCAATGAAGATGATGATAGGTGAGGTTATACTAATAATAGCAAAACTTACTACGACCCAATGTTTAATAAAATCCTTCTCTGGATTCTAAGTTGACACCAGCAATATGATTTTTATTTATTTTTCAGTAAATTATTTCCTTTTTCATTAAACTGACACGAATTATTGATTTTTCACATCTTCCTCGTATTTGGACGGATAAAGATAACAGGGACATTCTGTCCAGTGCACATCCGGACTGCTAAGCGAAAGCCGAGCAAATGAGCAGCTCCAAGTCTGTAGTGTCCCTAAATAACTCCTCCGCGCATGAGCCTAAACACTTCCTCTCTCATGTAAAACGCTCTTGCGGCACTGTGATTAATAATGAGCGGAGTCCAAAGGGTGAAAGTGCAATAGATTTTCCATTAAACATCCCAACCTCAATATGGTAGAGTTGTTGTCTTCTTTGATTTATTGCCCTGCGCGAACAGGTCTATGGCTGCCAAGTCCTCCGGATATTTCTTTATTTACTTTAAGTTGAGGAACCTAACACTTATGTGCCATCAACAGGTCCGTGATCGCCCTTCTACCTTCTCCTTGAGGAAAGAACCTTCCCCCCTCTCCAGTCGTTCTTCCCAATATTCAGGGTTATTTGAAGGTGAAAGGAAGAACACTAATCCGGCTGGTGAGCGCATAGAGGGACCATCTGTGTTGCAATCAATTCGAGGCTGATATCCAAGTCTTTCGTTCATCTAGCTGCTGAATGAAATGCCAGGCTGAAGTAGCTCCTTTAGAAAATTGGCAAATCTATTTACTGAAGCCTTTGCTTCGCTTCTAATGTCTGAAGCTCGTCAACAACTTAGAGAGTGGAATATATGGAGACAGTCATCTCGGACCATAAGACTTTGGAGAGACTTCAGTCCCTGCTCAATATTTCCAAGAGTCTTTCATCTGTTGGGCTGCTATCATTTGCTGGAGTAATTATAAGTGAAGGATCTTTCTTGCAGAGCAAGGCTATAGGGGAATAAAGTGATCAGATTGGATCATATTGGAGCTAGAAGAGACAAAGAACAAGCAAAATCGGCAAAACTTACTTGTGTTTTTTTGGCAGTGGAATTTGCTGTTGAAATGACTGTTTTGTGCTTAGTGATAATTGTGTTGTAGGCTTGGAAAATAAGGTTTTTTTATCTATTAAAAAAAATTCAAAAACAGCACTCCTGCTACTGCTGTCTATGGGTTACGTCTGGTATTGCAGCTTTCAAGAAAATAAGGCCGCTCTGTATAGGCAGAACACAGCCCATGGACAAGTATGGCAATGTTTTTCGAAAGAAAACACAATGTAGCTTTCTCACAATAGTTTGACACTTCCTGTCTGCTTGTCCTGTGTACATTGGGTGCGGGATCAGCAGTCAACAATGAAAGGTAGCAAAGTTGGAAAGTTGGATGCAGACAACACAGGATCCTGCATTGGAAATAGGTAATATTATAGCTCAACCCCTCCCCTTCCTATACAGTGATGTCAGTAGAGGTCACTGAGCATGCTCACAACACTCTGGTGGTGGGGCACCAACAAGCCTTGGTGGTATCTCCTTAGTATTTAAAGAGTTATTACATCACATAATGTTATGGCATAGCACTAGGGTATGCATAATTGTATTATTAGGGTCAGTGTGTCACTGGCTGAGAGTGTCACTGTGAAGGAAAGAAATAAGCCTGGGGATTATGTGGTTGTAGAAATTATGGGGGTTTACAGATGATGTTGACAATATGCCATCAATCAGCGGGGAAAACTCCTTACAATGTACCAAAAGGGAGAATAACACTCACTATTCCTGTCATATGACTCAACACTGGGTAAGTAAAGGAGCTTCAAGTTCCTCTGAGTACTGACCAGAATTGCTGGGAATAAAGCACTAGGGATGAGATAGCAACAGTAGCTTTTCTATGTCTGCCTCTTCTTTCCTCACTCAGTTCCTTCTCCCTATCCTACAACTTCTGTAGACATGTATAGGCACATGTGATTCAATACTCCCAGTCTGTCTTGGGAGACCAAGATAAATTTAATCAGAACTTGGAGGGGGTGAGACCAGAGAATGAAGAGAGCCTAATAAGTGGAGAAAGAAGCATTTTTCTCTAACAAATACAAATTACAAAGCTTGTACTATTGGGAATAAAGCACTAGGGATGAGATAGCAAGTTTCTTTTCTATGTCTGATCTTCTTTCCTCTCTCAACTTTGTTTTCCTCCACCTACAGTAGACTTTTATAGGCACATGTAATACTTCAGTGATATCACAGTCTGTCTTTGAGACCAAGACAAATTTTGTCAAAGATTTCAAGGTGAGTGATGAACTTGGCATGGGTTAGACCAGAGAATGAACAGAGCCTGCTAAGTGGAGAAATAGGCTTTTTTCTCTAATAAATACAATTAAACAAAGCTTGTACTATTGGGAATAAAGCACTAGGGATGACATAGCAACAGTTTCTTTTCTATCTGATCTTCTTTCCTCTCTAAACTTCTTTTCCCCTTCCCTCCCCCTTCTGTAGACTTTTATAGGCATATGTAATTTGATACTTCAGTGATATTGCAGTCTGTCTTGGGAGACCAAGACAAACTTCATCAGAGATTTCAGTGTGAGTGATGAACTTGGCTTGGTTAAGACCAGAGAATGAACAGAGCCAGATAAGTGGAGAAAGAAGCATTTTTCTCTAATAAATACAAACTACAAAGCGTGAACTATTGATTTATACAAAAATAGTCACTTTTGAAAAGTTTGTGACCATTTGAAAATATATAAGTCTTGTAGCAAAGTGAATCTTTGCTCTCTGGTGATGGAACCTCTTGCTACGACTATGTCCTGCTGTACTTTACAAGAACATACATCTTCTATTTACCAGCTACCTTAGCGGCTCAGACTCAATGTAATAGTCGTCTTCAATACACCGCATTTACAGGAAAGAGAAATTACGGCGCAAGATGAAGTACCCAGCGCAGCTTTCAATCAGTTTAATGTGCTTTGCCTATGATATCACTAACTTCTCAAATAAATTGCTTTCCAAGCCGTTTCATAAAACTTAGCAAATGTGACCAAACTGGGTCTAATGGTGTCCCAGCCTGATGAAAAGCACATGGAGATAGATTTTATTTCCAAAGCCGTAGAACATTTTATTTCTTTATATTCCGAGCAGACATTGAAAGCATTTAAGTGAAATTATAATGGAGAGAGTTTCAGCGTTTCCAATCCATTCGGTGGAATAAGTTCGACCATTTCCCAGACTGGAGTGGGCAGTTCGGTGACACTTGCAATACAAGGAAACATCAAGCCTGGACCAGTGTTTCGCTTACTGCAAATAAATTATATTCCGGGAGAGAATGAGATTGCCGCCTGTCTGCCATGTTTTACTACTGATTGATTAACCCTTTCATCGGCTTCACAAAGAACTTTAGTGAATTTTTTACTGCAGACCTTCTAGGTGATGGACAGTGCATTGGGTTTTTGAGTACAGACTGACCTGATACCACTAAATAAGTGTTTATTACTAGTACTAGACTTAGTAGTCACTTACAGTTATGGTTATCTGAGCCTATTAAGGGAGTCTGTCAGCAGAACCCAGCATATCCATCCCACTCTGCAGATAGATAGGTTATGGACACCTGAACCAAAGTGTTTTCCCCAGTGCTTCCATCTCCGAGATATATCCTTTTTTGTCTGTTTGGAGCAATGGCAACTTTCTTATTGTTCCAAAGAGCTAATTTTCATATTGGTAAAAATTGTGATATCTCAGCAACAGAAACACCGATTCACTAGAGAAAAACACTTAATTCAGGTGATCCTAACCTATCTATCTACAGACTGGGTTGATATTATGGGTTCTGGCAACAGACTCCCTTTAATCCTCTAATTGTTAATTCCACCCTTAACTTTCTGCACATTTTGCTAAGCACTCAAATTTTTAATGATATGCATTCAATACAGTATCGCACCATGACAGGCTGCAATTCACATCACAACCACTGGATGGCAACATAGCATAAACGTCTCCTGATACAATATCGCAATTTCATGGTTTTTTTTTTTAAAGTCATACTGCGCATCTTGAGATATGTTGAGAAAAGTGGAAAGCTAAGGAAGGGCACATCTGTAGGTATTAGTAGCTGTCTACTTAGATTGCTCTGGTAGGAATTTCTTGCCTGGGGAATAGTGGAATTGTAATGTGTGGTACTCTGGTTGCTGTGTACTCTTTAGGATATGTTGGATTAATTTGTTGACCTGTTTGCTCTAGCTGGGCCTATCGCCTTTTCCTATTAAACAACTAAAGGATCAGAATGATTCCAGTTTAAGCCCCTTCTTTCTACAATGAGACCCCAAATGATTGAGTTAACTGAAGGCTGGTTATATTACTGAAAATTAGAGAAAAAAGGGTTATATTAAATTGTAATTTGCCATTTTTTAAATATAAATTAAATAGGGTGTGCTTTAGTTAAAGCATGGTAAATTGATAATTTTGTTTATCTGCTGAAACTGAAATTTTGGGTTTACCACCCACAAATCATTATTATACTCAGGGGTTTCTTCAGGCACCAGATTATAAAAACTCGGAGACCAGGGAAAGTGTAAAGAAAAACACTTAAACTCACCTTTCCTGGGATCTGCTGTGGCATCCAATCATCTTTTAGTTGGGTTAACAACTTTTTTATGAGCTGTGTTTGTTACAAATTTCTACCGAACCCAAAATTTTTGCAGTTCTCCTCGGACAAATCCTGCAAAATGGTGGTCAGCCATTTTACCCTCCATATTCAGCCATTACTCACCATTACTAAACTATGCTACGGCATCCTTCGGTATGGTCTTCTTCCCAGGCTGTCCCGTACCTATTCTGGTCATGTGGAGTTTGCCAGCTACAGCATCATCACATATGTTGTAATGTTAAATAGTGATGACATTGACAACCCCCCCCTTCCACGTGACTGCTGAGGTCCAATCACAGGCCTTAGTGGAGATCTGGTGGCCAAAGCAGATGGTGGATGGACTAGAAAGAGCAGAACATTAGAGGGTGCCATGGCAGAACCCAGGAAAGGACAGACTGCTTTCCTCATGTTCCCTCTTCCCTGCTAAACTGACTTTTAAGCTGAAATCTCTGCTATAGTACAGCTGTCTATATGTACTGCAGATCACATGTCTCAGATTACACATGCCCATAGAAGTCTATGGAGAGGGCAGGGGGAGGAGTAGGCAGGAGCTGACAGAGAAAGCAGCAGCAGAGACACAGGCATAAGCTGATGCCAAAGCTAAATAGAAAGTGTTTTGTTGCCATTAAAGGGGGTTTCCAGGACTTTTCAATTAATGACCTATCCTTAAGATAGCCGATCTGCTGGGGACCTTTGTGTCAGACCCCTGTCGATCTTTAATTGATGACCTATCCTAGGGATAGGTTATCAATTATTAATGACCATAAAACCCCTTTCATACAGGTACAGTAATTGTCTTTATACTGCTTGATTGTGAGCGTAATAGTTCCAGAGCAGATTCTCCTCTACTTACTGTATGCAGTGTATGGCAGCTAGTCTCCACCTACCAATTCAGGAAGATCTGTAAACTATAGATAGAGCCTGCAGAGGAGAAAACTGCTAGAACTGCAGAAAACAAGTCATATAATGGTCATAAATAGTGTTACTCCTTATTTACATACACATGGCCACATCCTGGAGTCACTTAAAACAACAGGTTCGCTCTAAGTCTCACAGAAACCTTTTCTTGAAGTTAAAAGAGCCCCAATACTATTTGCTCTCAGTCTTTCTTCAGAGAATAATCTTGAGAAAAACTTTGGCTCTGTAGAAGTTCAGCAGACTTTTTGAGACCTTCAATATCTCCATTCGTTGACTGCCTAATCAACAGCGAGAACCATCTGCTACTCCGCACAAAGGTAGCATAGACAGCCTGTAACATTTCCAAAGAGTCACTGAACTGCGAAGAATGACATTTGAGTCACAAAGTCAGACTTTATTTTTATATAACCCAAAGTTTTCCCATTTTGATCTGTCCTTAGATACAGTACTCATTGCTGAATATGTGACTACTTGCTGTTCTTGAAGTGTTTTTGAGAGAAATATAACCCTTAGGGCTCCATGGTATATAAAATGGCACAATCTGATATATACTGTTGACTTAAATGATTTTTTTGCCGCTAGTTTCATGTAAAATGAAGGTTCATTATATACTAGGGATATACCTAAAATCTCTTGAGCCCTGGTGTGAAACCTCAGTTTGGTTCTCCTGTGCAAACTTCTCTGCAAAACCTTCAGCCGCTTCCATCCGTACATTTTAGCTGCATTTACATTTCCCTTTCCTTCTCTATCTGGCCCAGACCTCCATGACAACTTGTTCACAACATGTCTGTGCACTTAAGCCTCGCAATATTCTTATACCCCTCACATACCCCATCCACAGCAGGATCCCTCCTTGACTATATGATGATGATCAAGTGCTCTTTTTGCATTAAAGGGTTAATTTTCTCCTTTCTGACTATGTCTATGCACACAAGCTTTTCATCATCCCCATCCCCTGTCGGCGCCCCCACATAGTAAGTGTGCCCCCTTTTGTGATACAGCCTTCTCCACAGACTCCCTCCTTGACTACATGCTGCTGATTAGCTGCTATTTTCACCAGGAAAGGGTTAAAGTTCTCCTTTCTGACAGTGTAAGGCTGTGTATCATAAATCTTCTCACTCCAGTGCACCAGAGAGCAGGGGGAATACATTTACGATGCACAAACTGCCAGCCATTAAAGGAAGTTAGTAAGGAGATCAAAAAAAGTTTATCCAGCCGTAGTGTGGTGAAATTGACCTGTGGGCCCTCCCTGGCTTGGTCACAGCTGCGATTGCTGAAACCACTGTGACCCCTATAGTTATACCAGTGCTTATGGGTACCCTAAGACCACTGTGCCTGGGTACAACGGCCCCTCTGCACCCTCCCAACTTATATTCATTGTACACATCTCCTGAAATGTATCTGCTCAGATTCTTTGAATAGAAATACCTACAATTGCTGCATTCTACCATGGGCCATGGCCATTTGTCATAATCTTTTCTAACTCTAAATGCTAAGAAATAATGGAGGAATTGACTTATGAAAATAGTTATTTCAAGTGCATAACATAAGATTTGCAGTCACTACTCAGTATAGTGGAAAAACTAATACATGGCAAGTGGACTTGGGTGTGCCAACTTAATTTTTAAGACAATTTAGCCAATTTATAGACAATTTAGCCAAAATTTAGCAGATGGACAAAATTTTATGGACAATTTAGAAAACCAAAAATTGAGCCCCTGATAAAACTGAAAGCAGTTTTATATAATCCTTACGTCCTACAGTATATACAGATACTGGACAGTCCCAAATTTGGGTAAATGGTGCCTTCGCATGGCCTGGCCGAGGCAGGCAGATAATAAAGCTCCTAAACTCCAACGCAAAATCTGCAACAGCCCCTTCCCTGCCAACAGATGTAGCAGAGTTTAACTTGAAGCCTAAAGAGTAGCCATTTTTTGGTGTACAAGAAATAAAACAAAAATACAACATTTTTAGCCAATCTGATTTTTCCACAAAAATTTACATCTACGACACTTTCGTGGATGGGTGTAAGGCATGGGCAGTGATGCTATATTATCATTTAAACCAGGTTACTGGTGTAAGTGATCCCTGAAATCTGTTCTGCTACATGCTGGCATATATTCCAGGGTGCAGGAGAACAGCCCAGTGGAAGGTGTGCCTGATTTATGAAGAGGGGTGTGTCTTCTCATAAATAAGGCACACCCCAGTGCAGGGGATATGAAGACTGACGTTGAATATGCCAGTCTTCATAAATCACTCCTGGTGAAAGTCATTGACAGAGTTAATATATTAACTTAACCCTTGTTGGACTACAAAATCTTAGTACTGAAATCTAAGAGGCCTTTTAAAATTTTTGTGATTTTTGTAAAGTCATCTTATACAAATACAATATACAGGATGGTCCAAAGGTGTGGAGACACCTGAGTAAATGGAAAACGGTGGTTGGGTACATGTGTTGTGTTGCTAGGGTTATGTATGTGTATGTATCTCTACTACATACATACAGTATGTCACATGCACCCCTTCCAATATAGCTTTCAAAATGTCCACTTTGTTGGACAACTCCCCACTCAGCTTTGCCCCCTTCCCCTTACCAACATGCCACACATAGGATGTCATTCCCAATCACCATTTCCCATTTATTCAGGTGTCTCCTTACCTTTGGACTCCCTGATGTCTCCATAGCTTAGGATACTCTGATTTCTCCATACCTTTGGACTCCCTGTATAAGTGACTGTAGTATAGTATAACAGATACAGGAAGGAATCTATGATGAGTGTAGCCATCGCTAATATGAATTAATTTGAAATGTAGGTCACTGGATGATTGACAGAGCCAAGAGGAGCGCCAGAACATCCCGGCCGAGAACAAATGAATAAATATTAATGGAATTTACATGTGAGCGGTTGTTATGGTAATTCATATGCGAACAATCACAATCTGAATGATTTGTATCACTTGTCATTGGTATTATAGACGAGCCATTGTTTCAGTATCTATTAATTTTACATAATCACTGCTGACACCTGGATTTTTTTTTTCTTCTGCTTTGAAAATTCAACTCTTAAATAAAATCCAATTTTTTCGCATCACTGTCATCGGACCCTACATTCATTGTCATTGGTAATTCCATTAGGATGATTGTAATATATGAAACATTCAATTTCGCATTGTATTTGCACATATGAATGATATTGAAATGTATAATGTATTTATGTGAGTGTGCATGCTATTGAAGTAGAGCAGTGGCTTATGGCTGTCCATGTGCAGGGAGTTGTTAGAGCCACAAGATCCCTGGACTAAAGGTCACACCAGCGATGAGTTAACCTTACAAGATTTGTTGTTGGTAGATTTGCTCAATTCTTCCAGAATATTTGTTTCATGCAGAATAAACTGACCTGGGGACGAAATGGCGTCATTTAGGTGGCCACTCATGGTAATCAAATTTCAAAATTTTTGAATTCATAAGAATTAGAGCGAATTTCTCAAAAGTTCGATTCGAAGTTCCAAAAAAATCTGCTTCAATCCGAATTACTTCGCAGCGAATAAACAGCTATTTCTGGTCTTCAGAGAGCTGGGGTGGGCGGCAAAATGGCGGAAGCCCTTGGATGCCACGGTCATGTCTCTCTCTCTCTCCAGCACGGATCTGATGTCATAAAGGTCCTACATATTCGTTACCACGAAGCATCAGGAAATCTGGAATCGTGGTGAATCGAAGATTTCCTGAAATTTGGATTGAATTTCACTTCTGCAGAATCGATTCACTCATCTCTAATAAGAATCCAAAATTTTTCGGAAATTCATTACAAATTTACTACACAGTGGTTATACCTAGGGGGACAAATAATGGTGTGAAGTGGTAGGCAGTGTTGCATTGCAGCGTTGGGTGTACAGGGATCAGATCCAACAAGGGGAACATATGAAAGATTTTTGGATGTTTTCCCAATGACTGTGTAGGTTTTCTCAAGATAATCCGGTTTCCTCTCACACGGAAGGGTTTATCGGCTTTCTATAAAGATGACCCTTATATACTCTGTGTAAACATATAAGATAGATAAATTAAATTGAGAGACCCATTGGGGATAGGGGTATACATATCTATCTATCTATCTATAGAGAAAGCGAGAGAGATTTTCCCACCTTACCTGTCCTCTTGTCTGAGTATGTCCAGATATGATATCATAAATTAAGCAGATTTTCTAAAAACAACATAATTTCAAGATAAATTGTCACATAATGATATGCTAACTATCCTATGTGTCTATATATGACTACCCCGTGGTTGTGTTGTGAGTTGTAGTCTTTCAAAAATTTTATTAGAATCTTGTAGTGTTGTGTTTGAATTGGTTTAATGAAAAATTGGAGCCCTTAACAGAACTGGAGGTCAGTTAAGTGTGGACACGAAACATGAAAGTGTGGACACGAAACATACCCAATTATGAATTTATTCCTAAATTTCAAGGACGAATAACAGGGGAACATCCCATTCCACAATAATAAAAAAGATACTAAAGAATGTCTGGAGAGATGACAGGTTTCCTTTAACAGAAAATTTGCAAAAATGTCAAATTTTGCACAATGTTCTTTCAGATTATCTGTCTGCTCGTGTCTGCTAGGCAAGTCTTAGCCTCTAAATGGAGAAGAACCAGAATACCCACCTTGAGATTTGTTTTTGAATTAATGCACATATGTACTATGAGCATATCCGAGCCTCGAATTGGAAGTATGCCCAGACAATACATAAAAGATGGGAACCTTGGTCGACCCTTTCCCTGGCTCAACCTCTCAATACTTATAGAGGATAGAATTGTGGTGTTTATTACCAGTATCAAATGAAAGATCTGTACCATCTGTGCTCTGTATCTCTGCTATTTACTCTGCTGATGTTTCTAGTTATCTTTGTTATTACTGACCTGAGTGTCAGAATGCCTTTTCTGTAACACAAAACTTTGAGCCGATGTATTTACTGAATTCTGATCATTTAATAAAAAAACTTTACAAAAAATATAGACAGTTTAAAGAAATCGTGAAATCCTTATCTGAACAGAGAAAAAAACTAAACAATAAAAAAAATATGTAAAAATAAATAATAAAAATAATGCTTTGTAGATTACAAAATTGCAAAATCAAAATACATTAAAGGAAATGTGCAGTCATTTTTTTTTATTTATTTATTAACCCCAGATAGTAAGCTATCACTTTTTGCTAATCTTTTTTTTTCTGATTGTATATTATTTAATTCTATTTCTGTACATAATTATGGGGCGGCCATCTTGCCTGAGCTTCTCCTCTATGCTGTTAACAGCATTTAGTGATATGCTTTACAGCATTGTCAACATTAGAGCAATAAACTAGAGCCAACTCATTGGGATAAGCTGTGACATCAGTAGTGGACGTAATGATGGATCAGTGGAGGTGTTATCTTCTACTGTAATCCTGTCTGTGATGTAAAATAAGTCACTGCTGGAAAGAAAACTACTACAGCATTGGCAACTGTCGGTCTATTATTAGGCTTAGTGGCCAGAGTTAAAACTGCAGGATATAGTCTTCTTTTTTATTATATATATATACAGTATATATATATATATATATATATATATATATATATATATGTTCAGAATAATAACCCTTATTTATTATTGTGAAAAAATAATACATTTGTTTTAAAAAATATCTATCTATATATATAGATATACAGTATATATATATATATATATATATATATATATATATATATATGGCGGAATCCCACACATCCCTTGGGATGCAAGGGAACTGTGAAACCCAAGAGAGAGATGGGGGTGGATAATTCAGATGTTTTTCAGTGGTAATTATTATTTGAAGTTAATTTATATCTATTTTTCTTTACATTTTCGGTGTTAAATTATGTGTTTTATGGTGATTAAAATTTAATATTTTTTACATTTTTCACATATAACAATATAGCAATCCAATATAAATTGACCACATAAACTATAAGACTTATCCCTACCACCCCACCACCCATAAAAATGAATAAAAAATAGTATTAAAATCATGTAAAATCGAAAACAATATTTTTTACTTGAAATTTTGCAAATAAAATACAACAATAATTAGCTCGATTATATAATTTGCAGGATAATTTATTCAAATATTCTAATTCCCATTAGCCAAACATATGGGGGCCCCCTGTATGCTGCTTATTTCTAACCCTACCCACTACATATATACAGGCAGAGGATATTGCATTTCCATCCAGTGCCATGGATACCCAGCGTAAATCACACACTCCTTGCAGGACATATTTTCTTGAGCGGCTCAGTTATCTGGCTCTGGTACAACGACCAGTGTGTATCATGCAGTATTATATTAGCCATGGAGGCTTTGCTTTAAATAGAAGGTAAGGGAGCCATCGATGAGCGTTTAACCATTTCACAGCCAGTAGGAATTAGCAGGGGGCAATGATATACTAGATGTGAATATAAGGATATCTGCGGGGTTATCTTTGCGGGCAGGCTTCATTTTCATGCCAATATTAACAATGGCTTTTATTGGACTATTTGCTCAGTTACTCAAGGAGAAAATGATGAAGTCTCCATGGTGACAGAAGCATCGCTCTGTGCTGTGGCGTATGCAGGTCTTGTGAGTTGCAAGGATTGAAAACATGGCACAGAGTCTCAGGTCATCTGCTTCATGAAGGGCTGTATTTCTTAATAATGATGCATTTAGACAACGGTGCAATTTTTTTTATTTATTTTTTTTGCAAAAATTAAGTCAATTTGAGAAGAATATGGTAGGAATACCAAAGATGTCCTCTGAGGGGGATGTAACCCTGGTATTGAAAAGAGATATATGGACTAAATATAGGGTACCAGGACATGTATAGAATGACAGTGGAAATATTGTCTGGCCGGTAGGTTAGGCATCATTCATATTGAGTTTGTAATGCTATGGAGTAAAGATGAGTGAACTGGGTCGTTACAAGTCGGGTTCCTTTTGAATTTTTCAAAAGTTTTGAGTTGGATGGATCCAAAAGTTTTGGGGTTCGCCACCCCTGAATCATTATTATTCTTTGGGGTGGTGCGTAAAAGTAATAAACCCTCATACTCACCTTCCCTCATCACTCCTGGGCTCCCTACTGGCATCTGGTCTTCTTTCCCTGGTGTCCCTGGCTCTTCTTTGGCTTTCCCAGGAGTGGCTCTGGTCACCACAGAGGCCTGTGACATTAATATACCCCATATGACTGCTGAGGCCCAATCACACGTCTCAGTGGTGATCCAAGGACATTGACATCACCCTGGAGGCTGGAAGAAGCAGGAAGACACCCAGTCAACAGAACCAGGGGCTACGAGGGAGCCTAGAAGAGCTAAGGGAAGGTAAGAGAGTTTATTATTTTTCTGTCCTTCCCCTGGACCTTGGCTTGTTATACTTTGGGATCTAATGCAATCCGAGAGAATAGTAATAGCACTTCCAGTTCAGATCTAACAAGTTTTGTCCGAAATGAAACTTTTGTGCGAACCTTGCAAAAATTTGCAAAATGAGGTTCACCGAACTCTATTGAGGAGTGAGAATATCAGTACTAAAAATCTAAGAAATATAATAAATACCCCCATTAGAAGATAAGAAGATTTAGAGTCAGCAAACATACATTTTCTAACTGGAACCTGTCACAAGGTTTGAGGCCCCTAAACAAGCAGAATGTCCTTATGGAGCTGGGTTTTAGAGTCCCAAACCTGGTGGTGATGATCCCAGTGTCATCCTTAATGGAAAATGTAATTCTTCTGGAGATGAGTTGTGTCTCTTCTCCAGCAGCTCCTGGTGGATGTACAGTGCACAATTGGAGCTGAGGAGAGTATGCATAGGTGCAAGGTGGACTCTTGCCGACTTCAGCTGTGCTTTGCTGATATTCCTGGAGCTGCTGGAGAACAGTTATGACTTATAGGATGGGAACGGGTCACCAGATTTGGGGTTCCAAATCCTGGGACATTTAAGGATCCCAAACCTGTTGGAAGGCTCAAAATCTGCATTTGGCATGTTATAGAGCAGGGGAAGTTGAGATTTTGTCATTTACTCAATTTTATCCTGCTCTAGGAGTCCAGTGGATGGTCCTACTCAGTAATTTGTAAACTATTTTGCACTCATAGACTATCAGTATCTTACACAGGAGGGTCCGAAACAGGATTCTGTACCCATCAGCTGACTCTACTGAATCCGGGGTGCCTGAAGCTACTGCTGTGGATGGAACCAGATGCAGATTTGCTCCTATTCATGTAATAGGTACAGAGTTGCAGCTCCGTCCACCTCCATCTATAGTTGCGACGACAGGGTACTTTAGTGATGCACATAGCCCGGAGGCAAATGGCTGATCGTTGTGGGGTCTGGTGTTGGCTACTGATGGGCTGTCCTGTAGATAAGTCATAAAAAACAGCTACTGGGGCCAGAAAACCTCTTAAATAAATTAGTCCATTGAAAATATGGATAACATAGAAATATCCAGTGTCTCATCACATTTTTATCTTGTGTACATCTTCACATCTTAGGTCATCTTCAGAGAATTCGACAATTTCATAATCCATCTTCATACTAGCTAGAAACAGGCAGGGATCACCTGATCAAAGTTGTAGCTTTCAACACTGCAAAATGATTGTCTTCTCCGATGAGATCTGCATTGCCCAAGAAGACCAATTTTACTTAACAAACTCTCTCCAAACGGTCTAGAAGGGCTAATACTTGTTTACCGCTGCGTGTTAGAAATCACACGTCTCCTCCACAGTCAACAAGCTGCCAAGTAGCCAATGGCTGCTTGTGAGTCAGTATGGATTACTCTGCACCACATTATGTACACTGTCAAGGGAAGGCCTCTAGGGGACAGCATTTCCTGCCAGCTGAATAATTCAAAAACATGTTCCTATAATGTTGTGAGGTTAGCACCTTTCCTTAGGGTGAGCAGGAGCAATGTGTTAGAATCAGAAAGCCATGATTAATACAATTATGTTTCTCTCTCTTGCATGCCCTATGGAGTCTGGAATGAAACCAAGGTCTCTGGAGGCTTTTTCCTGACTAAAAGCAACCCCAGGTCTCTAAAGGAAGATTAGAGATGTGTTTAATCTAGCCGTACCATGCTACAGTTCTCCCTCTTGTGTGTCAGCTTTCTTCTTTTCATTAGGGTATCCTGACGGCATTACCGAGGAAAAAAAGGTAAATGAGTGGAGTCTTCTGTACTCCCAAGATGGTTCGTAAAGGCTGGCTTTCAACTTGGTAGGGAGGCATATGACCCAAAGTGAACCTTGGAAAGATGTGCTGCAGGGACATTTATGCAACTTTTTGAATATCAAGTGAGTAGTGTAAGACAAATTCATTTTATATGTAGCTAAAATCTATAGCGAGAGACTAGCTTTCTGTGTTTTAACCGTAGTAGAATGGAAATCAAGGTCCATAAGAATAGGAATTTTACCTTAGAGGGTAGTCCACTTTTGGTCAACCCATCTTTCTTGGTCCTGCTCCTAGGAGCCCAGGGATTGTCTGCAATCTAGGAAGGAAATTGGATATAAGTGTTCAGATTTCCTTAAGCGCCAATGCAGGATAATTTAAGCATTACAAATTCCTGCTGAAATAGTTGGGCTGTCTATACAATGCATGGACATGCAGAGTCCTCCCAAAGGAGAGATGCTCTTTGCAGGTACTCTTGGGATAATGAAATTGGGTACTGAATGAGGATGTTCTTTTCCCTAATAATGATTTTTGACCCTTTTTAATGGGCTTTTAAGGTTTTTGATATTGATGACCTATGCTTAGGATATATCATCAATATCAAATTGGTGGGTGTCCTGAAACCACAACTGGTCCATTGATATCAACCATCAATTCTGAAGCTACACAGTGTACCAAGCCAGTAAGCACTTCATTTGAATGGGAGCTGAGTTGCAGTAACCCGACTTGTCCACTACATAGTGTATGGTGCTGTGTACTTCTGTCTATGTGCACTGTGTTTTTGCTGGCACTATGGCTGCTGATATGAGCTCAGTGATATGGGTGTCAGGCCCCAAGTAATGTCATATTGATGACCTATCCTAAGGTCATGCAAAATACTGGAAAATATATTTAAAGACATGATAACATTTGCGAAACCCTTTTGATTTGGGGAAGACCATAAGGTCTTAGAAACTTTGCATAGTGCAACCCTGTAAGTTAAAGAGAAAATAATAATGATAAGTGTCTGATCACTGGTGGTTTCACCACTGAACCCTTCATCGATCACCAGAATGGAGGTCCCTTATCCTCTTTTACTGCATGGATCAGTAGTTGCACATGTGTGCTTCTGCTTTGTCAGCCCTGTAGACTTGGAATATAGAAACAGTGCGCATGCATGATCATCAATCCAGTCAAATGGGGAACACAGGACCCCGTTTTTGTGAGCATTGGGAGGACCCAGTGTTGGAACCCCCAGTGATCATAGTCTTATTATTCTATTGACTTTTTGACTTCCAAGCTATAAAAAACCCTTCCATGGTCTACCCCAACAAGAGATGGGCGAACCAGTTCATAATGAGCCAAGTTTGTTTAAAATTTTTTCAAATTTTGTAAAATTCACCTCGTACGTATCAAAACAAAAATAGTAGCTGAAGAAGATGACATATGGCCTGGGAAGAGGACTGGAACAAATGAAGATTCTGCATTTGGAACCCAGGAAAGGTGAGATTTTTCTTTGTTTGTTTTTAACATTTTTACACCTCTTCCTTGACCTTGACTTGACCAGAGTATAATAACTAATTTTCCCTGGCACATCCCATTCGGACAGAATTTTCTTGACAATCCACACAAATATTCGCAAAGTGAATCTCATGAGGCTACCCCATCAGAAATCCCAAGTATCAGCAGTACCAAACCCCTTTTCCTCCCGAGGGTTTTCAAGCTCAGTCAGGGCTTTCAAAGTCTTGCCGTCGATCTCTTGACTACATGAGGACATATTGAGTGTTAGAACTTATTAAATTTGGTTTCCAACCTTATTCTGACAGACACAAACCAATTAGCCCCCTAATGCACTACAGATGACGTTGCAGAGTCTGATCTTCTGAGACCCAACACAGGGTAATTTATTTTTGTCCCACGCCAAGCCTCAATTAATCAAAATGATATTTTTACCATGGTTCTGGCTTGTGTGGTTCCCACTGGGATCTGTCAGACACAATCATTTTCCCTAGTGGTAACTAACGCTAAGCTGCCTCGTGCTTTTGTACAGCAGCGCGCTGATCTCCCAACATGCTATCTGTTTGCCCTCATTTGTGTCACTATTAAAGTGGATATAGCTGTGAGCTTTGCAGTGTGAGATGAGGCATGTAGGAATTTGTAAAGGGAATAGTAATGCCTTGCGCTCCCATGAGATTAGACAAGTTCAACACAAAGGTTACAATGCCATGCATGAGCACTGCTCTGATCCTGCAAGACTGAAAACTGCAGTCTTGGCTCCAAGCCAGCCAAGGGGAGTGACGCCTAGGGTCAGCTGGGAAGCAAGGAGAGCAAGGATGACAATCTCTATAAGAGAGCATGGAATCAAGAATATTGGTGGAGCATAATGCGGCTAATTTTAGTTCCAGGCTTGCCTCGGTGATTAGATTATAATGTCTTTTGGTTAAGCTGCAATTTGATCTATGTATGGAGTTTTTTTTTCCCCCTGTTATATTCTCAGCATTGTATGATGGGAAATAGAGGCTGACGTTAATAGAGATGAATTGGGAGCAGGTGGATTTCTGCACAAAATGATCAGTGCAACACCCTTTCAATAATACACAAATTTTCCAAAGATAAGGGCCTTCCGTTCATAAGAAGAGATTTCCTGCACTAATATATGTTCTCTTTTAGGAATTCATTAGATTGTGATCAAATGTGTTTAGATTTATTATAAGGATTATTATTATTATTATTATTATTATTATTATATTTTACAATTATGTATTTTTTATAATTAATATTATTTAGAGATATTAAGTTAATTCTTTCAGCAGTTTGGTCAAATCATTTTAAGTGTAAATATTATTAGTACTATTATTATTATTACTACTATTATAATTATTATTATTTTTACTCCAATTTTCTACTATTAATAATATTTTAATTATTATTACTAAAACTAATTATTATTACTACTACTATTATTATTATTGTTATTATTATTTATTACTAATATTATTATTATTATTATTACTACTATTTTCTACTATTATTAATAATATTTTAATTATTATTACTAAAACTATTATTATTATTACTACTACTACATATTATTATTATTATTATTATTTTACTATTATTATTATTATTATTATTATTATTATTTTCGTTATTCCTATTGGGGTTGTCCAGTTTCAGACCAATATTGAAACACCAATGCTATTATTTGTATAATAAAAAGTTCTACAATGTGTGTCTATCACATGACCATGGACTAATTTTTATCCATTGGAAGTAAGCCGAATGAATGACAAGCAGAGATCTAGAAACCGTAAGGAATGGATACAGAAAGTATATTGGAAAATTGTATAACTTTTCATTATACAAACAATAACATTTATTACTTGATATTTGTCTGATACTGGACATCCCCTTTAAGGGTATGCTCAGACAACTGAATTTTTCCTAGCTGAAAAACTCAATTCAAGGAACTTGAAGCTGAATTTTTACACTTGACCAAATTCTACGGCAGATTCTGCAGTGAAATTTGCAAATTCCGCACCTGCAAGGCAGAATTTTTATACTTCCCATTCACTTCAATGGGAGTTATCAGGTGGAATCCGCCGGAAGGTTGGGCACCACTGATACTCCAAAACCCGAAAGCTGCCACTGAGTGACAGTTAACAGGAGTAACACCCCCAGTGACTGTTCTAACTTTTCACTGTCTAAATATGAAGAAAGATTAGTAACTCTACCCCATTGCGTTGAAAGTGGTGTGGTCTAAGTGTGGGACTGAGGTCCTTTGGGCACACCACATAAAATGATTTTGGGGGCCCATCCTCCAAAAACCAGTAGGAAATAGACCATAGTACCAGGTGTCTTCTGCTAGCCATTATTGAGTTAGAGCCTGCGCCCACTGGAGGACCCAGTCTGACATTGTGTGGTCTCTGGGAGGGGAAAGAGGTTTTCCAATTGAGATGAGGGTTACCCCACCAGTTACAATATCCATTAAAATGGATCATCATGGTAGCAAAAAAATAGAAAGGTTATCTTTTGTAGGGTATGTAGGTTTTCTGTTGAGTAAACCAGCATCAATAGAGCTCAGTATAAATTGTAATGTACAGTCATGGCCAAAAGTTTTGAGAATGACACAAATATTCTATTTTCACATGATCTGCTGCCCTCTGGTTTTTATGTGTGTTTGTCAGATGTTTTTATCACATACAGAAATAGAATTGCATTCATATTATGAGTAACAGAAGCTTATATTGACAGTTAGAATGAGTTAATGCAGCAAGTCAATATTTGCAGTGTTGACCCTTCTTCTTCAGGACCTCTGCAATTCTCCCTGGCATGCTCTCAATCAACTTCTGGACCAAATCCTGACTGATAGCAGTCCATTCTTGCAGAATCAATGCTTTAATTTTGTCTGAATTTGTTGGTTTTTGTTTGTCCACCCGTCTCTTGATGATTGACCACAAGTTCTCAATGGGATTAAGATCTGGGGAGTTTCCAGGCCATGGACCCAAAATCTCTATGTTTTGTTCCCTGAGCCATTTAGTTATCACCTTTGCTTTATGGCAAGGTGCTCCATCATGCTGGAAAAGGCATTGTTGAGCGCCAAACTGCTCTTGGACGGTTGGGAGAAGTTGCTCTTGGAGGACATTCTGGTACCATTCTTTATTCATGGCTGTGTTTTTAGGCAAGACTGTGAGAGAGCCGATTCCCTTGGCTGAGAAGCAACCCCACACATGAATGGTTTCAGGATGCTTTACAGTTGGCATGAGACAAGACTGGTGGTAGCGCTCACCTCTTCTCCGAATAAGCTGTTTTCCAGATGTTCCAAACAATGGAAAAGGGGATTCATCAGAGAAAATGACTTTACCCCAGTCCTCAGCAGTCCACTCCCTGTACCTTTTGCAGAATATCAGTCTGTCCCTGATGTTTTTTCTGGAGAGAAGTGGCTTCTTTGCTGCCCTCCTTGAGACCAGGCCTTGCTCCAAGAGTCTCCGCCTCACAGTGCGTGCAGATGCACTCACACCTGCCTGCTGCCATTCCTCAGCAAGCTCTGCACTGCTGGTAGCCTGATCCCGCAGCTGAAACACTTTTAAGAGACGGTCCTGCCACTTGCTGGTCTTTCTTGGGCGCCCTGGAGCCTTTTTGGCACCAATGGAACCTCTCTCCTTGAAGTTCTTGATGATGCGATAGATTGTTGACTGAGGTGCAATCTTTCTAGCTGCAATACTCTTCCCAGTTAGGCCATTTTTGTGCAGTGCAATGATGACTGCACGTGTTTCTTTAGAGATAACCATGGTTAACAGAAGAGAAACAATGATGGCAAGCACCAGCCTCCTTTTAAAGTGTCCAGTGGTGTCATTCTTACTTAATCATGACAGATTGATCTCCAGCCCTGTCCTCATCAACACCCACACCTGTGTTAATGGAGCAATCACTGAAACGATGTTAGGTGGTCCTTTTAAGGCAGGGCTGCAATGATGTTGAAATGTGTTTTGGGGGATAAAGTTCATTTTCTAGGCAAATATTGACTTTGCAAGTAATTGCTGTTAAGCTGATCACTCTTTATAACATTCTGGAGTATATGCAAATTGCCATTAGAAAAACTGAAGCAGTAGACTTTGTAAAAATTAATATTTGTATCATTCTCAAAACTTTTGGCCATGACTGTATTATTATTACTTTTAAATTATACTATATATAATAATAATAATAATAATAATAATAATAATAATAATAATAATAATAATAATACTAATAATAATAATAATAATAATTTTCATTATTTATTTTATAATTATGTTGTATATTATTTTATTATACTTTCTATTTCTCTGTATTTCAGACAACACAGTATTGATATTTCCCAGTGCTGTATATTAAAGCAGTGGAAGTTTTAATCAATCTCTATCCATTTTCTATCAGCTCTGTTGTATTTAGGATTATGGCTAAACATGATTGACAGGTGAGGATTATAGCAAATTTATGATTGCTGCATAACATTAATAAATCCAAGCACGTTGGTGCATTGACGCCTATAGCACATGAACCAGAGGATTTAACATTCATATTAGGATGTAGCTGAGATGTCCCTTAAAGTGAAACACCATAATCTTTCTAATTTTGATTTATTTGCAGGAGTGCTGGATGTGTCACATAATATTCTGTTCTCACTTGGAGATTTAGTCACTTGTTTATAATCATTGTATTATTTCTGTAATAGAAGTTGTTTCACCATATAGCGGTGTCCTGCTGAGCCTGCGATGGGCCCCTGTTGGGCGCCAGGTTAATAAAATAGTATGCCAAACATTTGTGCACTATGCGCTAATACTAAGTGACTGAGTGGTGCGTTGGGCCAGTTGCTCCTTCCTTATATTCATTCTTGGCAGAAAGGGATTCCTAGGGCCCTCCGTAAAATTAATTCCCGTGGCCAAATGCACAGGTGTGTGCAAATATTACCTAAAAATTAGCCAGCAAACAACTTTTTCAGCAGCATCTTGCCATGTCTATTCCATATTTCTGACCGTTTCCATCCTGTGAGCCCTGCTTTTTGTTTTGAACTAGAGCCCCCTTAGCTTTGTAAGCTGGTTATATGTTCTCACACAATAGAAGACCAATGAGAAAGCAGGACTCGTGGGAGGCAAGATATTGGTTTTCACCTTCACATACTTCTACACCTAGATGCCATCTCAGCCACCCAATGTGTCTATATAATGATAAACTAGATATTTGTTTGTGCTGGCAAAGGAATAGAGAAGGAACTATAACAGGGGTCCACCATGGACCACCAACTTGCTCCTATGTAGGCCAGTCCAACAATGCCTTTCCTCTTGGCTCAAGATATCCCAATATCAGTGACTCAAGATGACCAGCTTTGAAAAAGTTTTGAAAAACAAAAAAACTTTTGTGTTGCTCATGGAGCTCGATGGAGTAACATAAATGCATTTTTAAAGATGGCCATTGGTAAAATTCACAAAATTCATGTTGTGAATATGTAGGAGGTTCGCCCACAAGTTTTGGTTCGGACTGAACTTGTTCGATCTGTATTGGGAGTGCTATTATTATATTCACCAAAATTTTGGGGTTCTCTGAAACCTGAAATTTTTGGAAAATTAATAACGAATTCTTCTTGTTATGAACTGGTCTACTTCTCTCTACTGGTTTTCTTACACCACTTACAGATGTAGCCAGTGCCATAAGAACATTTGTATCACACTTCTGCTATTTTTGTAGCATGGCCACCCATTCAATTTGTATTAGAGAGGCCAAGGTGATATTTTCCAAGATTCTGAGCCAAGAGGATGAAGACACCTGCCATTCAGTTGTCTATGTCATGACTACATTCATCGTCTATGTAGGTTGGAAGATTTTTCTGCTATAGGTGCTCATCGTAGAACATATTTGGCATTCATCTATTAACGTTCTGGTTTCTCAGCAGAAGTTTAATCAAGGGAATGATCCTCTGGTAAGCATGAAGCCAACTGATGTTCATCTGCTATAAGTTCATAGGTCACTTAGAAAGCTGCCTGAAGTCTTCCTTAGCCTACGAGCTTGGCCACATCAACAGTTCACACATCCTGCTCTTCGCACCATGCGGTAGCGTTGGGTCTTAAGTGTCAATCTTATGACTCTCAATGAATAATTTAATCAACAGAATAACCCTCCAGCATGTGTGAAGCCAGAAGAAGTTCAATGGCTATAAATTCACAGGTCACTTGAATTTTCTTCGAGTAGCAGGATGACTAGCCGTCTTTTAGAAACTCCCTGATGGGCCTACAAATTGAACATCAATGAACGTAACTCACTCACATCACAGAGATAAAAGCGAATTTTTACCTTTGGTGAATTTAAGGTGGACTTCACCTTACAGATGTGTATGCCCTTAGAAGTTGTGGACAATTGAACTTCCCTAAAGCTTCTAAATTAGTCCTTCTATGGAAAATTATTTTTTTATGGCAGGTTGCATTCCAATGGTGGGTCCATGTACATGGTATAGAGACAAGTCAAGCCATTGCTATAGGTCCATCAGAGCTAGAAGGTCCAATCCTCATACTTTATTTTAATGGGTGTTGAGAACCTGTTCAGGGTAGACAATATTAGCAAACTAGAGTATCAACCAATCATAAGGGCAAGAAATAGGGGAAGGTGGGAACAAGCATGTATCAAGACCGACAAGTGGTTAGTGGAGTGACAGTATGGTCATATGACCCCATTCTCCAATTTACACCCCTGTGTATGTACTGCATTAATGTTCCTAAATTGGATGATGTCCACTCATACCTGTAAAGGGGAATATACAGATTTGTCTACTCTTAACTTTCCACACATTTGGTTAAAAACTCCAATTTATTATGATACAAATTCAATAGAATATTGCAACATACTAGCAAAACCCTTGGCAGGTAGCAATTCACATCACAACCACTAGGTAGCCACACAGAGATAGATATAGGATAGATATCTCCCGGCAGAGTATCATGAACCCTTTCATGGAAATAATGGTCAGCCACATATAGTTAAGGAGGGATTCTATGGGACAGTCTGTGGCACTATAGGAGGTGCAATTACTATGTGGGGGGCCCGGCAGGGGATGAGAATGATGGGAAGGTTGTGTACATAGACATGCTGTGAACAAGTCATCATGGTGGTCTGGGCCAGATAGAGGAAAAAAAGGGAATGTTGCTAAAATGTTCGGATGGGACACAGTTAATGGTTGCAAGGAGACATGACACAGGGTGGCCCAAGCTGAGCTTTTGCCCCAGGGCTGGAGAGCTTTTAGTTGCACCCTTGTATTTAGACACCATACAGCTCTGTTATTTAGACTCTGTAGTTGGGTTATTTTGCACACTGTTACTTTGGCCCTCCGTGTCAGTATTTTTAGGGCACAGTATGGCATTACTCTGTTATTTGTTTTGTTGAAATTGTGAAATGGTTTTAAACTTTCTAATATAGTCTATTATTTTCCGCTTTCACATGCATTTCTAAATCTTCCTACCCTCTAATCTAATAAACAGAGGGACCTCACACCGTGTTTTGCCCAGGGGCCTCCACAGAACTTGTAGCGTTATTTATTCCCGCTCCCATACCTCCTTTTCTAGCAAACATCAGAACATCTGCGTCCTCGGCGGTGGTATGGATTCTCTGCTTGTTCTCCTTTGCCTTCCACATTTGCATCTGTAATGTGAGATAATTAGTGGTGAACACATTGAAGGACAGTTGACGTCTTCACCGACAGAGAGGTTCTCTATTAGATATGCCTCTCCGCATTAATATCCAGTTGCTATATGAGATGATTGCACAGATTGGAGATTCACACCTGTGTCCGCGGATGGTCACATCTCCATGGACCATGACATTCCCAATGTTCTGCATGGAGTCCAGAATAAACTCCTTCTTTCCTAAAAATCTTCTAAGATATTATTTTAGTCATTTGCTAGGACTGCAGTGTCTGTAGATATGATGTATGTTTTGTTGGATTTGATACAATGTTATCACCCTTGATTCTGGTTCTTAATGGGGTTATCTCATGGAGACATCCACTTTTTGCATAATTATCATCTGCCAGGCCTTATTTGTTCCATACAGGGCAGCCATTAAAATGTGTGACCAACCTTGTAATGCAAGGATATACCAGATCTTATCAACCTCACAATGGGGGATCGTGAGCAATGCAGCCTCTCAATAAAGTCAAAGACACGCCACTTAAAAAAATCAGCACATCTTTGACTGTTTTTGTAGTGCTATAAGGGTGGGATTCCGCCCCAAATCCACAGCATATTCTGCCCGGCATCTGCCTCCTTTTGTATTCAATGGGAACCAGAGATCGCAGCAGGATACTGAAAAAATAAGAGACTTACTCAACTTGCTGCGGATTCCGTGGATGAGACAGCCACGGAATCCGCAGCAAGATCGAGTAGGACTCTTATTTTTTCAGCGTCCTGCTGCAATCTCTGCCTCCCATTGAAAACATCGGCATGCTGTCACAGGAATCCCGTAGCCAAATATGGCGGTGGAAAATGAAGAGGAATTTCTCTTCATTTCCCGTTGTGTGAACGTACCCTAAGAAAGCCTAGATTTGTTCAGCAATTTGCACAACTTTAGTACATCTATCAATCGATGGGAGTTCCTGCCCTGCCTCAAAAAATGCTGGCACTATTAAATTCTAAAAATATTTCTACCATACTGTGAATACTGAAACGGTAAATACATCAAAATGCCCAAGTTGCCATTTTTCACCTTCCTTAAAAAGGTAATAAAAAGTGATCCAAATGTCAAATATTCCCCAAAATAGAGCTAATAAAAACTACAACTTGCCCCCGAAAAAAAGATGCCTTATAATATTTGGTGTGACCTTTGCCCTTTGCCTTCCATCAGTTCTTCTCGGTGCTTGCAGACAGTTTTTGGCAGAACTCGGCAGCGTTGTTCCCGCCATCTTGGAGAACTAAGCATAGATCTTCTGTGGATGTAGGCTCGCTTCAATCCGTCTGTTTCTTCATGTCATCCCAGACAGATTGGATGATGTTGAGATGGGGGGGGGGGTCATATCATCACTACCAAAACTCCTCCTCCAAAGGGAAAAGGGTGACATCAAATATTGATGGGATTACCTCAATCACATCATCATTTACTTCATTTTGGTAGCTAACAAAAATAATCCCTTCTATTTCTGAAAGCACTCTTACTTCATAGCATTTTCGTCACGCCAGCCTAAAACTTTTGCACAGCACTGTAGATCAGATGTGATCTGTATTGCCTATGGTGCATATGGCACATGTAAGCTTATACCCTCAGTGCAGGTGCCAGGCTTTGTGCCTGCTGCCAGTCTACTCATCCTGCATGATGTCAGCTCTGCCCTTATTCACACAGCAGAGGTCAGCAGTATACATTGTTTGATGTGCTGGTGCTCTGGGATGCAGATTAGCAGGGAATACATTGGCTGATATTTGCCTTGTGCCTCCATTTGCCAGCGTGCTAAAAATAAACAGCTGACTCTTTCCAGGCTATGAATATTCAGCATTTTGCACACAGATTTCTCCTGCCAAATCTATGGCTGAACTTTTCCCCAAACTGAACATAAATTACAAGGAAATGTATTCTGATTGCCGGTGACATGCTCCATGAAAATGAACGTATGCACCGTGTGGACAGCGGCCAGCAGAGGCAAGCGCTATTGCTTTCTGCTAGCATGTTAAGTTCACATGAAAAAAAGTGTTTAGCCCCTTGATCAGAGGTTTTTGCTTTACATACAGGACAGGAATATCTGACTATCTTTTCCCCCCCCCCCCCCCCCCCCCCCCCCCCTAAGTGTCAAGGTCAGTAACATTACTTGGTCTTGGGAGTGGAGTGCATTTGCATGGGACTGCCATTTCAGAATATGCTATTCCTGGAGCATACAATGACACATCCTTCCTCTTGGCAGGGCATGTCCAGCTATGGATATCCCAGGATGATTAGTTTTTCAAAACAACATGATTTTCCAATATTATGTCATGAGATGTCTATCCTATGTGTAAAAAAGTGGCCATCCAGTGGTTGTGTTGTGTATTGCATCCTGTTAAGGCTTTTGTTGGCATGCTGCTATAATGTATTGAACTGGGAAATGGGAGTCCTTAACTAGTGATGGGCAAAGCTCATAAAAGGTTCGACCCCAAATATCGGTTACATGGGCTGCGTTGGCATCACAAAGCATCATGACATGGACACAGCTCACGTGTCTGCTGAAACCCAATCACAGGTCTCAGTAGACTCCGCTAATGTCACCAAGGAAGCCAGAAGAGTTATCAGCAGAGCCAAGGAGAAGTGAAGAAAGGTCAATAGGTCTGTTTATTATTTTTCTGCACCTCCCCTAGGAATCCGATTATTATAGTCTGGGATATGAAGAGACCTCAGAGTATAATAATGATTTATGGGTGGCGAAGAACAAAAATCTTGGGTTTGGCTCAACCTGAAATTTTTAGAAAACCCATAATAAATTGTCTTATTACAAGTTGAGGTTTTTCCTGCAGCACTTTTCACAGGAGGTCCGCAGAGGCAAACTGCCAGTGCTTCCGTAGGTATAATTGACATGCTGCACGTATTTTTCCACAATGTGTGGATGCGATTTGCAAGAATCCCATCCACTTTGCAGAAACTGTAAAACGCAGCGTTTTTTTTCCATGGCATTTCCACCATGTGAGGCCCCGGCCTTATGGAGTTTTCCAGCTTATTTTTATTGATGATCTATCCTCAGAATAGATAATCAATAAGAGATAAGTGATTCCCCACTGATCAGCTGTATGAAGGGGCTATGGCGCCTGTTTATATCACAGTGTATAGTGACCGTGTGATGTAATTCCAGCCTTGTCACATAGACGTGTATAGGACGAGGCTGTAGTTACATTACATGGCCACTATGAAAAGAATGACACTGTGTAAACAGAGAAGGGGTCACGGCACTTACACAGATACCATGGTTCATTCAAACAGCTGATCCTGGGGGTCCTGGGTATTGTAACTCCAATAATTTTACCTTTTAATTAAAAAAATGTCTGGAGTATTATTAATAAGGGGAACTATTTAAAGGGGGTACACAGGGAAGTTATTAATTTAAAGATGCATTTGAGGGTATTATTCATTATGGGGTTTATATTATACATTTTATAATCAGGGGTAGAAACAGGATGGGACTTTGTATAGGTGAGAACAATGTGGGTTGGATGCCTGGAAAAGTGAGGAGCCAAAGATGTCTGTGCTACAAACTTTACAGAGATTGAAAGAGTTAGTCATGGCGGTCCAGATGGAAGAGACGTGAAATGGGAACGATCAGTCAGAGACGTCACCGGTAAGTCATTAAATTTTGTTTGTTTTGGACCCCAAAAACATTTCCCGTCGAACCTTGAGTTGATTTGCAAAATAAATTTGGCAAAGGTTCGCCCATCAAATCATTGAAAGGCAGGAGAGTACAACACAAGCACTGGTGGCTGCACTTAGACACAAATAGGATATTGCTTTAAGATGCGATATTACAAAACAATAGTGTCTTGAAATGCTGATCATCTCATCATGACTAGAGATGAGCGAATCAATTCTGCAGAAGTGGAATTCGATCTGAATTTCAGGAAATTTTCGATTCTCCACGATTCTGGATTTCCTGATGTTTCGTGGTAACGAATATTTAGTAAGGACCTTTGTGACATCAGACAGTCACAAGATATTCTCTAGTGATGTGATTGGGTAGGTGTGTCTTTGCTTGTTAGCAGATCCTTCCACTTGAATAAAAGTTGTCTGTGCTGGAGAGAGAGAGAGAGAGAGAGAGAGAGAGAGAGAAACATGACCGCGGCATACAAGGGCTTCCAGCATTTTGCCGCCCACCCCGGCTCTCTACAGCCCGGAAATAGCTGTTTATTCTCTGCGAAGTAATTCAGATCGAAGCAAGTTTTTTGGGAACTTCGAATCAAACTGCCGAATCGAACTTTAGAGAAATTTGCTCATCTATAATCATGACACATCATCTCATGAGTGATGTAGAGTAAGGAAGGAAACATCTGCAGGTGAAAGGACAAGGGGGAGATTTAGTGTCAAGTCTCTTTAATATCAACTAACCTTATCCAAGTTCTTGATGACTTGTAACACAGCAGGATCTTCAGGAAGGTGTTCTGTATGTGGTGAGTATGTTACGAGTGTCATGTACTCCCAGCCTCTGCATCCCATGTAATGAATGTTCTCCTATCATGCGCTATACAAATGACTTCTCCTGTAAGTGATTCTCAGCCATGAATCCATGGTTACGGAAAATCCATTTGCTGTTGGTTGATGTTCAGATATTGACTGCTTAGATATTGATTTACTCACTTTAATCGTCTGATTCCTTTATTTTGTTTCCATTAATATGTTTGTTGTTTAACGTTCCTGTGAGTGCCAATTAATCCTGTGGAGGGCAGTATTAGCCTGCTGAGGGCAGTATTTCATTAATGTCCTTAAACAGGAAGTTTTCTATTAAAGTAGCTATACACATTACACTGCCTTACTGTAGTTTGAATTTGGTTTGGACTCCAATTCAAGGCTAGCAAAACCCCTGACAGTCTGCAATTTAAAACATAGCCATTAGATTGCCATATATAGACACATATACGATAGGCATCTTGTAACACAATATCAAAAAATCATGTTGCTTTGAAAATCTGCTCATCTTAGAACACACATATCTAGACCTGTCCAGCCAAGAGGAAAAGACACACATGTAGGGTCTGATCTTTAGGATTGCAAATTTGCTAAAGGGACCATACCCCTAGTAAAATTCAGCAACCTTCTAATTTTTACTGAGACATTCCCTGTCGTTTACAGGACCTGCTACAGAGTCCTATTCATAGTTTTACATAACTTGCCTGGCTGGGAGTAGGGATGAGTGAACTGGTTCATAATGAACCTGGTTCATTACAAGTTTTTTTTTTAAAAAAACCCATATTTTTTGTGTTTCCCACCCACAACTCATTATTTTATTCTGGGGTCAGACCCCAGAGTATTATAATCAGAAGCCCAGGGTAGGTGCACACTCACCTTTCCTCAGTGGCGTAACTAGGAATGGATGGGCCCCAAGATGAACATTTGACATGCCCCCTCCCCCCCGCCAACCCCCCCCGCACAAACCGGATTCCCCACATTCCTGCACACACTAGTATGCCCCATAGTGGCCCCTACACACACTATTATGTGTCATAGTGGCCCCTATACACAGTATTATGTCCCATAGTGGCCCCTGCACACAGTATTATGCCCCATTGTGGACCACTCATGAACAATTATTATACTCTGGGGTCTTTTCAGACCCCAGAGTATGATGATCGGAGAACCAGGTAGGTGACAAACATTAAAAAACAATGTTACTTACCTCTCCCTGGCTCCAGCACATTCCCCACTACTTTTGGCCTTCTTCAATGTTGGACCAGACGTCACGTGAGCCAGGCATGCGTCGCGACGCATAATGACGTCGGCCAGGCCCACGTGACGTCTGGGATGTTACCAAAGAGGTCCGAAGACTGTTGGAGCTCAAGAGAGGTAAGTAACACTGCTTTCTATGTTCCCTTTCTTCTCCTGGGCCTCCAATCATTATACTCTGGGGTCTGAAACTCCAGAGTATAATGATAGCAGTGTTTTTGGGGTTCACGGGCCCGCGGCCTTACTTACCAATCCCCGCTCCTGCTCACAGCTGCTTCCGCTTCCGCAGAAGGGGAAGCACAGTCATCCGTGAGCAGGAGCGGGGATCGGTAAGTAAATAGGTCCTGTAACCTGCTGGGGTTACTCCTGCAGGTAACAACCTATTAAAAAAAACAAAAAAACATCAGGGGCCCTTTGGGCTCCCTAATGTCCCGGGCGGTATTTACGCCACTGCCTTTCCTCACCTCTCCAGGGCTCTACTATGTCAGGTCTTCTCTCCCGACATCCTCTGGCCTCTTCCCCTCCATGGGTGATGTCAGCAGCCCCAGGTCACTGCTTACGTCAAATCATCATGACATTGACGTGTTTCATGACAGGAGGTCATGGCGAACCCCCAGAGAAATGAGGTAAGGTGAGTATGAGCTGTTTAATATTTTTCTGCACCTCCCTGCGGCCTCTTATTATTTTATTCTGGGGTTTGAACCAAAACTTATGGTCAAACCTCACATGCAAGATGAATCTTGTGAGGTTTGCCCTTCCTTAGTTGGAAGAAGTACTGTGCAAAGAAAATGCCAATCTGGCTGTGGCCCAGCAGTATGACCCAACAAGCAATTGGTAGTTATATCCTAGCAATATGCCATTACTTTTTCTCATTGAAAAATGGCTTTATGTACTGTATTAAGTGTAAGATTTGGCTGTTTTGTGTCCAACAACAGTCTCGGCTCTGCTTCACCTGTATATCAACATACTTATGCATTATATATATCACAATTCAATTTCAGTGCCCCTTTCTATCATGTTTGTGTCACATTTATCATATCTCAGGCCTTGTACCTAAACACATTCAGTTATATCTAGCAGGGATAAATCAGTCACAATACAGACTGAGGAGGTCATGAGGATCCCACGACTCTCACAAGTCGCCTGCTATCAGCACAGGCATGCACAATCCACCTGCCTGCGCTTCCTCTTGGATTTTGGTGATTATTCTACATAATATCATTTTTTTTTTTTTTATGGTGTCAGCTTTTCTGTAATGCAACTTGCTCTCCATCTCCACTGCTCAATACAAATCATTATAACATATGGCCTTGCAGTAGCCGTGCAGGATCACGAGCACTTCACAGATTAAATGGGAACCTCTGGCACAAAATAATCCACTGCTCATACCTTTCCCCATCCAGAGCAGTTTCAAATAAGGCTGTATTCACATGAGAAAGTCTCTGCACACAACGTGTGCCAAAGCAAATTTTTCTGTTTGGCCACACCCCTTATCATGCCCTTAAAAAATTTACAGTCATGAGAAAAACAAAGTACACCCTCATTGAAATCTATGCTTTTAGGTATCAGAACATAATTTAAAAAATATAAAAAACTGGTCTTCAAAATTAGATAAATCCAACCTCAGACAAATAGCAGCATAAAACAAAATGCAGAATCAAAAAATAAAGTCTAAAAAAAAAAAAATTCTATAGGAATTAAGCGGGTAAGTAGCAGTCAGGTGAAGCTAATAAAATGACCCTGAATAATTGATCAGCAGCTAGTGTGACATCCTCTAGAAAAACAAAAGTTTTTGCAGTTTGCTGGTCTGGAGCATTTTAGCATGTGTTAACACAATGCTAAGGAGGCAAGACATCAGCAATGATCTTAGAGAAGCTATTGTTGATCCCGTCAATCGGAGAAGGGTTATAAGGCCATTTGCAAACAATGTGAAGTCCATCAGTCTACAGTGATAAAGATTATTAAGTGGAAAACATTCAAGATGGGTTGACAATCTCCCCAGGAGTGCATATTCTGAAAACAATAAGAGGTCATGTGGAGGTGTAGAGACATACTAAACACTTATACTCACCTTCCCTCAGCTCCTTTGGGCTTCCTCACAGTATCCCTTGGAGAACTTTCTTGGAATCCTTTTTGGTAGTCTTCCAGTCTCCTGGGTTATGTCACAGGCTCCAGAGGACTGCTGAGGCCTGTGATTGGGTCTCTGTGCCAACATCATGTGAGGCCAGAAGAAGTGTAAAGACGACTAAAGAGGATCCAAGGGAACACCGGACACCACAAGAGAACCCAGGACAGGTGCCGTAAGGTGAGTATAATTGTTTACTATGTATCCTGGGCCTCTATTTTTTTAACATTGGGGTCTGAAGAGGCCCCAAAGTGCAATAACAGCATTTCTGGTTCGAGAAAGAGTACAGGTGGATGAACCTTGCAAATATTTACAAAGCAAATCTTGTGAACAAATCTCTGGTTGCAGTTCACATTGTAACCTCTAGATGGCCACATATACATACATACAGTATAAACGTCTCCTGACAGAGTATCACAATATATATATATATATATATATATATTATATATTTTTTTTGTCAAAGCTGGTCATCCTGTGTCACCCAACTTGGGATATGTGCAGCCAAGAGGAAAGGTAAGGAAGGACACTACTGTATATGCTGTATTTCCATAGACACCAGATTGGAGTTAGGGTTGAATGTAGCCATGATACAATCGCTTGCAGGATCCCTTCTATCCTCACAATTGGCTTACTCTCCATATCCAGAAGTCTCCTTCATCCCTTAATTAAGAGCGGGTTTGATGTATACAATAAGCTGGCAGACATTTGTCAGAGATGTACATTTTATGTAACGTGGCCTTTCAATTCGTCTAAAAACCTAATAAAAATATTACAAAAAGACAAAGACAGATTGTCTCCTCCGCGCCGCAAAAGACAATTTACCAGAGAGCAAAAAAAAAAAAAAAAAAAAAGACGAAAAATAGACAGCGCCTTTTGGTCTGTAAAACTCAGATAGGCGACTATTATACTAAAAAGCCTCTTCTTGAAAATTGCTTTTTTTGGCAACCGGATCACAGAGAACTAAAGTGCTTTGTGACAGGCGATAAAAAGGAATCCTACACAAACAAAAGAATCCATGAAACAGGAGGAGTAATGCGGGGAATGAGCTCCGGTGAAAATCCTCCCAGAGTCTGTGCAATTCGGGGACCTTTCCAGAATTAACTCGTCCGCTGCCTGTCGCCTGCTAATTGCCAATTAAAGCAACACTGCATACAGTATAGGAAGGGGAGGGGTATAAATCATGGCAAAGGAAATGTCACAACATACAGATGGGAATTACATTATCCTTTTAGAAATTTTTTTTTTTTTTAAATTGGATTTGTGCATTTGATGTGTGTTCGGCTTTTATAATAGAACAGATGCATACAGTGCAACCCATTGTGTGAAACCTACGAGCGGGTAACCATGGACAGCATAATGGGATAGTAGAGTATGTGGGGGCTCTGTGATGTTATTATAAGGGTAGAGCGCCGTCAGACGACTATTTATTTCTATTTTTATTTAAAATATATTTATATTTTTATTTATTATTATTAATATTATATATATATATATATATATATAAAATATAAATTATAAATAAATATAAAATATATATAATAGTCATAATAAAAATAATAATAAAAAATAAAAATATAAATACATTTTAATATATATATATATATATATATATATATATATATATATATATATATATATATTTTTTTTTTTTTTCTATTTATTATCTACTTCATGACCAGACATATTTTTGGGTTGTTATGGTAGTTTGGAAGACTATAACTTTTTTTTTTTGATGATTTATTGGGATTTATTTTTGCATTTTTTTAATATCGGGGGGAATGTAAAAAAGGAGGGGAAACATGATTATTATTTTTTTTTTTTTATATTTTTCCCTCTACTTCAGTGTAATTTTTATGCAGGTGACACATACTTTTGTGTCACCAGGGTTGGGGGTAGAACCTATGACGACATTTTTATTCTAGTTTAATTTATTTTTTATTTTTGTTTATGTATTTTATGGGGCATTTTGGGCACTCGCAATCATATGACTGCTGGGCTGGTGGGCAGCGCCATCATGGCAGCTCCCATGGCTGTATATACAGCACTCATTGTTTATAAAGAGATCGAGGTGGCGGAATGGTAATAAACCATCCCTGCATTCTCTCTGGACAGCTGCTATCTTTGCTTAGACGTACTGGTACGTCCTTGCAAAGATAAATAGCCGCCGCCCAGATGTATATACTCAATGGACAGTCAGCAAGAGGTTAAGGATATTGCTTTCTTCTCCCCTTGGATATGCTACAATCCATTCTAGTGTGGGCAGAATTTAATACTCTGCCATCATACCAAGTGGATATTGATAACAGCAGGAGAAGAGTTTGCTGACCTTGCAAGTAACAACCGGGCTGATTTACCAATTCTATCCAGGGGTTAGTACAAATTTATGTGGGGAAGGTGTCATGTAGGTCATTTTTAAAGTCAGTTTTGCTCTAGTCTGTTCTGCCATATTTTTCTCCATATTTAGCAAATGGATAAAGATGAGCAAACCGGTTTCTAACGAACCGGATTCGTTACAAATTTTCCAGAAATGGTTCGAAATGTTTGGGGTTTTTCACCCACAAATCATCATTATAGTTTTGGGTCTCTTCAGGCTGCAGAGTATAATAATCAGAGGCCAAGGAAGGTGCGGAAAAACAACAACAACTACTGTATACTTGCCTTTCGAGGGGGCTCCATTGCGGCATTCCACTTTTAGGCCGAGGCCCCACGTTGCGGAAACACAGATTTTTTTGTTGCAAATTTTGTTGCGTTTTTTTTGAGCCAAAGCCAAGAGTGTCTACAAAAGAAATGGGAAATATATAGGAAGCTCTTATACTTCTCCCTTCTGCTCAATCCACTCCTAACTTTGGCTCAAAAAATCGCAGCAAAATCTGCAACACAAAAAGCTGTGTTTCCACAATGTGGCGCTTTAGCCTAAAGGAGTTTTCCAGGAAAAAAATGTTTTTTTTAAAATAGGTCTGTTATTAATGGGTTAATTCGTTAATAAGTGCACCTAAATACCTTTAACAGTGTTTTGAGTGATTTCTGGGTTTCTCTGGGAGCTCCTGGCATCTTCTGCATTTGTTTACATGGTGTAGCTTCCTGCTGTCTTAGTTCATGCAATGCATCATGGTAGTTGTAGGCTGACTTGTAGGCTGATCTCCCTCTCACTACCTCCCCCTCTCTCTCACACCCCCCTCCCTGTCTCTCTAGCTATCCCGCCCACTACTAGCCCTTCCCAACTAAGTCAACCCCCCAACCCCATCATACTTTACCTATCTTCCTTCCAGACTTCCTCCTGCGAGATGGCTCCTCCCTCTTTTTTGACTCTGCCGGTGAGCGCAATAGTCCCGATGCTGCGCTGCAGCCTGCAATCCATCTCTACTGAGGCTATTGTTCCCATGCCTGCACAGTAGAGGTGGATTGTCAGCTGTAGTGCAGTGCTGGGACTATTGCGCTCGCCGGCAGAGACAGAAAAGAGGGAGGAGCCGTCCTTAAGGAGGAAGTCTGAAAGGAAGATAGGTAAGTATGATGGGGTGAAGGGGAGAGGGAGTATTAGTGACATTCCATTTCCGGAAACGGGGAATGGAATGTCACCGGATAACCAGAAAATGTCCCTGGGAAGGTCACATGACCGCCCCAGTGATATGGGTAAATATCTATTTTTGATAAATTATGTAATTTAGAAAGTAGGAAGGGGGTTTAGATTAGTGTGGGAATTACATTTTAACCAGGACAACCACTTTTACCATAGGGCAGATGGTACACTTGCACCAAGGCTTATGGAAGTGGGGTCAGCCATCTTGGATTCAGTCATTCTAGGTGCTGCTCTGCTGTTTGGGGTGGTGGGTACAGATTATTAACTCTGAATTCTCAGGATACAGGTAGAGTTGAATAAAATGGTAGAGCAAAAAGCCATCAGCTCTGTGCTCCACCAATCAGACCTCGACTAGTGCTGTCTAAGGCAGAGAGGTGCAATGAGCACCGAGCCAGAGACAGCACTACACCCCCACACTGATCCCTCTTCATGTCCTTTGAAAGTTGGGATGTATGTCCAATGGGTGGTGATGGCAGGGACCCACCAATGTGTTAAAATGGTGATGGTCTTCTGGTCTTCTTTCCTGGGGGGTCCCTGGCATGTTCTGGCCTTCTTACTGACTTCATTGGCCCTGGGTTAACCCTGAGGCCTGTGATTGAAGCGTTGAGTCGAGAAGTGCAAGAACTGGAGAGGACCTAGTTCTCCTGAACCATGGAGTAATTATGAGGTCCTGGGTCTTACACCTATGAGGCCACACATCACGGAAAACAGCATTTTTGTTGTAGATTTTACTGCAATTTTTTGAGCCAAAGTCAAGTAGCTTGAAAAGGAATGGGAAATACAGTATAAAGGAAGCGCTTATACTTTCCCCTTTTGCTAAATCCACTCCTGACTTTAGCTCAAGAACCAGTTGTGTGGCCTCAGCCTGTAAGCATCCAATGCAAAGGTGGAGGAACCTTGTAAATAATAATAAAACTCTACCTGCACACACTGCATAATTGGATTTTGACTGAAGTTGTGCCTGGAACTTTATGGCAAAAATTTTAGAGAGATAATTTAAAAAAAAAGTTATCTAGAATTACTGTATCTTAGGGGAAAAATGCATTATGGTACTAAATAATAAAATGCATATTTAATGATGCAGTTTAATACAGCAGGATACATTCACATCTGCATTGGAGTCTCTCTTCTATTCAGTAGAAATCCTGGATGAAAAAGGCCTACAAGGTTGACTTTTTTGTGCGAGATGACCAGCTTTGGGAACAACATGATTTCGCAAAAATCTGTTAAGAGATGTTTATGCTATACATGTCTATATGTGGCCATCCAGTGGTTGTGATGTGCATTGCAGTCTGACAAGAGTTTCGTTAGCATATCACTTCATTGTATTGAATTTGTACCTTGGTATATTGCATTTGTGGCAAAGACAGACAGGACACATTTGTACCATATGCAATTTATAACACTAGTGATTATTATATTATATTTATTCTATGTCTACAACCCCTATGGCAATGTCCGATGACCTTTTATCAATAGGTTATGCTGCCATTTAAAAAATAAGCACTTCCTAAAATCGGGACTATGAATGGAATTTTATCCAATCCAGTTCACTATAAAGAGTACTTGCCAACTCTTCCCAAATGTCCAGTAGGCTCCCGAAATAAGTGGAGACTTCTCACACTTGCATAAGAGCTGCCAAGTCTTTGCCTGGGAGGATCTCTGTTATTCTCTATGTTATGAAGGCACAATGTGTGCTGGTCACGTCACAATAAGGTGGCAAGGCATAGCCGCAAAATGGGATTGGTTTCGTTTATTGGGAATGGTTGCCCCATCTCTACGTCCCCCCTGGACCACTGCAGTAACTGTTGGCAAGTATGCTATAATGTAACATCTGAATTCTACAAAAGCCGCTATGTGTACAGATATAACACTACACTATATATATCTTGTAGTATGTTTCATTTCACTACTATCTGCACATAATAAATTGATTATATTCTCCCTTTGCTGATAAAGCAATGATGACGCCTGTGGCATTTTATACGAAGTAGAGGGAGGAGAGATTATCATATTCAGATGACCCTTTAAACTGCAGGGCAGGACAGAGGAGCGGAGATATTATTCTATACGTTTCTTGATATTTAGATATGACAGCTGCATTGTGAAATATTCATCTTTTACTGCCTGGATATCTACAGCCCATTCACTCTGCAGTCTCATCGCTGATCTGATGGGGGAGATTTAAATAATGCAAATGTGCTTAGAGAGAAAGGAAGTCAATGGCAAGAAGACTGGTGTGTTAACTTTACATTCGAGATTTAAAAGGGTTGTTCAGTTTCAGGAAGTCAATATTATTGTTCGCAGAATGAAAAGTTATACAATTTCCAATATACTGTCTGTATCAATTTCTCACAGTTTTCTAGATCTCTGTTGGTTGTGATTTTTTTATTTACTTCTAATGGCTAAAAAAAACAGTCAACACATAGATAATACTGCTCCTAGGTAAGAAGAATAAAACTACTATAATACTGCTCCTAGGTAAGGAGAATAAAACTACTATAATACTGCTCCTAGGTAAGGAGAATAAAACTACTATAATACTGCTCCTAGGTAAGAAGAATAAAACTACGATAATACTGCTCCTAGGTAAGAAGAATAAAACTATGATAATACTGCTCCTAGGTAAGAAGAATAAAACTACGATAATACTGTTCTTAGGTAAGAAGAATAAAACTACTATAATACTACTCCTATGTACAAGAATATAACTGCTATAATACTTCCCCTATGTACAAGAATATAACTACTATAATACTGCCTCCTATGTACAAGAATATAACTACTATAATACTGCTCCTATGTACAAGAATATAACTACTATAATACTGCTCCTATGTACAAGAATATAACTACTATAATACTACTCCTATGTACAAGAATATAACTACTATAATACTGCTCCCTATGTACAAGAATATAACTACTATAATACTGTTCCTATATACAAGAATATAACTACTATAATACTGCTCCTATGTACAAGAATATAACTACTATAATACTGCCTCCTATGTACAAGAATATACAGTAACTACTATAATACTGTTCCTATGTACAAGAATATAACTACTATAATACTGCCCCTATGTACAATACTATAACTACTATAATACTGCCCCCTATGTACAAGAATATAACTACTATAATACTGCTCCCTATGTACAAGAATATAACTACTATAATACTGTTCCTATGTACAAGAATATAACTACTATAATACTACTCCTATGTACAAGAATATAACTGCTATAATACTGCCCCGCCCCCCCATGTACAAGAATATAACTACTATAATACTACTCCTATGTACAAGAATATAACTACTATAATACTGCCCCTATGTACAAGAATATAACTACTATAATACTGCACCCCCTATGTACATGAATATATACTATAATACTGCTCCCTATGTACATGAATATCTACTATAATACTGCACATAGTCCTAACATAGCCCTGTGCTATGTATAAGTACTGTCAGTGATCCTGTTGTCTATGGCTGGTGTCAGATGTGCGGATTTGCTGATTTCAGGCACGTCTCAGTTAAGTACTGGACAATAAGTATTATTACTGCCAGGCACTCAGAAAACACCAGATCTATTATTGCTACATTCTGCATCATTTTTGGACAATTTATAGCACTAAATGTTTTCTAATGACAAGTATGGACGTCAGACCTTGGTAATAAAGCGGAGCGGTAATGAATTGGGACGTGCCTGCTCCTGAACCCATTCTCTCTGAGGTGTGGAGATGCCTCTCATTGCTCATTACCAAGGATCTCTACTGTTTGCAGGACATCAAAGCTTCTGTAGAGGAGAAGCCAATGCTTTAACTCCTCAGCTGCTCCTCCTGACCACTGGAGAGGCTGTTTATTAAAACAAAATCTCGCTTTTAGACTCCCTCTAAGAAGCGAAAGGGAAAAGGTCCCAGGAGGAGAACTGTCATTTTTTTATTCCGAAAAGTTAAAGAAATATAAAAAAAAATAAAAAATTCAAAAGTTTACAAATGTATCCAAATAAGCTTTTTCTCCATTAATGCTTATACATTCTGGTCCTGGTCATACACGCTTTGCTTTAACTCATGGGATGTCACACTATGGGAAGCTTGGGGTCTCATTGACCAGGCTAAACTAAGCATTAAATGTTCACATTGTGTATTGGGTGCAATAAACATGGGCATTGACAGTGTCGGACTGGGATGTCTAGGGCCCAACAGTGGAATTGTTTCTAGTAGCCCACCGCCAGGACCCCTGCAGATCAGCTGTACCGAGACAGGAAATAACATGTCGGGAGCCATGCTGCTCACCCGCCATACGATGTGCACCACTGTACTACCTAAACTACAACTAAATTAAACTAAGCTACACTCTATATGGCAAGTGAACAGCGTGGCTCCTAGAATTGTTACCGTTACCTGTAGCCGCACTGTCCTGGAAAAGCTGATCTGCAGAGGTCCTGGCTGTTGTTCCCACGCAGATGTAATATAGATGGCCTGTCCTAAGGACAATCAATATTAGATAGATGGATAAATCCTTTAAAGAGGTTGTCCAGGAATTGGAGCAACCCATGTGTCGAGCAGGAGGTGTAAAATAAAAAAAAAATAGATAAATTAAAAAAAGCATACTCCGTTGTCCGCTGCCAGTGCCCATTCACTCTCGTGCCAGTGCCCATTTAGTCTCGTGCCGACGCCTTCTTGCTGGGAGCCCTGCACCAATTGTGACCACTAAGACCAATTAGGTACAGGATTTCGAGAAATGAGGCGCCGCCATGAGACCGAACAGACACAGGCAGGGGACAACAGGGTGCTGGGGACAGGTGAGTATGCTATTTTTTATTTTATTTTTACACCTCCTTGGTCTCCACAGAGGTCTCTCCAATTTATGCACAACCTCTTTAAAGGGGTTGTCTGGGCCAAATTTTTTTAATGACCCCCAATACAGTGGTCTCTGCACTGGTCCCCCATACTGTATGGGGAACAGTGATGGGGCCATGATATTGTGTGGGGGCAGTGATGGGGGCTAACATCCAGTGGGGGGTACATTAAACTGTGTGGGGCATATTAATGGGGTTAATAGGGGGCTGACACATGGCACCATCAGCTGTACAGAGCCACTTCCCGCGACCGTTCTGTACACAACACAGGGCTGGAAACAGAAAGCTCAATCCGCTATATAGCAGCCCGGCACCTTCACTGCAGCTCAGCTCCCACTGACTTCAATATGTGCTGAGATGCAGTGAAGGTGCTCGGCTAATATACAGTGGACAGAGCTTTCGGCTTCCAGCCCTGTATTGTATACAGGACGGGTGCCAGAAATGGCTCCGTACAGCTGATCGGTCCGGGGTTGGCCCCCTACAGATCAGATATTTATGGTCTATCCTGAGGATAAACCATAACAAATTCTGCCTGGACAACCCCTTTAATATAACCACCTAATGTCCCACACTTTAAAGAGGTTGTCCAGCATAATTTATTTATTTATTAGTCAGGTTTAGAAATAGTGCATGAGCCACTATAGGGGGGAGGCGGAATAGTGCAGGGGCCACTATAGCGGGGGGGGGGGGCAAGAATAGTGCAGGGGCCACTATATGGGCGGGGGGGGGGATAGTGAAGGGGCTCCTTCTTACTCCGGGTGCACTGATATGACGTCATGTGCGTCCGGAGCTGGAAGAAGCAGGAGGCAATGGGGAACAGTTAGGTGAGTATCGGAGCTTAGCTTGTAAGCCACAGGCTCAATGGGGTCCATGGCCTACGATTCTCTGAGTAGTATCAGTATCAGAACCGGGTGGCAGCGCCACTTCTCCCCAGTTTTGCGATCCGGTTAACCGGGGAGAACCTGGCACTATCACTTACTTCACCCCCGCTCCTGCTCGCGGCCTGTCCTCTTCCCGCTGCAGCCTGGGCTCTGCGCGTCCCACATTACGTCATCGTGGCGTGATGTGCGATGCACAGTGAGCCCTGGCCTGGAGCGGAGAGAGGTAAGTGAATGGGGGCCTTACTGCACCTCCACTGCCTATCAAAAAAAAGTGGCAGTGGAGGTCTGGTAGTGCCCCCTGAAGGCACGGGGCACACCAGGCGATTCACCAGTCCCCTGGAGGGCCAGTCCGGCCGCATAGATATACGCAGTACAGAGGTGGCAGGGGCATCATGATACTGCCACAAAAGGTGGCTGCATTATTATACATGGCACATGGTAGGTGGGGGACGCCCAGAGAAAAAAAATCCATTGGGGTCAGGTCAAGTAGACCTCTGAACATACAGATGTGTCCACCTTTAACTTTCTATGAATTTAATTTAGGACTTCAGTGTCTCATGATACGGAATTATTTTAATACAGGAACATGCTAGAAAAATCCATTATTCTACAATCCACATCACAACCACTGGGCGGCCACATATATACACCAAAAAGAGTAAAGAGAAATTGTTGTTGCCAACTGTCCTGAATTTGTCAGGACTGTCACTAATTTTCAGGGACAGTCCCAGGATTTTGGATGCACAATAAACGCTTCCATCAGTGTAAGGAGGATCCAGCGAGTGAGTGGTGCCTGGTTACAGCGGGCACAGAAGGAGACATTATCCTGTGTGGGGGCATTGAGGGGAACATAAGCCTGTATGGGGTCACTGAAGAGGGCATTGTCCATTATGGATGCACTGGGGGACATTATCCTGTGTGAGGGAATTATACTAAGGGGGCGTTATTCTGTTTAGGGACATGTTGGCATTATCCAGTTTGGAGGCACTCCGGGTAGCATTCTACTGAGCAGGAGAATTGGAGGGACATTATACTAAGTGGGGACACTGAGGTGACATTATACTGTATGAAGGTACTTATGGTCGCACTATAGTGTCTTAGGGCACTGAGGGGGAGAATTATACTGTGTGGGAGAACTTAGAGGGTATTCTAGTTTGTGTGGGCATTTAAGGGAATATTATCCTATGTGGGGGCACTGGGGGTGCATTATACTATGTGTGGGAGGGGGCATTATTCTGTGTGAGGACACTAAGGGAGGCATTATACAGCATGAAGACACTGAGAGGGGCATTATATTGTGTGGGGACACAGAGTGCTTTATAATGTGTGGGGGAATGGAGGGAACATTATACTGTGTGCAGACACTGAGGGGTCATTATACTGTGTGGAGTTACTGAGGATGGAATTATACTGTGTGGGGGCATTATCCTATGTGATGGCTTAAAATCTGGAGGGGTGCAGTACAGTGAGCCTGGCATTTTGCCAGACAAAATAGTCCAGCAATCTGTATTGTTTTGTTCAGGTTTTTTTGACCTATATATAGGAGACCAAATCTGAGAATTTTGGAAAAATTTTAAAGAACCAGACTCGTTCCTTCATCTCTGTTCATGGATTGGAATATAAAGTTTACTTTCCTAGTTTTCACTATGACCTTTTCGATTGGCACCATTGCCCCCCTCTCTCCCATCTCTAAGGGGCTCTCCTGCTCCTTTCGATTAACTTCAATACATCACCTGTTCAGTGGGTTGTCTCAAACCTAGTGCGAAAGTGAAGATAGAAAATTGGGAGACAAAGCAATGACCTAAAGGTCACAAAATGTATTATCAATGGCCATAGACCTGTTTCAATGTCCTTGGAGAGAGGATGCCCAACCAAGTTGGGTGACTTCTTCTTGTAGGATAAAGATTTGTAGGACTTTCCACTCCAGAGACAAAACATTGTAAGCAAACAATAGGAAATTGGCCCCTTGGGGCAAGAGCTAGTCTTTCATTCCTGAGTGGTAAAGCCGCACCATGTTGGGGGCCAGGTTTGCCGTTGCTATGGGGTGAGCTATCTGCACTTCTCCTCCCATCATCATATACCTTATTTTTAGCGACGACTCCCTTCATTCCTGTATAATTGATCATTAAGCAGCTCCATCCCGCAGAACACAATACGACATGACGGCTGAGGAAAAAGAGCAGTCACATTTGTATTTTTCTCACTGTGAAAAGAAAAAAAAATCCCTGAACGCATGTTATCCATCTGCAATGGTGTGTGAGAGTCTCCACCAGCCGAGACAACCTGTCAGTGTTTTACATGCTATTTAATTTCAATTTCTTCACTTTATTTCAAGGTCATTTAACTACACAAACAAAACGTGGTCTACTCTGCTACATAGGCAATCACTCAATGTCTAGGAAAACAATTAGCCAAGCTTAACTGGAGGCCGATCCTACCGAGATACCAGAAGAGGAGCCGAGGCTTTATATAGTGTATAGGCGATGGTGGAGATGGGGAAGAGGGTGGGGGTCAAAACTGGTGGATAATGAAAAAATGGCAACCAATCCAATACTAGATTCACAGGCCCTTTTAAAATAACATAAGCAATAGAAAAGCAGAACAGTGAGTGAAGCTCTGGGGTATAATACAGGATGTAACTCAGGATCAGTACAGGATAAGTAATGTAATGTATGTACACAGTGACTGCACCAGCAGAATAGTGAGTGCAGCTCTGGAGTATAATACAGGATGTAACTCAGGATCAGTACAGGATAAGTAATGTAATGTATGTACACAGTGACTGTACCAGCAGAATAGTGAGTGCAGCTCTGGGGTATAATACAGGATGTAACTCAGGATCAGTACAGGATAAGTAATGTAATGTATGTACACAGTGACTGCACCAGCAGAATAGTGAGTGCAGCTCTGGAGTATAATACAGGATGTAACTCAGGATCAGTACAGGATAAGTAATGTAATGTATGTACACAGTGACCGCACCAGCAGAATAGTGAGCGCAGCTCTGGAGTATAATACAGGATGTAACTCAGGATCAGTACAGGATAAGTAATGTAATGTATGTACACAGTGACTGCACCAGCAGAATAGTGAGTGCAGCTCTGGAGTATAATACAGGATGTAACTCAGGATCAGTACAGGATAAGTAATGTAATGTATGTACAGTGACTGTACCAGCAGAACAGTGAGTACAGCTCTGGAGTATAATACAGGATGTAACACAGGATCAGTACAGGATAAGTAATGTAATGTATGTACACAGTGACTGCACCAGCAGAATAGTGAGTGCAGCTCTGGAGTATAATACAGGATGTAACTCAGGATCAGTACAGGATAAGTAATGTAATGTATGTACACAGTGACTGCACCAGCAGAATAGTGAGTGCAGCTCTGGAGTATAATACAGGATGTAACTCAGGATCAGTACAGGATAAGTAATGTAATGTATGCACACAGTGACTGCACCAGCAGAATAGTGAGTGCAGCTCTGGAGTATAATACAGGATGTAACTTAGGATCAGCACAAGATAAGTAATGTAATGTATGTATACAGTGATTGCACCAGCAGAATAGTGAGTGCAGCTCTGGAGTATAATATAGGATGTAACTCAGGATCAGTACAGGATAAGTAATGTAATGTATGTACACAGTGACTGCACCAGCAGAATAGTGAGTGCAGCTCTGGAGTATAATACAGGATGTAACTCAGGATCAGTACAGGATAAGTAATGTAATGTATGTAGATAGTGACTGTACCAGGAGAATAGAGAGTGCAGCTCTGGAGTATAATATAGATGCAGCACTATAGGGCTTTTTTCTTCAGCACACTGCCTTCTATTGTAATTAATGTGAGTCATATTTGAGGAATTTTTGTATATGTGAAAAATAAACTGTGTGTGAACATAGTCTTAAGATATGAACCACAGAGGTGGGCTGCCAGGCTGTTCCCTATCATATAATACCCCGGATTCCTTCACTATATCCCACAATCTGAAGCCTTGGTCGTGTATTCACCGCATTAGATGCCATGGGAACTGAATGGTAATTTTTGTGCTGGGTCTTTGGCAGGTCTAGTAATGCCCCAGGGAGTGGTTACACAGAGCATGGCACATTGCGTCTGGTCATTGTGAGTCTCTTAGACAGGCCTCTGAGCTGCTAATTATCGGAGTAATAGAGATCTGGCTGCCAGTAAGACCAATTGCCGTTACTAAAGCCCGCTCTGTCTCAGCCGCTCGGAATATTCTCTCAAGCTGATGGGATTTCTTTGGTATCTGAATAGCTGAATTATACCAAGCTCGATTTCAGCTGCTTATCAGAGCTATTAAATGTGAGATCTAGCTCCCTTATTATCTATCAGCGGCTTGGTGGAATTACCCCTTCGCAAAGGCTAATAGCTCTGATTAGGGGATGATCTGCCCTTAACGCTGCGGCTGCCAGGGGAGCTCGATATACTGAGCCGCTGCGCGCTATAGGCCATATGCATTTACATAGTGGAATAGGATGATGTATACTGATGATATCAGAGATGGTACAGGCTCAGGTCCTATATATAGGATGATGTATACTGATGATATCAGGGATATTACAGGCTCGGGCCCTATACTGTATATAGGATGATGTATACTGATGACATCAGAGATGGTACAGGCACGGCTCCTATATATAGGATGATGTATACTGAAGATATCAGAGATGGTACAAGCTCGGGTCCTATATATAGGATGATGTGTACTGTTGCAGTCAAAAGGTTATATATATATATATATATATATATATATATATATATACAGTATATATATATATTACATTTAGTTATTATCTATATTTTAAAAGAATACTAAAAATGTTGCAATTCCCACCAACTCTTACCACTAAGCGTAAAATATTCTGTGACTTTCTGTCATTGTGCTGAGGGTAGTAAATAAGCTGTGACTATCAGATTCTGTGACTCATCTACCTATACATGATAGTTGTGATTACCAGTGTGCTGTAAGTGAGGTGACTGCTGCAAAGAAACCTCCTACAAAAAAAAAAAAAGGAAGTATCAGCATATTATTTGGCTTTGTGGTCAGAACTGCAGCACGTTTGGATTTTTCTTTAATATAGCTAACAACATGTATTAAAAAAACTGTTTAAAAATATGTTTAACATAAAACTTGATTAAAAAAAATAGGTCATTTTCTGGTGACACATTCCTTTTAAATTTGTTGCAATTAAAAATTAAACATTTTTGCAAACATAATTAATTAATAATTTTGCAGTTTTAAAGATTTTCTCTAAGTGGTTTTATCTTAGTGGTGACATCTGTTGGTGGTTTGCCAGTAGATATGACCATGAACTTTCTATGAGCCATGACTTCCTTGCTGTGGCCAGGTTCTCTGCTTGTACATGTAGTGCTCCTACCTAGCAACCTGTCTATAATATATATTTATACATAAATATTGGTGGGCTCCTCAGCTGGATTTTTTTCCAAAACAAATTTTGCTAATCTCTCTGGTTACTGTATTATTATTTTAGTTGCCACATTTGAACCCACTCAAGCTCCGCCATGTTTTTCTTGTGCACTGGTGCCCAGTATGGCACAAAATATTCCACGTCTGAAAAGTAAATTGCAAATTGGCAGAACTATGTTTGCGGGGGGCATAACTAGCAAAGACTGGGCCCCATGCACGACTCCCTGCTCAGCCTTCGGCCCTCTTCAATGACATCACAGACGTGATTATTACGTCATTATGCGTTGTGATGCCAGCCTGACCTACATGACCTATGACGTCACTAAAGAGGTTCGAAGACAGCAGGGAGTTACGCCGGAGCCCAGGAGAGGTAAGTAACATTGGTTTGTCACCTCCCCTAGGCTTCTGATCATTATACTCCGGGGTCTGAAGAGACCCTCAAGTATAATAATTGCAGTTTCGGTTCGGACGTATTTAGTCTGAATGGAACTGCAAGGGAAACCTCGTGAGACAAATCTCGTGGAGATCAGCCAAAAATTCTCTTGAGGCAGCCTTACTTACTAGTCCCCGCTCCTGCTCACAGCCGCCTCCACTTCCCTTTCTGCCCTCCAGGGGGCCCCGTGCATCCCATATCACATCGCTGTCAACAACGTACTGATGCTGCTCAGCGTCAGCAATGTGATATGGGACGCACGGGGCCCCCTGGAGGTCAGACGGTGAAGCAGAGGTGGTTGTGAGCAGGAGCGGGGATCAGTAAGTAAATTGTGTCTGACTGATGTCCTTTGGGTTGTTTGCAATCCCTCGTGCTCTGATTGGTAGGAATATGAACTACACACTTGGACAAAATTGTTGGTACCCCTCTTTAATGAAAGAAAAACCCACAATGGTCACAGAAATAACTTGAATCTGACAAAAGTGATTTGCCAAACTACATGTTGACAAGCCACAAAGCTTCTGGGAGAATGTCCTATGGACAGATGAGACAAAAATCAAAATTTTTGGCAAGGCACATCAGCTCTATGTTCACAGACGGAAAAATGAAGCATATCTTGAAAAGAACACTGTCCCTACTGTGAAACATGGAGGAAGCTCTGTTATGTTCTGGGGCTGCTTAGCTGCATCTGGCACAGGGTGTCTTGAATTTGTGCAGGGTACAATGAAATCTCAAGACTATCAAGGGATTCTAGAGAGAAATGTGCTGCCCAGTGTCAGAAAGCTTGGTCTCAGTCGCAAGTCATGGGTCTTGCAACAGGATAATGACCCAAAACACACAGCTAAAAACACCCAAGAATGGCTAAGAGGAAAACATTGGACTATTCTTAAAGGGGTATTCCCATGAACATAACCATTTTTAAATTTGTAAATAATTAAAAGTTAAACATTTTTGCAAATATAAGTAATTTAACATTTTGCAGAGTTTTATAGATTTTCTCTAAATATCTTGTGGTCACAAGGTGTTGTCTTTATTGGTTGCCAGTGGATACGACCATCAATGCAGGACCTTTCTAAGGTCAGAAAATCAGCTATGATTTCCTTATTGTGGCTGGGATATCTTCTAATACATGTAGTATTCCTGCCTGATAACCCAGCTACAATAACAAAATCATAGCTGGGTTCCTGACAAGTCCCAGACCATAGAAAGTTTCAGCATTTATGGTCGTATCCATTGGCAACCGATCAAGACAACAGATGTCACCACTAAGATAGTTAGAGAAAATCTTTAAAACTCTGCTGAATTTTTAACTACTTATATTTGCAAAAATGTTTAACTTTTAATTATCTATAAATATAGATATGATTATTTTCATGGGAATACCCCTTTTAAGTGGCCTTCTATGAGCCCTGACCTAAATCCTATTGAGCATCTTTGGAAGGAGCTAAAACATGCCGTCTGGAAAAGGCACCCTTCACACCCGAGACAACTGGAGCAGTTTGCTCATGAAGAGTGGCCAAAATACCTGCTGAGAGGTGCAGAAGTCTCATTGACAGTTACAGGGATCGTTTGATTGCAGGGATTGCCTCAAAAGTTTGTGCAGCAAAATATTAAGTTAAGGGAACCATCATTTCTGTCCAGGCCTGTTTCATGAGTTTTTTTTTTTTTTAAATTCTGTTGAAGCCTGGTTGGAAAGCAATGTCTGACTTTCATTTGCTCATTTTCATAGAATTTTTATACATTATTACTTTTGTCAGATTCCAGTTATTTCTGTGACCATTGTGGGTTTTTCTTTCATTAAAGAAGGGGGAACAACAATTTTGTCCACGTGTGTACATGCCCTCAATGCCCACTAGCTGACTTTGTGAGCCTACTGCGTTGAACTCCCCCTACTGGTGGCCTCAGGAAATCAGAATTTTATGATTTACTGCACCTTTAAGACTGTCTTAAGGCAGGCAGAGGATTTGGAGCCTTTTGACTTAATTTATGCCATTAAGTCACGGTCATGCAACACTTACTACAAAATGTGTGTGTGGCCGCGGCATTAGCCATGTAACGGTATACGCCATACAGAGTATTACATAATAAGATCTTGGCGAACACGTATATCGGCATTAGTTATGGATGTATTATTACGCCTGTGGGAATTAAAATGCACATTATCCTTATAAGAGGTGGAAAGGTTGCATTTCCATAAAACTCCTCTTCCCCCTCTACTTTGCCCATTGCTACAATATGTGTCTATGACAATGTATGCAGAGCATCATATGTAAAGGTCATGTAATGTCCCCCTGCTTAGCAGATAATACATTATGTCTTCCCATGTACGTCTATGTGCATACATGCCGCATTATCACAAGGCCATTGCTTTCTTTAATCTCTATTAACTCATTCATTTCTGGTATTGATTTCAGATGTAGCAGGAGGGGTTAATTTAGCACAGACGTGCAGGATGCTTTCCTGATTGTCTAAAACACAGCTATGGGGTTTTTCCAGTATATTGATGACCTATCCTATAATTGAAGGACTCCCCAACTGAAGAGACAACAACGGTCAGAAGAGCACTGCAGCCTCTTCACTACTTACCAAGCACAACGTTATACATTGCATATTGGCTGTGCTTGGTTTTGTAGCCCAGCCCCATTCACTTGAATGGGACTGAGTTGCGAACAGGCCTGTGAAGAGGAAGAAGCGCTTAGGAAGTGCGGTTACTGCTTCATCCAGCTGATCTGGGGAGGTCCCAGGTGTTGGACTCCTGCTGATCTTTAATTCATGACCTATCTGAAGGATTGATAAAGATCAGAAAACCCCTTTAGGGTGGATTCACAATTGCGTCGGCACTCCGTCCGCTGCAAATCCGACCTAAATGTCGGAAAACTGGATAGGGACTGGATAAGGAAAGGTTTGTGACGCTTTGCTTAAAAACCCATTCACTTCTATGAGTTTTTAAAGCAAGGCGTGGGTGTGCACTTACACCCTCTGCGCTGCGAAGCCGTTTTTTTTTTTTTTTTGCTGGAAACAAAATCGGACATGCAGGACTTTGATGCTGACCAAAAAAATACGACTTTGTGGCGTAGAGGGTGTAAGCGCACACCGGCACATTGCTTTAAAACCCCATTCAAGTGAATGGGGTTTTAAGTAATGCGTCGCAAACCTTTCCCTATCCAGTTTTCCGACATTTAGGTCAGATTCGCGGTGGACGTAGTGCCGCCGCAAGTGTGAACCCACCCTTAAAGGATATGTTCACTTTGTAACCAATTTATTTTTAGCTCCAATTCATTTCTATGAGAAATAATTTTGCATATAACATCGATAGCAAAATCTCCTGATCATTTGGTTGTATACAGCTCCAATGCAAAGCTATGTGTCCCCTGGTTACAGACTACAAACAAGGCTTGTGCAGTCTGACCCTGAAGTCATGTGTTACTTTCCCCTGCCTCATTTGTGTATACAGCTCCAATGCAAAGCTTTGTGTCCTTAGTTACAGCTTACAAACAAATCTTATGCAGTCTGATCCAGAAGTCATGTGTTACTTCCTCACGCTTCATTGTTTGTGTATGCAGTTCCTATGCAAAGCTATGTATCCCCTGATCACAGAATACAATACCTTGCAGTCATGCATTACTTCCTCCAGCTTCGCTTTTGTGTATACAGCTCCTATGCAAAACTTTGTGCCCCGTGGTTACAGATTGCAAACAAACCCTGAAGTCATGTGTTACTTCCTATTTTATCATCTAGGAAGGAAACATTAGCAATAACTATGGTGTATGCAGTGTCTGAACCATTCCTATATCTATCCGCTCCTCCTTTGGGTCTCTAATCTAATCTGAAGAGACCCCAGAGTATAATTATGATTCATGGGTGGTAAAACCCAAAACTTTCGGGTTTGGCAGAACCCAACATTTTTGAAAAATTTGTAATGATCCCGGTTTGTTACCAACCGGTTTGCTCATCTCTAGTTTTCACATACATAAGCCCAGATGTACTAATAGTTAGACAGTGCATACCTAGGCATTCTGAAAATTAAGCAGATTTATCACAAGGCTGATGCTGAATGATAGATCTCGTATATTTTTACACTCTTTGGTCTACCCCTTTTAGTTGGCTTACTTTGAGATAGAATTTTTTTTAATACTATTTTGACACATTTATGGCACATTTAAGCAACATCCCTTTTTCCGAGACACCCACATGTCTGGCATGCAAAAAATTTTAGCCCAAACTAGATGCGCCAAGATGCGCCAAATTGCTCTAGAGATGTGCCGCATGTGCCAAATATGCGCCCACTAGTGTCTACTTGCAACCCCAATCTGGGTCATAATGTACAGATCCGAATGCAAATTCAGCTCAGCTACTTCTCCACTTTGCAGTGCTGTACAGTAACCGTGTGATGCTTATTGTGAGATATCATGCAGTCGGTGACATTGAGATGCTCTCTGCAAGTGTGCGCAGCTTTGCTGGGCCGAGGGATCTGCATTCTGATGCCAAAAAGCAGCATTCTTCAAAGTAGGTATTACAAAGCTGTCATCTCCGGTAGCACTGATACAAAATAAAGCCTACTTCATATGTATGGCCTGACTCCTCATTGTTTAATGCCGCGCATTTCATTTCTCTTCATTGTTTTCCCTCATTTATGAATAGCTGCTTGATCATTTCATAATCCGAGTGCAGTCACCTTCACAAGCTCACATTGTGTGCGCTCCGCACAGCCATGGATTACGCTGGTCAAGGTGCTCTTGCATTAAAGGGATCTCAGTGGTGGAGGCAGAAGACACCAACAGGTTATTGGGACTGAAATTCCCCCCATTATATTATACAATAGTAGGTAACAAATTATAAAATAGGGGTCACTATCGAGTCCCTTGATTTCTGAGGGTTGTTTATTACAAAAAAAAAGACAAGGTGTAGCCTCATGTCTCCGAGAAATGTTCCTGACCATGGTCCCTAAACTCGATGTCCCCAGAATCATCTCAACCCTATACCCCTATTGATTGGAGCAGTCACCATGGTGCCCAAAGGTGCAAGAAACAGCGCAGTGGAGTAGGCAGCGTAGCTATGCACCCTCCAAAAATTGGTGTATCCGATACCAAGCATGCCCCCCCATCCCCAAAACGTTTTCCAGAAAGATTCCTGTCCTATGCCACCAAGGAGTGCTGCAGTAACAAATAATCCAAGAAATTGCACAGACACGTGCCCGAAGAATCAGTGCAGCGCAGCAAGCAGTCCATCTCATGTCCTCCCAGAATCTATGTCCTATCTATCTATATCTATCACCTGCACCCTAGAAGCAGCACAGCTCCAGGCACCTCAAAATATAGTGCCCAGTGGCATAGCGGGGGGCAGCTGCCGGGCCTACTGACTCCGGGGGGCCACCATTATTACATGCTTTACTTTTAACTAGATCGGTAAGGGCTATTAGGGGGCATTATGAATACTAGGGGAGAGGTTATTTATATAAGAGGTCATTAGGAGTGCAGGGGGAATAGGGGCATAATATAAGGGAGCAATTCATTTAATTAAGGTGGCACTTTGGCTTTATTAAGACTAAGGCCCCATGTAGCATCCCACAGCAAAAAACCACTGCGGTAACTCATCGCGGTTCTTCCTGCAGCGCTTTTCACAGAAAGTCCGTAGATATTTTCTCTACGGACTTTCTGCTTCCATTATACCTATAGGGAAACCACCAACATTTCAATAGGTATAATTGACATGCTCCGATTTTCAAAACCGCTACGGTTTTGGAAATCGCAGCGTTTCCACTGCTTGTATTTCGCTGCAATGGGAGTCGCTAGAACTGTATAGGAACTGTAAAACGCTACGTTTTTTATGCGTTGTTTACACCGTGGCCACACTACGGCATTTCCTCCATGTTAGGCCCCAGCTTTAAGGAGTTTTCCAGCTTATTTTTATTGATGATCTATCTTCAGAATAGATCATCAATAAGAGATCAGTGAATCCCCGCTGATCAGCTGTATGAAGGGGCTATGGCGCCCATTTATATCACACACTGTCTGTTTATAGTGACCGTGTGATGTCATTCCAGCCTTGTCACGTAGACGTGTATAGGACGAGGCTGTAGTTACATTACATGGCCGCTATGAAAGTATAGCAAGTCCCATAATGCATTGCAGCATTGGCCCATAGGTTTCCACTATATGGCCAGTCAAAGGTTAAAGGGAATCTCCGCTATATATATATACTGTATATATATATGTACTGTATATAGCTGTCCAGTGACATCAGATACAGAGCAGTTGGTTATGAGCAGTTACAAAGCTGTCCTGTTCTGGGCCACTCATTTACAGTTTGCAATCTGCTCCGTTCTCCTGCTTTACCCTCTGTGCATTTTGTTTATTCCTCCTTTGACCATCTGATCTCTTTGTTATTTTCCTGCCGGTCTTTCCAAAAATGAGAATGTGGAGATGAACGAGAACAAAACTAACATGTCCCCATTTAGAAAAGTATCAGGAGTCACACAGAAGTATTAGTGTCAACTTCAACATGACTGCAGCAAAATAATAGACGTTCTGTTTCTACTTCCAAAAAGTGTATTTTTATTTTTATTTTTTTATTTTTTTTTTGTGAAAATTGTAGTAAATTGTTGCAGTAAATTTTGTTTCAGAATTAAAAAAACAAAACAAAAAAAAAACACTTTTTAACATTTTTATCAATACAGATCTTAAAATCTGCATAGATAAAAATGATAAAATGCTTGTCTTCTCTGTAGTCACCACTAGGAGGAGCTCAATGCCTTCTAGTTGTACAGATGTGTCCACACTTAAGAGATTTCCATATTGGTTAAGGACTTCAATTTTTAATTTCACCAATTCAACTCAATATCACAACATGCTACCAAAACCCTAGATAGGGTGTAATTCACAACACAACCACTGGGTGGCCACTAATAGCATAGGATAGAATAGGATAGTTAGCATATCACTGTGTGACAACTTATCACAAAATCATGATGTTTTCATAATAAAGCTTAACCTGTGATACATTATCCGCATAAATGCAAAAAGGCAGGTAAGAGAGGATACGTCTAGCTGATAAATTCTGGCTGCCCCCAATGCAATGACCACTAGGGGGTGCTCACTTTGTGCTACTTATATAATAAAATATGGATGGAATTTACTAACATTATATTTGCTGGTGGCATCAGATGTGTGACACATTTCAAGACATCTGTGCACCAGAACAGAAAGAACTGAAATCTTCACCAGATAGGTATAATGTTAATAAATATGCCCTAATATACGGTAGACTCTTCAGCTCTTCCTAGTGGTCACTGTTGAAAAACCTTTAATCCTTCAAAAAGTCTATTCAGCAAGTCTTTTTTTATTTAAAGGCTCAGAATGGCATATAAACAATTGAAATGATGCCCCCCTCGCCCATAACCAACTGTTACTGATGCATAACCATTATGATGCTTCTTCGTCCCTGCTGGTTTCTACTCCTTGGTTCTTCACAGGAAATGACCACTCAGCCAATTGTTGTCGATGCTACTAGCATGTAGAGCACATGACTTCCGAGGTCAGTGATTGGCTGTAGAAGTCACATGGTAGTACCGTGTGACCTGTCATTGACAGAGACCAGCAGGGACAACTAAAGGGGAAAGAAATTTAATAGTATAGAGTTTTGGCATTTTTTATTTTAATTTATTTAAATTTTTCTGTTTCCTTATTTTAAATCAACCTTTTTGCACTTTGGTTATGTTTGGTCTAGATATTGTATAGGTGATGCATAGTGATACTTTTTCTCATATGACTACCAGTGATACAAAGTTGCAAATGAAACTAAACTAAACAATTATTATGTTACAAATCATTTGACCTATCCTATAAATTCTGCACCGTGAGGGACAAGAAGTCTCCCCAGTCTACGAGAATGAACGGCTCATTCTTAGCAGACGTCCAGGTATCTTGCATCTTGTTCTGCTCAGGAATTATTGTTCAAGTAAATATAATGTCAGAATGTGCGCCCCCTGCTGAGCGCGCACTGAGTGTCTATATAAATAATATTATAGGAGAGGACGGCTGACTTATTAACTTAGAGGGAGAGATGGCTGTTTAATGTAATTGGGGCAGGGAGAGGATAACCTTGTGCTGAACCTTTTTATCTCTCCACAAGCAGACTACTATATGTTTTTATTCCGCAGAAATGCTTGTATCTATTTTCTGCCAAGCTGTACCCGGCTTATAACAAATCAACTCTTTACTTAGAGAGGAACTTTGGGAAGGTCAGAGAAAGAAGGTGAAGTCTAAAGAATAAGTGACTGGTATGAGATGCCAACATCTATCTATCTATTTATCTATCTATCTATCTATCTATCTATCTATCTATCTAATATCTATCTATATCTATCTCTATCTATCTATCTAATATCACATCTATCTATCTATCTATCTCATATCTATCTATCACATCTATTTATCTATCTATCTATCTCATATCTATCTCTATATATCTCTATCTATCTATCTATATCACATCTATCTATCTATCTATCTATCTATCTATCTATCTATCTCATATCTATCTATCTATCTATCTATCTCATATCTATCTCCATATATCTCTATCTATCTATCTATCTATCTATCTGTCTATCTCATATCTATCTGTCTATCTTATATCTATCTCTATCTATCTATCTACTATCTATCTATCTATCTATCTATCTATCTATCTATATATCTATCTCATGTCTATCTATCTTTACATATCTATCTATCAATCTCTCTATCATCTATCTACATATTTAGCAAAGTTAACTTAACTTAAAGTATTAACAATACTGAGGCACAGAGTGTTAAGTCAATTTTTTCAAAAGGGTTGCAATGGCTTTTGTTAGGATAATACATGCTATATCTATCAGTCTGTCTTGCTATCTGTTCAATATGTATCTCTTTACAGTACTATCTATGATATCTATCTATCTATCTATCTATCTATCTATCTATCTATCTATCTATCTATCTCTATCTATGTCTCTCCAATATTTATTTATCCATTCATCATCCTACTTTCTCATATCTATCTCTGTGTCTAAATACATAAAAGTGCCTTGTTAGTTCCCCTCTGGTAATTATCACCCTGGACACATGCTCCAATTGCCTCCAATAGCTACTCCCTGCCATATTTACAGGGGCATCTCAATAAATTAGAATATCTTTGAAATGTTTATTTCTTTCAGTAATTAAATTAATAAAGTGACCTCCTATATTTTCTAGATTCTTTACACACAGAGTGTTTTATTTCTGTAAATGTTGATTATGGATTACAGGTAATGAAAACCAAAATCTAAGAAAAATTAGAATATTGTAAAAAAGTTCAGTCTTGTAAATTCAGTGTCACCTGCCAAGGTTTCCTAAGCCTTTACATGGTCCCTCAGTCTGGTTCAGTAGGACACACAATCATGGAAGACGCTGATTATGGATTGTATTACTGAAATGAATGATATTCTAATTTATTGAGATGCACATCTATCTATCTATCTATCTATCTATCTATCTATCTATTATCTATCTCATATCTATCTGCCATATTTATTTATCGTTCTATCTATCTATTTCATATCTATCTATAGGTCTGTCTATCTATCTATCTATCTATCTATCTATCTATCTATCTATTGCAGTCACATTAAGGTGAATGAGGTAGAGCTACAATACCAGACTCTGCCTATGGCCACGAGTGGCGCTGTTTCTTAACCTAATCCCATAAAACAAGATTTATACACAATTCTAGGCACATTGTTATAGGGATGATATGATTCGTTGGCTATTTTTTTTCCAGTCCTTAGAGGTAAAAAAAAAAAAACCATGAGGATGGATTATGCTTTCAGCTGTAAGAATGAGCTGATTCTTGGGAACACATAAATAACACCTCAAGCCTCATAAATATCCCCTCTGGCATTTTATGCATAATTAACAGGGAGCGCTGACTGATAACACCACTGAATAGTAATGACACGTGGCGCTCTATATTTTGCCTGCGTCAGCTCTGAATGACGTCGTTGCAGTCGGGGCCATCGATTGGACACCGGTTCGGTCCATCGTAGTTACTGGTCAGACCTGGAAGGTCTCATTTACATGGACTGGGAGCCTTGGCTTCCTCCGGCCTTTATATCTCGTACAGAAAAATTTCCTGTTTAGAGTTAAGTGAAATCCTCCCGGTCTTCCGTGTCGAATACTAAACAAATCGCTCCTTTTCAAAAACCCCAAACTTGCCTGCTGGACATGGGAGAGTGGAGCAGTAAATTTCCTTCCCTCCCACCACTCTGAGACCTTCACAGGCCTTTTAGCATTCTAGTCCCGACAGAAATCCTTACTGTACACATCAAATTCTAACCTCGAGGGAAGCGCGGATGAGTTAAAGGCAGCGAAGAGAAACTCATGGTCTATGGGACTGAAACAAAAAGATTTACAGAATCTGAAGGAATCTCAGAGGTGATGGAATAAAGACCACCAATGATGCTTATATTCTTATCTCTCTCTCTAAGACTGGGTGTAATTTATTCACCTCTTCCAATATCTCAATTTAGAAGATACTTGTAACTAAAATCTGGGCCAATTTTTGTAAAATTTTCAACTTTGCAAATAATTATTACAAATCTACTACCATGTTAACCATTTTTGGTAATTCCTATACAGAACTATGTGTTTCCATGGTTACAGACAACAAACAAACTCAGTGTAGCCTGATACTATTATCATACTTCCTTCAATCTGATCCCTATTTTTTGGAACTTACCAAATTTTTGACCAAATTTTTAGTGATAGGAGTGTCAAGGCAGGGTTTAGAGATTTACCAGCTCTTGGACATCGCAAACCAATAGCGACCACTGATTGGCTGATAATAGATACATGTATCAAAGGGGTTGTATATGGACTTTTAACCCATTATCTTCCAGTTTCCTATTGTAGATACATTCACACAGATAGATGCTATAGCAGACGCCAGCGGTGGAGTCTGTGCTTTGTGCTGAGCCATCTGAAAATGACCCACCTCCCCAGGGATGTCCTACCCTCTCTTCTGGTCTGCTCCCAGGGTATGGCTGGTTATGGTTTGGGTCTTGTCCTACTAGACAGGAGCTATTGGGTGGTCTCTGTGTGCTATCCCAAAGACCAAGAAGTATTAGGTAGCCCCTTTGGTTTGTGATTTCCACAATGTTGCATTAGACTGCTGCATTTTGATCCAAAGTTTGCAAAATGTTCATTTACATGTAACCACTGTGAGTAAATTAGTGGAACTAGGGAATGTATCAACTATATTGTCTACCAATTAAAAACAGATACTGAGTGTAGATTTAGTTTATTCGATATTCTGTACACAATTATGGGGACACCATCTTGTCAGAGCGGCAAAGCATTCGGAGATATGCTTTAAAGCAGCCATATGGATGATAGGAACCTGTAGTCTGGAAGCTTCTATGGGAGATAGATGTTGTGGGCATGCTTGGTGACCTGTATAGGGAGCAGGAGGAGGAGGTGAGCTGTGATCATCACCTATTGTAAATGGTGGTCCCTGTGTTATCTATATAGACAATAAGATGACTGCTGAGTGATCTCTACAGAACAGGAAGTGCCAGACTATTCTGACACTCAGAGGCCAAAGTGAGAATTGCAAGATTAAGAATTGTTTTTAAAATACACATAGTAACAAGGAAACTGCTAAAATATCACTTCCAACAGCCAACACTAGTGGGAGCTTAGAAGCTTACAGCATGTTATGTTAGTATTGAGTTCAATGTACAGTTTACATTCAGATTTTAAGTTCCCCATAATAGTAACTACAAGAAGTTAGTAAGTTTTTTGTTCAAGCTATGTCTACGTAGAGGATTTGGAGCTCTGTATCTGAAAAACTGAGCTGTGACCACTATAAAAATGTATTAGAAAAAAAAAATATATATATATATATATATATATATATATATATATATATATATTTTTTTTTTTTTTACTTTTATCTTTGGATGAAAAATTTATATTCACTGGTGGACTAAATAGGCCTAGGTACCCTAGAACTTTAAAATGAATGTGTCTGCAATTTATTATTATTGTTATTATTATTATTATTATTTATTTATTTTAAAAAAAAAAAATCAATTTTGTCTAACTTGTTTTTATTTTCTGAGAAATACATTTTTGTATTTCATTTTCTGTATATGATTATGGGGCGGACATCTTGCTTAAGCATTTCCTCTGCTGTGTTAATGGCATTAAGTGATATGCTTTACAGCAATCACATGGTCATAGGCAACAAAAACCTTGGAACTGACTCATTGAGGTCTATGGGAAAGTTTTCTAGACATGCTCTGGGCAGGAAGGGGGAAGGAGATAAGCTATGACATCATCTATTGTCAGTAGTGGGTTGAGTCAGTGGTGTTATCAATGAAGGTGTTATCTTCTATTGTAATCCTGATTGTGATGCAAATGAAGCACCCGCTGCAAAGAAAACTCCTACAGGATTGGCAAGTGTCAGTCTATTATTAGGCTTAATGGCCAGAGTGAAAATTGCAGGATATAAAAAAGTGACATGGGAATTTATTTTAAAAATATAAAAAAAAAAATCTTAAAAAATATGTTAAACATAAAAAAAGTTTTAAAAAATAGGTAACTTTTGTGACACATTTCCTTTAAAATAAACTGATGGATTATTATTTGAGGGATTATAATCTGTTATAAAGCTATAAATAATTTAGTCTGCCACAATTTAATTATTGACACCAAATTAAAAAATTTGTTCGAACTAGGACCAAATACTAGGCCTCCCAAATAGCGTAAATGTTAGAAAGACGCCTTCTAAGTGCTATGTTTATGGGAATATTAGTCCTCCAGCATTCAACAGGTTAAAGATCTCTCAACAGTCGGAGATAAATCTGGTTCATGAGTCACTTGGAACATGTATTAGCTTTGTTTAGAAATAATTACGAAGCCGCTCTTTCATAATTGGTGTCCATTGCTGGAGCTCCCATAGACATTAGATAGGAAGCTTTGTAGAATTTTCTCAGTGGTATTAATTAATTTGAGATCATAGGCCCCGGTAGCCCTTTGAAACTCAACATGTGTGTGAGGCTTAGCACTAAGAGGTTGGAGATTGCGCTTTCAAAAGAGTTTACTAATTAATAAAGATTTTCCTGTAATTGGGCAAAGATAGGCTATACACGGGGCTTAGATATTACCATGAAACGCTGGATTTAATGTGTTACATAGCCCTTTTTTGTGGAGGAATTATCCTATAAAGAAGATTATTTACCTGTAGTGAAGATAATGCAAAATCTTATTAGAGTAAGAACTGGAGAGAATTCAAAAAAATACAAGAAGGCTTGCCAGGGTCTATACAGGAAGGACATACCATAAGAACTGGAGATAATCCAAAAACATAAAAGACTTATCAGGGTCTATACAGGAAGGACATACCATAAGATCTGGAGGGAATCCAAAAAATACTAGAAGACTTATCAGGGACTGTACAGGCTGGGCATGCCATAAGAACTAGAGATAATCCAAAAACAAAAGACTATCAGGGTCTATACAGGAAGGACATACCATAAGATCTGGAGGGAATCCAAAAAATACTAGAAGACTTATCAGGGACTGTACAGGCTGGGCATGCTGTAAGAACTGGAGATAATCCAAAAACAGAGCTCAGGGACTGAGAGGCTGGACATGCCGAGAACTGGAGAGAATCCAAAAATATATATAAGAAGTCTTCTGAGGGTCTATACAGGGTGGACATACCATAAGAACTGGAGAGGATCAAAAAAATACAAGAAGACTTATCAGAGACTATACAGGATGGGCATGCCATAAGAACTGGAAAGAATCCAAAAACATATAAGAAGACTTGTGAGGGTCTATACAGGGTGGGCATACCATAAGATCTGGAGAGGATCCAAAAATACAAGAAGACTTATCAGGGACTATACAGGGTGGGCATGCCATAAGAAACGGAGAGGATGCAATAAAGATAAGACTTGTGAGGGTCTATACAGGATGGGCATACCATAAGAACTGTAAATAATCCAAAAACATATAAGAAGAAGACTTGTGAGGGTCTATACAAGGTGGGCATACCATAAGAACTGGAAAGAATACAAAACATATAAGTAGAAGACTTGTGAGGGTTTATACAGGATGGACTTACCATAAGAACTAGAAAGGAAAAAATATATAAGAAGAAGACTAAAAAGAAGACGGGCATACCATAAGAACTGTAAAGAAACCAAAAAAAAGGAGAAGACTTGTGAGCAGCTATACAAGTAAGACTTACCATAAGAACTGGAGAGAATCCAAATATTACATGAAGACTTGTCAGGGTAGATACAGGACGGACACACCATATGAACTGGAAAAAAAAAAAAAAAAATTAAGAAGACTTGTGAGGATCTATACAGGACAAAGTTACTATAAGAACTGGAGAGAATCCAAATAATACCAAAAGACCTGTGATGGTCTATACAGGACAGACAGACCATAAGAAAAGGAAAGAATGCAAGTAATACTAGTCTGGTATTCCCTGGCTCATGACTGGACACATTTTGCTTTTGGCACATTTGGGTTTTGAAGGCTATAACATTTTTCGTTCAGGTTATTCAAATAATTTTTGCGTCTTTTTCAGTGATACATAAGGATTTATTTTTATGTCATTGTTTTATGTCATTTTCTTTTAAATATCTGAGTAAATATAGAAAAAAAGGGAAGAAGATGGATGTTTTTACAGGGCAATATTACTGTATGGAGACACAAAAAGAACTGGGTGGGATAGAGGGGATATCAATGGCACTGGGCAGGGTTAGACTTGCGTGGCATGTGTGAATACTGGATACATTCAGCTTCGACCTTTGCCTGATGGCAGATATGGATGAAATGGGTTCCTTAAGAATTTTCCAAATATTTCGAGTTCAGTCGAGCCTGAATTTTTTGGGATTTGCCATCCACACCACATTACTATAGGATTTAATAACTGGAGGCCAGGGGAGGTGCATCAACATAAGATACACTAACCTCTCCTGGGCTTTGTTGTGTCATCCAATGTGGCTTCCCATCCTCTTCAAGTCTCTGTCAGACTCCTGAATGATGTCAGCAGCCCCATGAGACTGCTGAGACCCATCGGTCATATGGGGACGCACCAACGTCAAGATGCTTGGACAAGATGAAACTATCAGGCGAACCTTGTGAATACTAGTGAGACGAATCTCGCGAGGTTCGTCCAACACTAATGGCAGACCAAGTCAGTAAGTCGTTGAGTTCCTCTCTATTAGAATTTCCTCCAGAATCAGTCACTGTGATACATTTGGCACATTTTGAGACTGTCTAGTCTATTAAACAGCATTAGTAAATCTACTTTACTAACTTATTCCTATAGTGTGTCCTATCTTGCCTGGAGCACCCCTAGATCCTAAATTCTAACTACAATCATCTCTAAATTCGGTCATTAAGGACAGGCAACTGGATACATGTAAACTGGACTGCAGGAAACATCGAGACAGCTTCACAATCTTGGCAAAGAACGGCAAATGCTATAATAAACCAGTGCAGCCAATAGATATTACCCATGACATCTGTCAGCTGGGGCTGTCTGCAGCATTCAGAGGTTGTGTATACAAGAACCCAGCCACAGAATATAGTCTGACTGAGCTAAGTTATTATTAGATGATATATTGCAAGGATCAGCATCACTTGTGACCCCTTTTCAACATGATCTTTCAGATGAAGACTGGTTCAGTCATCACTAGTAAAGTATAAGAAAATTGTTGCAAAAAAAAGTCTAATTGATCCAAAAATTGTACATAGTGATTATAAGTAATGAAGAAAATTAGATGAACATTCAGTGCGTGGAAAAACTCTTCAGAATATATTATTTAACACTCAGTGTCAGGCAGCAGCTGTAAAGGCATAGAAAAAAACAGGGGCACGTGCAGACAAATATGGGACATACAGTAATAGGTGAGTGATAGATGAGGAAACATGTACTAATAAAATGTCATAATTTTTAATTGATGGCCTATCCTTAGAATAGGTCATTCTTTGAAGATCCATGGGGGACCAGCACCCAGGACCCCTGTGGATCAGCTGTTTGAAGGGGAAATGGCACTGCCTGAGACCATGTGGCATCACGTTCATCACCTGATTCCAGTTAAGTCCCATTCAAATCAATAGGCTGAATTGCAATACCAAGCACAGCCACTATACTATGTATGGCGCTGATCAGCTGATCAGTGATCAGCTGATCGGCCGTGTCAGACCCTTGCCAATCTTTGATTGATGACATAAGATAGGTCATCATTTATTTAGCCTGGAAAACCCCTTTAAGACATTAGGCTGCTTTAAAAAGGGGCAACATGATCTAAAAAAAAAAAAAAAAAAAAATACACATGCAATTTGATGTAATTAAATTTTTTTTTTTTACATTATAATATATATAAAGAATCACCTTGTAGGAAATGAAATGAAAATTCAGTGCACGGCAATAGCTCCTGAGAATATTTTATTCCATGCTCAGTGTCAGGCAGCAGCTGTAAAGGCGCAAAAAGGACACGTCAATAAATATGTCAATAAATATGAGACATCCAATACAAGTACATGTCAGAACCGGGTGATGGATGATAAAATATGCACTCATAAAAAATGTCATTCAGAAATTGTCATATAATATTTGCTGTGAGCAATGTAAATATTCTATTATATCAAATATAATAACCTTGTAAAACAAAGAAATGTCAGTAGACATAATTTCCTCCTGAAAATAATATTATTCAGCACTTAGTGTCAGGTGGCAGCTGTAAAGGCAAATACAACTAACAGGTGCAAATGTGGATAAATAAGAAAAAAAAACCTTTTGAAAATCTATTATTCAAAACTCAGTGTCAGGAAGCTGCTGTAAAGGCAAACAAAAGACAGTGGATATATTTGTAGATACATATGAGACATAGAATACAGCTCCATATTTATACTGGATGATGAAAATGCCATTAGGTTATTATAAAAAAAAATTGCAGATATTAATTGATCTATTAAAGGCATTGTTGCACACAATGCAAATGTTATAGTGCACATAATAACCTCGGAAGTAACTGAAAAGAACAGTTCAGAACCTAGAAGTGTCTCTTGAATGTATATTATTGAATAATTAGAATCAGGCTGCAGCTGTAAAGGCACACAAAGTAGGTAGGTGCACATGTAGATAAATATATGACATGATTACATAAAAGAAACATCAACATTTTTATCAATATGAGGAGTTTATTGCATTAAAAGAAGGTAACAGATCTGAACACCTTAACCACTTCCATACCAGATGCTTTACCCCCCTTCCAGACCAGACACATTTTTGGTTTTTTTTGTATGTTCGGTATTGAGAGCTATAACATTTTTATCATTTGCGTTATTCAGCTAATTTCTGCGTGACACACAGAGCTTTATTTTTATGTTGTTTTTATTTTTGAGTGTGTTTTTTTAGTTTTTTTTATATCCAGAAAAATCTAAACAAAAGAGGAGGGAAAACGGGTCTGTTTTTCACTTTTCATTTTTTTTTTTTTATTTAATAACATAAAGTGCTACTAAAAAAAACTTTTTAATATAGTTTTTCCTCTCCTTTACGGTAATTTTTATTTTGTATGGTGTCGTCGGGGTGGGACTATAACCTTTAATAAGGGCGTGTTATTGGCATATTATTTTATTTATTTTTTTAAATTATTTTATTTATTTATTTATTTTTACTTTTCTATTAATTTTTTATTTTTTTTTTATTTTTTTACATTGTGTCCCCAAAGGTCATAATAGACCTTTGGGGACATCTGATGACTTTTTTTTGGGGGGGGGAGGCTGATTTCCCCTGTAACTGGGACTGGTACATTTAGCCCCAGTTGCAGGAGGAATACAGCCTCCTGCATGTTGCTTGCACATTAGTATAGAGCTGATCTGGGTCCTGTAGGACCCAGCAGCTCTAACAGACTCTGTTCCCAGCGGATCACGTGACCGCTGGGTCAGAAGGGAGCTGCAAGATGGCCGCGCCAATAGCGCTGTATACACAGCGATCGGGAAGGCAGGGAAAGTAATAAACCTTCCCTGCCTTCTCTCTGGGAGCTCTGGCTGAAGTTACAGCCGGCTCCCTGTTTCAGCACCTGCACAATTTTGAATTCTGCTTGGACGTACCGATACGTCCTTGCAGAAATTGACAACCACCTTCCAGACGTATATAGTCTATGGGCAGTACGGAAGTGGTTAAAGTATAACTCTGATTATAAAACAACCTTCCACAATTGAATAGTATAGGTCAATATAAGAAACTTTGTAATAGATCTTATTAAAGAAATCTGTTTCCTTCTCCACTTATCAGTCTGAGTTACTTTTTATATAGAAGTCTATGGAGTAGGATGCTGGATAAGACACAAATAACTGCAACTGCTATAGACAGCTCTTTCAATATAAGCCTCTACCACTGCACCGATGGATGCAAGAAATCAATTAATAGCCTTGTCCCCCTCCCCTCTCCATAGACATCTGTGTGTGAGAGAAGTATGGAGACATATTCTAAAAAGGAGATCAGCCTAATAAGTAGAGAAGGAAACAGATTTCTTTAATACGATCTATTACAAAGTTTCTTATATTCACCTGTACTATTCATTTGTGTAAAGTTGTCTTATAACTGGAGGTACACTTTAAGTAATACATTACACTAGCTGACCAATACCGCTCTGCTACATTGATAAATTCAGTCCTGAACTGCAAAAAGTTTACTTTAGATGTAAAAATTTTCTAAATCCTTACATAAAGCGCCTTGATATGATCACGCTTCTGAATGACAAACTCACCTCTGCTACACTAGACCACTGACAATGGAAGTATAGCGAATGATAATCTCGTTCTGCAATCTTTCTCAAAAAAGGGTTAATGTCACATCATAAACAATCTGTTAGGAAATATTTCAATTTCTTAATATCAAAAAAAGCATAGACCTCCTTGGTCGGAAAGAAAATCCATCGCATTGCTGTACCTGATGCTTTAGGCAACTTACCAAAAGCAAACAGGATGAGAAAAGCTAATGCTTTCTGGCTGAGAAGACTCGGCTCAGTGACTGGAAAGCCAATGTATGTTCCATTTCTTTTGCTGTGCGGATAATATGGGAGATTCAATGACAGATGGATTCATACTGACCTCTGCCGGAAGGAATGGGCTGAGTGAGGCTCCTGCCAAGGCTTACTTGTTATCATGCTGTGCAGCAAGGCAGGGGGAAGACGGATAGGAAGTGGAATAAAGAGACATTGAGCCGCTACATACCCTTACTGTATTAATAATTGATCGGGATGAAAGGTTGCTGTTAGTAGTGTACATTGTGATGACTCTGGATGTTGGGAAGTGGTTGGTGCGATAAGAAGCTCTGAACATCAGAGAAAAAGGGAAAACTAGACATAAAAGGAGAAATAAAGTAGTATAATAAAAGAGTTGTATCGCGAAGATAACCCCTTGTATGACCATCATAGATATTTGGACTCCATCTATCAGCCAGGGCAAGCAGCAGCTCCGGAGAAGCAAGTGATACCTTGAACGGCTGGCATGTAATGCCGTACTCCATACTGGGTATAATGCTACTTTCCCTGTCATGGCACAGATGTCTCCTTCCTTATCTTTCTTCTTGGCTAAACATATCACGGATAGTGATGGGTGAGTCTTGCAAGATTCGTCTCATGAATATTTGCGAGGTTCGTCCATAAGTTTAGGTTTAGTCCGAATTAGAAGTCCTATTATTATACACCCAAGAAGGTGCAGAAAACAATAAGAAATTCAGGGTTAGTTCACACCTTTACCAGACTCCATAGCAATGTCCGTTTTAAATTGACGCACAGAGGAATCTTTCTTACACCAATTTCAGTTTTATAATGATGGCCACCCAACAGATCCCATTATAATCAATGGGGTTCGTCGGACCCTTGTTCTGGTCCTCCTAGCATCATACTCACCTTTCCTTTCCTCTCCTCTCTCAGGCTCCACCACAGTGTCTTGTTCTCTGGTATCTTGCAGCCTCTTCAGTTATGGCTCTGTCCCCAGGGTCACCGCTGAAGCCCAATCACTGGCCTCAGTAGTGACCCTGGGGAAGGCATGTTGATGTCATGATGCTGTGCTCCAAATTGTTATAATTTTTTTTTAAAGAAAACTCGCAATGAACCCAATTTAGTAGTCAATATTGCCATCCCTAATCCAGCAATTTTTTGAAATTTTTGAAAAAAATCCTAACAAACCTGGCTCGTTTCACCTATCCCTAACTTGACTAGAGATGGGTGATTATCACGAGATTTGCTTCCACAAATATTTGTGAGGTTAGGCTCACTGGTTCATTTCAGGCCCAACTTAGTCAACATGAACTGGTCTTCTCAGACCCCAGAGTATAATAAGTGGAGGCGCCCAGAGCTCACTCAGGAGGTCTGTGATTGGACCTCAGATTGATGTAGGACATGCCAATTGAATGACTGGTTCATGGCTTCATGATGTCAGCATGCCCCACATGATTGCTGTGGCCCAATCACAGGATCTGTGGAACCTCCAAAGTGTAATATTGTTTCATGGGTATCGAACCTCAAATGTTTTATCAAATTTGTGTTGACTTTGGTTCTAACTGAATTGGTTCACTCATTCCTAATCTCAAGACGTGTGCCATGAAATAGCCAGATTTGACGATGCATGGCTTTACAATACTCTATCAATAGTAATATATATTATATATATTATATGCCCTTATGAAGCCACCCAGTGGTTATGATATGCATTGCAATCTGTTTTGTATGTTGCATTAATGTATTAAATTTGTTTGTTTCGAAATAAAAGTACTTTATCAAATTTGAGGAGTTGACAAATCTATAGTTATTCTTGTAATTCCTGTGTAGTTATTCCTGTGATTGGGTCTCAGCGTTCATGGGGGGCGTGTTAATGTCATGACACTTTTAAGTAGAAGTTTTTGAAAACCTCGTAACAAACCTGGCTCATTGCGAGCCAGCTTGTTCATCTCTAATCCTGAGATACGTTCCATGAAATGACCAGATCTAAAAAAAAAGAAACATGTCTGATTTTGAGATACTCTGTCAGGAGTTGCTTATGCTTCATGTGTCTCTGTGTAGCCAACCAGTGGCTGTGTTGGGTATTGCAGTCTGTCAAAGTTTTTGTTACCATGTTGCAATAATGTATTGAATTTGTTTAGCTCGTAACCAGTCCTTAACCAGATTTTTGTAGTGAACAAATTTGCAGCTATCTTGCTTCTGCTTCTGGGTTGTCCCTGCTTATTTTTTTATGGCTTATCCTCAGGATAGGCCATAAATATATGATCAATAGGGGACCGACACCCAGCCCCTGGACTGATCATCTGTACGTAGCCACTTCTGGTGCCCGTCCACTATATAATATGTGGCTGGAAGCAGAGAACTCCGCTGTATAGGGATGGGAGCTGAGCTGCAGGGAAGACGTTGTGTCGCTGAACTTTCTTTTGGCCCCCTATCCATCATGTATTTATGGCCTATCCTGAGGATAGGCCATAAAAAAATCAGACAACCCTTTTAATCTTCTCATGACTTTGGTTTTGGTACACTGCTGGATACACAACGTTGGTGTATTTGATTCTTGAGCTAATGTCAGTGGAATATTTCGGGCCAAGTAGTATTAGAAGTCTCATAGTCCAGTGCACTAGAAGTGGTTAGAACAAGGACAGCAAAGTAAAGAGTTACCCAGGGGGCATAAACTTTTTAACTACAAATAGGAAACTGCAATGGTAAACATATTGTGGAGGCAAGGTATGAAGCCATTACAGGGAGAGAGCCCACAGGTCCCTCTTACAGCACTTCGACTCTATAGATGCCACCATTTAGACCACACTGTCCATATAGACATCAAAGAGTAACACTCATTCTCGGAAATATCCTCAATGTTCTAGATCACAGTACCACCTTGCTGGAGGACTCAGTATGGCCATATACTAGATGGTGTCCATTCAATTTAATAAGAATCTTGTATGACCAACTACATGGAGCATCACCTGATCATCAGTGGTTATGGAACCTGGATCCGAAGCTCCTAGTTGAGCTCTGAGAAAGTGTTGTCTTCATATTTCCTATAGATGGCACTTGAGGCATTTCTCTTCCTTCTGGAGGAGAGCTAATTTGCATACTTATTTCCAAGGGAGCATTGCCTCTAAAGCTATGTATACAGAGAACCAGTATTCCCCGAGTCTGGTTTTTTAGAAGTGGTTGTCCTCAAGATTGGCAAGTAAGGTCCATTTATATTCCGGATCCATCTTCCCCCAAACTGTTTTTGTGCACACTGTGGTGTCTCCTGCACTCTTTATGGTGGGACCTCAGTACTTTGAGAAGGTTTAGACCCCCTGGTGAGCTCATCTAATCCACACCTGTATTTTGTAAAAGCCACCGAGACAATGAAGACATTGAGCAGAAGAGACTGGCCGGGTAGGGCACAAACACTATTTCAGCGCTCATTTAATGACATTGCTGAGGGCCAGTGTACTGCGAAACACTGTCAGATCCTCTTCAACTATCCATCAGTTGGGTGACACGGAGTTTGTGCTATGATGACAGGTGTTTTCAGCTGTGAGTAATGTCAGTCAGCAAGCTGGTGCACAATGTGCTGCTCATGCACTACGTCTGCAAATGATAAATCAAAAGTAACCTTTAAACCGGGCACACGTCGCCCCCCATCATTAATACCTAGGAGAATACAGCTGCTTGATTTACTCCTCTTAGACCTAATGTCAAAGAGGTGCGTCCATATTGTAGCATTTGCTATAGCGAAGGCAACTGTGACCCCTAGACAGGGCCTGAAGGGACTGTGCATGACATCAGGACAAAGAACCTCCAAAAAAAGAGTCATTGTGTCATGTTCCTTCTCAGACCGTGCACTGTGTATACAGCTACTATGCATACTTACAATATATCTCCATGGTTACAGACTACAGACAATCCCTGTGTAGTCTGAATCTGCAGCCAATAGAAAGTGGCCACCAGGATTATAATCATATCCTAAAAAATACCACAAATTAGTTACTATGTGTAGTGCTTAATAACTCGGGAATTGGATACTTTGATGACATACAGTAAGGGCATTGTCACAAACAACAATTGTGGACATTCTGGTTGCCTAGTGTGTCTTCATGGTTGTGCATAAGGATGGGAGAATTAGTTTGTACCGAGCCAGGTTCGACTCGAATATTACAAATTGTTGGAGGTTCATCTCGGGTGAACTAAAAAGGCCACCGCATTATACTCTGAGGTGGAGGCCCTGGGAAGATGAAAAAAAAAAAAAAACCATTCCTACTCACCACCACATTTTAGTTCGAGATGAATTCCAAATTTGGTTTAGTTAAAAAATGAACAATTTGTAATATTAAGGTCGAATCTGGTTAGTTGCAAAGTGATTCGCCCATCTCTACTTGCAACATTATTTATCATTGCTTGCAACAAGTCTGCTCAACAGGACCATGCAGAGGCATAACCTGATGTCTTTGGGCCACACTGACCATTTAAGCATTACGACATTGTCCTTGGGTTCATGGTCAGCAGGTGCCTAAAACCCTTTAAATAGGTAATGAAGGGTACAAAACAAATAAAAAGTGATCCTTGGTTCCAAATGAAATTTAATGACCCAACCTAAGGACATATTGGTCGTTGGTAAGGGGTCCATAGTCTTTATAGAACAGTAGCCAAAGTCCACCATTGCCCCTTATCACTAAAACGAGAATGTTTAGGTCTTGAGTATAGGGTTCACATGGATACATAGGCAATATATGGAGTACCAGTAAGGGCTCAGTCCAGGTCTAGTAAAAAAAAAAAGACCAGATAAGTTTACTCTTCGCCCCTCTTTGTGACCGAGGTGTTCAGATACTGACACTGAGATATTATTATGGGCTCTAAAGCTGTAATAATCCCCCAGGAAGGAACATTCACTGATTCTCCATGACTGTCTACCTGGCCACTTCTTTACTGTAATAGCCTATTATTGCTAATATATGGAGCTGCCACGGCTGCTGCTATGGTAACTCGGGCCACTTGCTTCTGGCATCCCCTGCGAGATTCCCATATGCTGTGTGAGCATTCACAAGGGTGACAGACAATAGCCAAGGGTCATGAGACTTAAGACAAACACAAGAAATATTTTGGAAAGTTCTTAAGAAGTGAAGTGAGGTATCTGCTACTTGTATTGTTGTAAGACTACGTTCACATACATTTGTCCCTACATTCGGCATATGCACGAGTAAATTTCCTGTGGTATACCTCAAACTTATACATATTTCTCTAATAAGACCCTTTGGGTAAAATTTGTCCCTGGATGCCTAGTCTATACACTGGCATAATTTGTAGAAGTCTGTCGGAGAATATATATCAGGAGTACAGACATGTTCAGCCTCAATTTTTACAAATTTGGATTCCATTTTCTCATGATATGTTCAATACGTTATAGCATCATGCTAGAAAGATCCTCAACAGACTGCAACCCACATCACAACCACTGGGTGGAAAATTATGGAATAAACATCTCCAGACAGAATATCATGAAATCATGTTTTGTTTTTTTTTTTAAAGCCGGTCATCTTACATCTTGGAATATGTCAAGCTAAACATAAGGAAGGATGTGTATACATGTATATACATGCCTAATATACAGTTCAGTGCCCAAAAGGTGTGATTGACTAGCTTTGAAAAAAGAGGAAAAAAATTACACATTTTTGTGATACTCTGTCAGGAGACATATGTACTAGATTTGTCTTCATGTGGCCATCTAGTGGTTTTGTTGTGAACTGCATTGTGTTCAATAGTGATGGGTGAAACTTTAGAGATTTGCTCTGTTAATATTAGTGAATGAATTTCCAGTCTGAACCAGAATTGTAGGGCAATGATGATTATTATACCCTGGGGTCTTTTTAGGCACCAGAATATAATAACCAGAGGGCAGAGAAAAAAAATGCTTGCCCACTTTTCCATCAGCATTCTTGTCTACTTCCTGTGCTGTCTGCCATGTCTTCTGCCCCCCAGGTCAGGGCTAATACCTGTGATTGGAGACGTTGATATCAACACGCCTGAAGAAACCCCAGTGTACGGTAATCTACTTTGAGGATTCATGGGTGGCAAATCTCTACAATCTTGGGTTCATCCAAACCTGAAATTTTTGGCAAATACATAACAAACTCGGCTCATTGCAAACCGGTTCTCCTATTTATAGTACTGAATTTGTATCAAGAGGACTTGGAATCCTTAACAGAATTTGCAAAAAGTTAAAGGTGGACACTTCTTCATGTTCAGGTTCTGCATTGGACATCCCTGGAGAGGATGACTAGGTCGGAGTTAACCACAAAGCCCATATAAAATAGACCATATAAAATGACCACATTGCATTTAGTAATTTCTCTATGAACCTCGTGCTATTCTAGCCTCAAAAAACTTTTTGTTTGGCCTCCTGGACTTTTCACGTTGTATGTACTGAACTACAGTTTCAATAAAGCAAATAGTCTCTTTCTTCCTTTTCTATCTTATTATTGTGGAAGGAAAGTCTTCCAAGCCCTATACTGCCAGACTCTGTGCTTTGAAGCTAGCGCACTAGGAGGAAGTAAAGGAACAAAGGGCCGTAGCGAAAGAGTGCTGTGAGTTGGTTGTCTCGAAACAGAAGGGAACTGACAAGGAGCGCCACGTTTTCAGCAGGGGGGATTTGATCAGCAGTCAGTCTATTTGCCACAAGGCTTAGAATACAACCAGCTATTGTAAGAAGACAGCCTACATGAGAGGGCTCTATCAATCCGCATTGTGTACAGAGGAAGCTCCGGATCCAATCATGAGCCAAAGTGCAACCTATAAGAATAAGCGATTGGATGTAAATGTCAGGAAAAGATGATCGGTATAAGCAAAGTAGCAATGCCCTCAATGCTTCTCCTACACAATGCTGGGTGTGATATGCTCTAACCATATGGAGATGCTGGCGAACAAGATTCTGCTAAATGTTTGTAACATGCAGACTTTGGACGTGGACAACCAGCTATGCTTATACTTTACTGGCAAAGTTAACTAAAATATAGGGAATAGAGAGCTAGGAAAGGGTAGAAAACAATTCAGAATACTTGATGAAGTCTCTGCAGGTAAGCACATCTCCTGCAGTTCCTCGTCTCCTGCAACACAGCCGGCCTCAGATGGCCTCTCTGGAAGTTCCTCTGCTTTCTTCTTTGCTGCCTGTGTGCCGATTCTCTTGAATGCCAACTGGTCTGATATACCTTCTGCTGACACCACCCTTGACACCACACCTATTTGCTCCTTTCTAGTTGTCAACCCTCTAACGTGTATGAGGCCTCCTGACTTTCCTCCAGTGGTAGATGTCAGCAAAGAAGAGGATCAGGCAATTGGATTTTAAAACACCCAATGTGAAACGTCTCTGCCTGTTCGGGTCCCTGCACCACCCTCCACCCGCACGTGGCGGCACAGGAGGCGTGCTCAGTTTGATTCCTTGTTTAAGATTCTTGTTGCTCAGTCTGAACACTGTACTGGACTATGTAATTGATTTTCTGCCACACCCATCTCCTTCACCTTGGTTTTCATCTGCTCCACTAATAGTTAATTTTAGCCCTACCTGTGTGATTGACAGCCTATCATCCTATCAAGTCTGGGGCGGGTTTTTCATTCCTATTTATTCCTTGCTCACAGTCACATTGGCGCTTGCTATTGCTTCTGCGTACCTGCCTTTACTCCGTGCTGTTTTGTTCCCTGTATTCCTATTTCTGATCTCTGGCTTTGTCTGTGACTATTCTTTTGGATTGTGATTTTGTTCTGCATTGCTCGTCTGTTACCGACCACTTGGCTAGCTGACCTCCCTTTGTTTTAGTTCGTCCTGTCTGCGTTCTTTGTTGTCACCTATATTAGGAAGGGACTGTCGACCAGTTGCTGCTGTCGCCTAGGACAGATCGGGCAAGTTATCCAGGTACAGTGGGGGGGGGGGGGTTTCAGCATATTTCCCACCCCCAGGGTTCTGCAGCAGCACTGGGGAATGCTCTTACACAATGTTTCTGTTCTTAAGGAAGGTTTAGCAAGGCTTAGTGCTATCCCCTCATCCAGAACACATGCATTCTTGCCAGGCTGAGTGTGCAAGTGTATCAGATAGTGGGAGGAATAGCTGGCAGTCAACAAATGCTCAGTGTACAGCTATGTGAGTTGTATGACCAGCTTTAGATGAGGACTTGCTTTCATCATGGCTAATATCTGTCCTTGCTCTTATGTTTTTTAGGTCCTTTGAGAGTACATTGTGCCTGGGATTCCGTCAGCCAAAGAAGAAGGCAGAAACAGGTGGGAAGTGTTCATTTAAATGCAGAGGTACAAAGCATGACTTTTTGTTGAAATAATTGTCTCAGGCCCTTAGACAATTACCATCCATGCTAATTAGAAAAAGATTAATTCATCGAGCTTAGCAAGAGCTAAAAGAGACATCTGTTAGCTCAGAAGTTTCCTCTCCCCCTATATTGTAAATATAAAAAGGTTAAATGTGCTTTAGAATGGAATCTACAAATTGTATCAGGATGTTAATATTCGGAATGCACAAATTTCAGATCTAGAGAAAAAAAAGGGTGGATATTTGCTTATACATAGAAAAATAGTATCATAATATCAGATGGAAATGGAAAACAAAGGACTAATTATTGTATAATTATCTCTTAGACACGGATGGGAGGATATATTGTTTCATCCCATAATGTATATCATTATCCCCCTATCATACCCCGCAAATTAAAAATATTATATTTTTGTGCCTGAAATGACTTGATAATAGCTTTAAAGTAGAAAGAATGTGATGATGATGGTGAAAAAACATAATTAAGAGGGTTAACACTTGAACTGCTGGGGAAATCCCAGTCTAGGAGTACCATTATTTGTTTCTATTGTATGTGATTATTTATTATCGTATTTTTATTATATTTTTAGGCATAAAGTATCGGTATCAGATTTTGTGGATGATTTTATGACTGAATCTACCCTAAATATACTATAAATTTATCCAATGTAATTAAGGGATTAACACTCGAGCTGCTGGCAAAATCTTAGTCATAGCCAATATTGACAAGACGGCCATGACGGACAATTGAAAATGGGCCATGTGATGCAGTTTTGTTTTAGCGGCCATTGCATGGCCACATTAATTTCAATGTCTGTAAAGGGGGGTTATTCACATGACGGTACGTTGTCAAAACTTAGTTGATGCTCCATTTTTGTCTATTTTTACGGATCCCTCCATACACAGTAATATATAAGCGATTTGTGAAAACGGCCGCCCCTCGGATGTAGATTGGCCGTGAACAATGGACGTTTTTTCACGCCTTTTTTGTACCACGTCTGTGTGTTTGAGTCTGGATGGGTGCTATAGAGGATACCAAAACAGGACGTCTTGGAAGGCATTCGACTCACACGGGTTGTGTAAAAAATATTCGTACTTTTATTGACTGTGGGATTAACATTTAAGCTGCTGGAGAATTCCTGGTCTAAGAGTTTGGGTACCATAATTTGTTTGTATTTCACGTACATATTTTTTATAACATTTTCTTATATTTTTGTGTATAATGTATTGGTAAAAGATTTTTCATGATGTTATGGCTGTCTCTTCACTAAACATACTATAGAATTAGTGGCCATATTTAAGATGATTAACACTTAAGCTGCTGCAGAAATTCCAGTCTAGGAGTTGGAGTACCATTATTTGTTTCTATTTTCTGTGTATATTTTTTGTACATTTCTCTAATTATCTCTTTGGGTATAATGTATTAGTGTAAGACGTATACTGTAATGGTGGTGTCTGAAACTGCAGCCCCACTCCCAAACACTTGAAAAGGAACCTACTATATGGCTTCCGATGGCTGAAAAACTAGGATAGGGTCCAGGTATCAGACCCCGACCAATCTAATACTGCTGACCTGTCCTGTGGATAATATCAATTACTGTCAGGTCCTTGACAAGCCCTTTAAGGGTGGTCACAGACCATATCATGCCCCAAAATGCCCATTTTATTTTTTCATATTTAGTGGTGCAACTCATTTTTTTGTTTAATGCTTGGTTTTTTAACAGAAAACAATTTACTAAAGGATAAAAGAGAAACGACAGATCAATATTTTCTGCATAAACATTAATGGATCAATCTCCTCCCTATAGACGTCAATGGAGTCTAAACATGCTGATCAATAATATATAATAAATAATCTGATGCATATTTTCCCTATAGAAGTCATTGATGTCTACGGCTCTGTCATAAAGTGCTGCTATGGCTGCAATGCAGACAAACAAAAACACAGTAGCCCTGTAGAGGGTGCAAAGACATATGCAAACTAAGTATATGAAGTTTTAACTACTTACGGTTATAGCCATTATCTATGTAGATGAATAAGAGGTTCCTAGTGCACTGTTTGATCAAATTATGAGAGCCCTCTGCCCTGACATTCAGATAGGAACCTACATTATATAGACTTTGTAGCCCTAAACCCAGGCCCGAAGAAGTATGTCTGTTTAGTTAAAGGGAGTCTATCATTCACAAAAACAGTTTTAAGCTAATGGCTTGTTGGAATGGCCTTTAAAAAGGCCATTCTTTTCCTACCTTTCCTTGTTTTCTTCTCCCAGCCAATTCCAAGATAATTAGTTTCTTCATGTATGTAAATGAGCACCACGGAGCACTCGGGGCATACCTTCTCTTCGGGCGAGCACCCATCGCGTCATCACTTCTTACCACCCCTTCGGCCGTTGCGGTGACTCCCCTCTTGGCCTTCTTTCTTCTTACTTCTCACTCTCAGCTAATTTTCGCGACTGTGCATGCTCAATTGGCTCTGCCACACTCTTGTGACAGACCACCGGAAAATGGCAGCCGATTGCGCATGCACAGTCGCGAAAATTTGCTGAGAGTGAGAAGCAAGAAGAAAAAATGGCCAAGAGGGGAGTCACCGCAATGGCCGAAGGGGCGGTAAGAAGTGATGAAAGTGATGACGCGATGGGTGCTCGCCAAAGAGAAGGAACGCCCCGGGTGCACCGTGCTGCTCATTTACATACATGAAGAAACAAATTATCTTGGAATCTGCTGGGAGAAGAAAACAAGGAAAGGTAGGAGACGAATGACCTTTTTAAAGGCCATTTCAACGTGCCATTAGCTTAAAACTGTTTTTGCGAATGATAGACTCCCTTTAAGGTCCCCATCTGAATGAGTTTGCGTTCTTGGGGCAGATGGGCTTTTACAATTTTATTAATTTGTGCGCTAAGAACCTCATATTTATGTACACAGATTATGATTATATCAGTCATGCATTTTAAGTGTAAGTCTTAGCGCCCTGCATTTTTTGTGAGAAATATATATATATGTAAAATAGCAGCTTTCTAAATAGCCTTAAAATTTATGCCTACAACTATCATCTGCAACTATGCAGATCATTAGGTCTCCATGGTTACTCTTGTCTTCTCTCTTCCCAAATGCAAACAAATTTGTCTACGGGTCAGGAAACGGATGGCACATGGATTGCTATGCATGTGACATCCATGATTTTTACTGACCCATACTCTTGAAGGAATGGGCAGAGCCACAAAAACAGACCTGCTCCATATTTTTAGGCTTTTTTTCTACGACCTGGACACAGCATCAAAAACTATGGATGTGTGTATAGGGCCATAGAAAAGAATGGGTCCGTATATATATATATTGTCAATTGTGGATCTGTAATTGTTCAAAAAATAAAGAAATAAACTATGGTCTTGTGCAGGAGACCTGTTTGAACACAAGCGAGTGAAAAGTGTCAGATGGTGAGGACTGATCAATGAAAACAGGGTCAGACTACACAAAGGGAAGGTTTGTAGTCTGTAACCATGGAGACGCATAAGTCAATGCAAAATGCACTTAAAATGCAAAAGTCTGCACATCCTGACCCCTGTAACTTGATGTATTATGGCTTTAGCTTTCTCATCCTCTTCTTCTATGTCTCCTGTAATGTATAATGCATCTTCTACGACTGGCTGACTCTGACACAAGCAGTTAAAGAATTTTTTACATTTTCACAAACAATCCTCTGGTAATTACCGTCTAAGGCGGATTAAAATCAGCTTCCCTGCTAATAAACATAAAGCGCATCCTCATTTCCATCATGATCAGCTTGTATAACCTGAAATAATTACCAACGGAAGACACAGCCCCAACGTCTTCGGTATTTCTGTATTGAGGATAGTATGGAGGGTGTTACTGTATGTGCAGGACATATGAAAGAGCCGCTCGTCGTCCAAAAACTGCACACAACTCTACAATTCACCTTTGTTGGTGTTAAGATTCTGTTTGATGTATAGAAAATATCTCTCTCAAATAAGATTTTTCCCCAGGCGGTGCGATCTTGCAGATTTGACTGCCTTCCAATCCTACAGGGTTTATCAGATGCTCTATTCATATCGGGAACATTTGGTTTTATGAGCAAAAAGAAATAGAAATAACATTCTTAGCCACAAAAACCTTGAGTAAAGAGATAAGTCACCATTCACATCATGCTAGGGCTGTATCAAACGTGGATTTGGAGAGTATTCCCTTATATATACCTCTGAAACATAGTATCATAGCAGATGAGGCTGGATGAAGACACAAGTCCATGAAGTCCAACCTATAACCCTACAGTGTTGATCCAGAAGAAGGCAAAAGAAAAAACCCCATGAGGTTGATGCCAATTGCCCCATGTCAGGGGGAAATATTGTATTAATATAATATTGGTCTGTATTATTTTTTGGCAATGACCAACTGTATAGAAAAGATTACAGATATGTCCTTTCTTAGTTTTCCTCTTGGCTCGACATATCCTGATATATGTGGGGCAAGGTGACCAGCTTAGAAAAAAAAACTCAAGGTTGAGATACTCTGTTGGGAGATGCTTATGCTATACTGTATGTGTCTATACGTGGTCACCTAGTGGTTGTGGTGGGATGTACAGCCAGACAAGTGTTTGTTGGCATATGTATCAAATTTATAATGTGAGAAAAATGCAGAAAATTAAGGGTGGACGCATAACAAACAATGGTGCTGATCAGAGCCTGATCGAAATGCATTTTCGTCGTAGCAACAGGTCCTAAGTGCTATGAGGGAACTTCACCCTGAAGTGCTCTCTTGAGTCAAATTCTCCCTTTACACCATCATGGTACCACACAAATCTGGATCCATCAGACCCGACCATGTTTCTCCACTGCTCAGTGATACCATTGTTGCTCTTTTGCCTTCTGGAGTCTTGTCTTCCTGTTCTGCTAGATCGTAATTTTGCTCGGAGTAGTTGTCTACATTGTGCATTCAGACAAGCTAGTTGAACACCAAGTTGTATCCAGCTATAGTTTTCTTGACTGTGCTCAGCCTGACCATCAGAACGATCCCTGACGTCCTCTTCTGATCCTTTCATTGAAAGTTATTTCCAGGATCCCCTCTGGCTGCATGTTTTTCTTTGAACACACTATTCTCAGTATAGTCTCCACACCGCTGCACCAGAAAACCCCACAAGATAGCCGTGTATGAAATCCTGGCTCTGGTTAGTGCAGCACCAATGACCAGGCATTGGTCCAAGTCACCCCGAATTGCTGGATTTTCCGTTGTGGATTCACACTGAACTTGATTTATGGAAAACTTGTAACTGAATTTTATCCGGTGCTTCAAGGTCTTGTGTCTGATGTCTATAGAGGGAAGAACCAGTTGTCCATGGGCAAGGGTTTCCAATAAAGTGGCTATTTTATGCATATATACATATATATATATATATAATCGGCACTGAATTTTGGACCAAAAACACAACATGATGATGGACAAGGTGGGTATTCACATTGATTGGATAGGCATCAATGTGTGATTGGTGGGGTCCAGCATTTGGGATCTGCAGCTGAATGACAGGAGCTTCAGAGCCAAGTACAGCCAATTATAAGGGAGGCCCATGCCCTAGGTTAAAAAAAATTAAAGGGGAACAACACTTATATAATCCATGCAGCCTTTTCACTGTGCTGTTCGTCGGGGTTCCTTAAAGAGGACTTATCACCACCTCCACCAACTCCAACAATTTCTAGCCCCCACCATTCCCGAGCAATCATTTCTGTTAGTTGCAACACCCAATACGTTAATTAAGCTCCCTACCATCAGGTGGGTGGTTCTGGGCTAAAGCAGATGGTCTGGGATAGTGGAGAGCCGAATTAACATATTGGGTGCTGAAACTAAGCAGCAATGATTATTCAGGATGGTGGGGGCTAGAGAAAATATTCCTACTGTTTTGGAATCAGCAAAGCCTATTGTAGTATGTAAAGAGTTGGACTTCCAATTCATTAAGTCAAATACCCACTAGGTTTGAGTGAACCAATCAAACCAGAGTCGACCGGAGTTTTCCAAAACTTGCAGTCTCTGCCAGAATCCGAAACTTTTGGGGTTCATCACCCACAAAATACTATTACTTTTGGGTCCCCAAATACCACACAGTATAGTAGGTGGAGAAGAAATAAACAGTTATACTCACTTTGCCCCACCACTCCTGGGCATCCTCATGGCATCCAGCAGTCACCTGGCATCCTCTTTTGGCCTTTTGCTGATGTCACACACACTATGGCCCCACTTGACTGCTGAGGTCTGGCCAGAGGCCAATAGAGGATGCTGGAGACTGCCAAATTATGCAAGTATGTTGAGGAGAGGTGAGGCAAAGTGAGTATAACTGTATTTTTTACTCTCCTCCTCAGGGCCTCCACCTATTATACTCTGGGGTCTGAGAAGACCCAACAGCATAATAACAGTACTTCGGGTTCGTGCTGAACAGGTTCGACCCGAAACGACCATAGGACTGAACCTCATGAATACTTGTCGAAACGAATCTCGTGAGTTTCACCCATTTCTAATCTCCACCGATCAAGCACCGCTGGCTTATCTTAAGTATAGGTCATCAATCTTATTGCAACTTCTTAAGATTATCTGTTTAATATACTCTTCAGAGACACTTCAGACTTCTTGAGTTTTTTGCAACTGAACGAGACGCTGCTGATTCCCATCATAGCGTCAGCTGCCCATCACTGTGATTTACCATCTATAAAGCACGGGTGATCACAGAACATTCTCCTCACCTTGCATGACCCAATTTCTTCAATCTTGTTATCTATTTTTTATAATATGCTTTGCTATAGAATAGCAGCGGTCGGAGGGGCTGCTTCCCTTCAGTCCACGCCTGTAAGGCTGTTGGTTTTGAAAGGGATTTTACACTTCAGCGGCTGACGGCAGATGAGCTGCTGCTTTTATGTCCATTGAGCACAATTGGGGATCTGATGAAAAGGAGCACTGGAAAGCAAGCCATCAAATTATCACTTGAGACTGTTGATAGGTAGGCTGTAGAGAGGCTTGATATATGTGCACGTCCCATGTGTTACTGGACAGTCCAATAAATGTTTGCTGTTTTATTTCAGTTTTTATTGTCAGAAGAATTTATAAAATCGCGGATCATTTTCAACATACAGATAAAAGGCTAGCGGTGGTAATAAAAGTACAGAGTTTTACTAGGTTTTTGTACACATAAAAGTATAACTTTTTTATTATCCATCTCATAGCACAGATGTTTCCTCCTGTAACTTTCCTTTGCTTTACTCTTGGCTGGATATGTTCAGATAAGTCAGAAGATGATCAGCTTTTCAACACAATGTTGTTGTGTAATATTGTATTACCAAGTCATTTTCTATACATATCTATGTGTGGCCATCCAGTAGTTGTGTTGTGAATTGCAGCCTGTTCAGAGCTTTGCTAGCTGGCCACAACATCATTGTTTTGAATTTGTATTATGAGAAATTGATGTCCATAAAGGGTATCTGAGTTTTCCCTGAAAAGCTGAAATATGGCTGTATAAGCCTTCATATATGGTGTCCTTTGAGTCTTTTTGCTGATAATAATTACATTATTATTGTTATTACAGTCATATGAAAAAGTTTGGGCACCCCTATTAATCTTAATCATTTTTAGTTCTAAATATTTGGGTGTTTGCAACAGCCATTTCAGTTTGACACTGTATATTTAACATTTGTCTCTCAGGCTGTGGACATGTGCAATAGAGAGCAGTCTGCTTTATCCCCTATCCATTAATACTATTACTGGTTTCTTTATATATAATTCTGCCAGGAGTAACTGTACAACGGCAAACAAATAGCCAAGAAAAGCCCGCGTGACTGCAATATAGATCTAGGAACACAGGGACAAAATACATGGCAAAAAATGACACATATATACAGCCAAGCATCTAAAACAAAGGGAGAAAACAACCTATGAGCACAGTCTGGAAAGCTTCTTCCTGTCTGTGAGTAATATCTCATCTGTAAACACACAAAAAACCAGAAGTAGATACAAGTACATAGAAGATTTTTCTTAAATTGTAAGCTGTGAGATTTGCAAAATCTTCAGTTCTTTGCACAGAGCAGTTTGCAGATGTGTGTGGCGTCCGTGAGGAGAATCAACCCCTCCCATCTGCATTCACTGTGTGAAGAGGAAAATACACCTCCCCCCTCATTTCACTCTTATCCATCTTGTTTATATCTTGATATCTAGGGGTTTTCCCTTGGTAACAAAGGAGATAACTGAAAATTAGCTAGAAGGGAAACACCTAGTGGCAGGAACTTTAGAGAGGTTTTTCACGCAGAAAGCAGCAACATTTTTAATTAAAGTGCATTACATTTTGGCCAAGAATCACATGCTCTATGTAATGAGTCTAAGTTGTCTGAAAAGTTAGTGACCATTTCATAACATTTCTGGAAAGGTAATGGAAACATCTGTATACTGTAGCTGTAAGTGCAATAACTATGGCTAAAAGCACTATTATGGGGGAACAGGAAAAATTTGCAGCAGTGTCCTCTGTGTGATATTGACCCTACCTGTCCCAAGTCTTTTGAGAGATCACCTGACTCACACTCAACACAAAGTAGATCCCTTAGATCCCATACAAAAATAATTCTGTTCTAGACTATTAATAAAACATTAATCATCAAGGATCATCATTTGTCCCGATTCCCCGTTTCAGAAATCTGCTTTAAATCCTCTCCATAAGCACAAAGTTGACTGATAAAATTCTAGACACTTCCAGCCACCACTAGGGGGAGCTTAGGTTTTTGCTGGGTTTTATTTTGTGTTTGTTGGAAGATTCTAAGCTCCCCCTAGTGGTGGCTACATACAGCTAAAATTGCATAATTTATCCATAATTCTATGCAGAAGATTTGGAGTTCTGCATCAGAAAAAACAGAGAACAGATTGACATAAAGATATATTATATAAATTAGTACAAAATTTGGCACCCATTAGGATAAATTGGACATTTGTTTTAATATGGTTGCGTCTCCAGATGGATAATGATCAGTGATATGTACCCAGATGAATGCTCAAGACATGTCAGGCAGGTGAAGACCCATCTACTTTAATATCATGCAAATGATCAGCAGAAATTTTCAGTCGACAACAGCTGGATGTGGACAGATTGGAACTCAAGGGACAAATGAGTGTAATATAGATAAATGCAAACTCATGCATTTAACAATAAGATATATTGTACTGAAAATATCCACGTTGAAAGAGGACCTTTCTCCACCTCCACCTATTCCAACTCTTTGCATCCTTCTTTCACAGTTGGAATTTTTTCTCTAGCCCCCTCCATTCCTGAGCAATCAGTGCTGTTTGTTTCATCATCCAATATGCTAATTAAGCTCTCTACTGTCAGATGGGTGGTGCACCTTAGGTTAATTAGCATATTAGGTGCTGAAACTAATGATTGCTCTGGAATGGTGGGAGCTAGAGAAAAATTTCAACTGTGCCAGAATCAGTGGTGGGGTGACTATTGGAGTATGGAGGTGGATTTGTCGAAGGTGAGATCAAGGTCTGGGTGAATCATGCATATCCAGATAGGTAATGTTATACATTAGCGTAAGGATAGATTCAAGGGATATAGCAATTCCTAGGTACCAAATGGCAGAGTACAATGTGCTATAAAGGGAAAGATGGGGTATACAATAGAGGCAATTATATATAGTAAAGATTAGCAATATTCTCAGGCTAGCACCATGCTATAACTGTTGCATGATAGTTACCATTAGTTATGCAACACATGTTGTGCAACCATCATGCAACTTTCGTATAACCTGTTAAAATTGTAGCGTGACCTAGCCTTTCTTGTTTGAACTGAAAGAACTTTATACATCCTTTGAAAGATATGACAACAAAATCCATGATTCTACTTGGATTGTAGCTGACATGCTATTCGTACGTCTTGCACAGATTTGCATCAAAATGCAACTTATGTGTGTCTCATTGTAACATTTGTCCTTCAATGCACTTTTGATGGATGATTTCTGTCTTCCACATAGCACATCACACCTGTCCCTAGGTTGGGTATATTATAGAAGTGAGCTGCAATACCAGACATAACCAATAAACTGTTGTGGCGCTGTTTCTGGCACAAAATCAAGAATGTTTTTCTAATCTGGTACAACCGCTTTACCATAGCACAGTGTCGAGAAATATGTAGTAGACTTAAAGTACTGTCAGACATGACAAGTAGAATGGTAGCTGAAATTTGATGAGTGCGCTATATCTGCATATGCAAATGGTATAGATATACAGATGTAAAGGATAAAGGATATACAGATGTGCGCACCCTTACCTTTCCACCAATTTTGTTAAGGACCCCAGTTTTTTCACAATATAAATTTAATATATTATCACGACAGGCTACAAAAACCTTTGACAGGCTGCAATTCACATCACAACCACTGGGCGGCTATACTGAGACTTGTATAGGATAGACATCTCCTGACAAAGCATCAAGAAATTATGCTTTTTTATTTAAAGCTCAATATTGAGTGATATACATCTCAGAATATGTCAGGTTAAGAGAGAAGGCAACGAAGAACACATTTGTATATAAATATCCCCCTTATGGGTATATACTTCATACTCAGCTACAGCTAGAGTAGACTGGGAGGTATTGACAAGGCAAATTAGAAAACCACAATAAGAAAAAAACACACAAAAAACAGTAAAAGTGATTGAGTAAAACACATAAAAGAACAAAAAAACAACTAAAAAAATTTGACCAGATACTTCTCATTTTATGACGTCACAATTTTTTTTTTCTAAATGCAAATTACTCTGCTATGTTGTGATTCTTACACCCCATGACACTATCTGCACATCATGTAACATGGGTGTCGAAAATCTAAGAAGAATCTTTTTAATTTATTGCGCCCATAAAGCCTTTAGCATAAGTTCATTACAGCCCTGAGTCCATTACACCATATTTCACCTTAATAGGCACCTTAGACGTCTCGTTGCAGTACACAGTGAAATAATTGTCTCATATCTTGACCTTCTCGGCCCCACATCTCTATTTATTCCTATATTCTCGCAGTAATTTCCGACAGAGTGAATTACAGAATGCGGCTGGGAGATCTATAGGGAGCTGTCTCACCCCCTTATACAAAAGTTTATATTTACCGGTAAAATATTTACTGCCGAAACGTGGAGTAAAAATGTTCCTACAGCGTTTAAGTATAGATTATCTATAATCATAGTGTAGGGATAGGGAATGGGATAGAGGGAGATGATAAATATAAAATTGCTATATTAAAAATGGATATATATATTACTAAAAATATTCTTTTTTTTATAAAGACCATGTGTTTCCATGGTTACAGACTACAAACAACCTCTGCGTAGTCAGATCCTGTAGTCATCTATCACTTTACTCTTATGATTTTTTTTTTTTACATACTGTACAGATGATAGAAGAGAGGCAGATGGAATGGCATGATCCTTGACTTGTTTGGAATCTGTAACCATGGAGATGCATAAGCCTGAACAGGAGCTGTGTACTCGATAGGTTTATTAATGATTAGTTGAAAAGTTGTCTAATTTTATCTTTATTTTAGATGCATTAGAGTAATAACCTCCATCGTGCTGGACATGGAGGTAAATGTGACTGAGGCTTCCGGATCTGCACAGTGTAGGAAGCTGAAGCATACAGCTCCACACGCTGTGTAGTGGTCATGCTGCGCTATTACAGCTCAGTTCCCATTCACTTGAATAGGAATTGATCATCAGTACCAAGCTGACCACTACAGGGTGTATAAATGGTAGGAAAGTATCCAAAAAAAGGGAGGTATGGAGACCGCGCTTTACTAAGAATGCTTTTTATTGAACTTCAATTACACAACGCGTTTCGAGGAATGAGTCCTCTTTATCAAGTGTATTGTTTTAAGTAGACATATTCCTCTGACACTCCCTCCACGGTTTAGCAAGTTCATTATCTATTTTATCTATGTATTTATTTATTTATGAGTATAACTTGTCCATAAATATTTGTTTGTTTTTATTCAGTCCATAGTACACTTGATAAAGAGGACTCATTCCTCGAAACGTGTTGTGTAATTGAAGTTCAATAAAAAGCATTCTTAGTGAAGCGCGGTCTCCATACCTCCCTTTTTTTGGATACTTTCCTACCATTTTTTCACCTGATATGCCGCCTGGATCCAGGAGATCCTGACGCCCAGAGGTTCCGCAGCTCGCACATACCGTGACATCACTCGGACAAGTCCACTATACTATTCGTGATCCCCCGAAAAACCATATTAGGTGAGAGTACATCGATACTGGTGTCACTGTTCACAAGAGTGTTACCGTGTGAAATGACCAATTGAGGGGGTATTGGTTCACACCAGACTCTGTCGGTGGTACATTCACATACTGTATACACACTCTCTGTGCCCACCAACCTACTCTCAACCTTTACCAGTGGACACGTTCTGGTCACCCTGCACAAACTACTTTTATAACACAATTCATACTGTGTAATTTAATACTATCACATGATAATTTTTATTTAAAGAAAACAGTGTCACTCTATGTGCCGCTCGGCGTTGTTGTTTTTCTCGTTTTTTCATTAAAGCACTACAGGGTGTATGGAGCTTTCTGCCTCTGGTTCCATACTGTGCAGATCTAGTGACCTCAGTAGCAGATTGATGGGGGTGCAGGGTGTTGGACCCTTTCCGACCTGATATTGGTGCCATCAATAAGCCATCAATTTCTCGTCTTTGGCAACCTCTTGTCTCCAGTAGACAAATGGATTCAGAATGTTCTGCCATGAATTTCAAAACTTCATGGGAAAAAACAAGACGCAAGTAACCTAAACAGTTTCCATGTAGATTTTGCAATGGGTAGCCCCATATGGGTTCGACCTAAATGGATAATCATGTGCAGATCAAGGGTATATCAAAATGAAAATCTACAGCCTTATATTTCTGCAGATTCTGCATCAGAGTTTTCAGATGACGTAATTCATTCTCTGAACATTGCCGATGGAGTTGACCATGCAACCGATGAAGAATATTGAGTGGGAGGAAAATATCAAAGAGACACTGTTCTTTTCTTGTGTTTTTGTCACTGTTGTCCAAAAAGTTCTAACTAGAGATGCATAAATAAAAAAAATCTAATTTGTTATGAATTTCCCCCAAATTTCCCCCATAAATCTTCTCACTCCAGTGCACCAGAGGGCAGGAGGAATAAATTCACGATGCACAGACTGAGGGATCAGAAAGGAGAACAAATAAGTTTATCCATCACAAAGATCACCCTCAGGGCCCCCTTGGTGTCTGGGCCCAGTCACAGCTGTGAGCACTGCAACATCCGTAGTCACATTAGTGGTTTCTTGTTTCTTGCATTTCGGCAAATGGGGTTTTCCAGCCCCAAATCAATTTTTCATACCTAAGACCTATCCACAGGAAAGGTCATCTGTAGAGATGGGCAACCCTCTAAAGATTTGTTATGTCCTGTTTTTGAACTTGTTCGAATAGAACCGAAATTATTATTATAGTTTGGGGTCTCTTTAGACTCCAGAGTATAATAGATGGAGGCCCAGAGGAGATGTAAAAAAAAAAATTCATACTCATTTTTTGGTCTTTCTTCTCAGGTTCCTCTGTGACGTCCGGCGCTCTTCTGGTGACATCATGCGACTTGGATCTGTGATTGGACCTCAGCGGTGACATGGGCACCGTCATGACATCATGATATTCAGCATGCCCATGTCCCCGCTGTAGCCCAATCACAGGCCTCAGCAATGTCACCGGAGAGCACCAGACATTACGAGGAGGCCAAAAAGAGGTGAGAAAAGATGAATATATAAGTGTTTGGTTTTTTTTGTCACCTCCCCTGGACCTCCACCTATTATACTCTGCGGTCTGAAGACACCCTTGTTATGAATTTCCCCCATAAATCTTCTCACTCCAGTATACCAGAGGGCAGGAGGAATAAATTCACAATGCAAAGACTGCCGACCATCAAAGGGAATCAGAAAGGAGATCAAATAAGTTTATCCATCACAAAGATCACCCTTAGGTTCCCCTTGGCTTCTGGGCCTGAAGTCTAATAACTTACCGCAATGCATGTGGCAACAGCCATTTTAGTTAATCCGAGATGAATCCCAAATTGGTCGGTTTTGTTCAAAAATGAGTATTTTTGATTATTCGTGTCAAATCCTGTTGGTTTCAAATCGATTCACCCATCTGTAAGTGATCCATGGGGCTCCAGCACCCTGTGCAGCAGCCTCTGTGTCCCGGGAGCTGCTAGTTAATGGGCAGCATTTGCAGTACAATTTCTATTCAAGTAATAGGAGTGGCGCAGCAGCTCCATCCACTGCATAGTGGTAGTTCCAGGAACTGCAGCACTGCCTTGAATGGAGCAACTTGCAGGCACTCCCCGTCCACTGCAGCAGTGTCCATCACCTGGTGTGAACCCCTTTAAGGTTCATACTAGATGATGCTTCAGGTTTCTTCCACTAACTATGAACCAGTGCACATGCATAACGTAGTTCAAGACGTCTTACTGGACCGGTACCGACGTCTCATTGGATCTAGCCACACAGAATGGCAAGAGTTAACCATGCAATTACTTGTATCCAAGGTCAGAATCTACTTTCTATTACAATCTTTGGTTATCTCCCATCTGTTCTGTCTTGCGATGGATTGATTTGTACTGCAGCAGAGACATTTCCGCAGATAAGACTGAGAGATCCATGGGGTGTGTTGTACGCAGCATTACCGCGCTCACATTCGGCGGTTACTATTCCCTCAAGTGTTTTGTCTGTTACTTTTGTTGCTTTGATTTGTGTTGCCACAAAGGGGAATTGTCACAATTATCTTGCTTCCTTTGATGTAAGTTCCTAAAGTAGAAGTGAAGAAGCGAGATTGTTACATTCCATTATCATACGTGTGTGAAGCCGCTTCTCTCCGGGAGGCATTTAAAGGAAAATAACCATCTAAACATGAAAAGGTTTCAATGGATCTAAATAGACCGCAGCCATTACACCTGTGACTTCAGGAACTTTGCAAAGTCTTTAGCTTGCACTTATCTAGACTGTCACATCTTACGGGAACAGTCCAGTCACCGATGAAAAATAGTTTTTTCTGTACTCACTGTTACAGTATGATTTCTACATGGTAGCAATTAATAATTGTTACAATATGGCACCGTGGAAATATTTTTGGCAGGTGAGGAAAAAATGCTGCATAGTAGGAATGCTTTCAGAAATAGAAGGGTTAAAAGTCCTGTATTTTCGGTAATTTTACAATAAAGAGAAGTGTAAAGCCCTTCAATATTTGGTGTGACCTTTGCCCTTTGGAGGAGGAGTCCTGTAAGTGATGATCCGGCCCCCCACAGATATAGCCCTGATCTCAACATCATCCAGTCTGTCTGGGATGACATGAAGAGACAGAAGGATTGGATCAAGTCTATATCCACAGAATATCTGTGCTTAGTTCTTCAAGATGATGGGAACAGCTCCTTCAAAAACTGTCTGAGATCTCTTCAGATCCCAGAGTATAACAAATGGAGGTCCAAGGGCGGTGAGAGAAAATAAATACCACTGATATTCACCTCTCCTGGGTGTCTAAAAGCCTCTTTTGATGTCTCCTCCAACATTCATGACACTGGCTTCAGACTCCAGAGAAGATGTCGGAGTATGGAGAGCCTGGTGGGGAAGACCATATTCTGGGAAAGAAGTTCATACGCCCTGAAGATATGAGGACAGGGGAGTGCCAGTGTTTGTTACTTTCTCTGCTCCTCTCTTGGACCTCTGCTTGTTATACTCTGGGGTTTGTAGAGACCCCAGAGTATATTGATAGCTCAGCGGGTTCAAGTCGAATAAGTTCTGTCCAAATCAAAACTGTAGGGCAAACCTCGCGAATATTTACAAAACAAATCTGGCAAGGTTTGCCCATAACTTGTCTCATCATTCAGACCCCCAAGGATCAAACATTTATCTCCTACCCTATGTGGAAAAAAACACAATATGACTATGACTATGGCTCCATAGACTTCTATGGCTCCATAAACGTCTCCATACAAGCTGCAACAAGTCGCAGCTTCCATGGAGCTGGAATGCAACCATCTACACTACCCCTCCAGCCAAAACTTTACTTTCTGACCTAATTCAATTTGTGATCTATAGATAAATAAATATGTAAATCAGTAATAATACTGTCATGGTGAAAATAATACAGAACGGTTTGTACAGTCCTAACAGATCTTAATTAAAACCTCCGCAAAGTCAATCAATTCCGATCAATATGCAATGATGCCGCCTGACAATACTAATGTAATTTACCAGATTCAGCTTCAAAGATCAAGACATGAAAGTCCGGAGCAATAATGAAAGTCGGAAACGAAAACAAGATTATGTGGCCTTGATTTATTACAGAGAGATGGCGGATTTATTCATTATTTATAACTCCGGCTCTTTTAATTGAATGAGAAGATGCATTCACAACGCGGCCCCCGAGCCTCGCTCCTAATTGTGGTTATAAGACTTTTAATAGGTAGAGAACATCAGTGGTGGAGTTTATTGTGTGTGAACAGTGCTGAAATCCTAAACCAGACTTGTAATAGGATAACTTACAGATCACCGGACTGCACTCGTAGACTTAGTGGACTGGTAATAGGATGACTTACAGATCACCGGACTGGTAATAGGATGACTCATTGACTTAGTGGACTGGTTATAGGATGACTCATAGACTTACCGGACTGATAATAGGATGACTTACAGATCACTGGACTGGTTATAAGATGACTCATAGACTTAGTGGATTGATATTAGGATGACTTGCAGACTTACCGGTCTGGTAATAGGATAACTTACAGATCACCAAAGTGGTAATAGGATAACTCATTGACTTAGTGGACAGGTTATAGGATGACTCATAGACTTACCGGACTGATAATAGGATGACTTACAGATCACTGGACTGGTTATAGGATGACTCCTAGACTTACCGGTCTGGTAATAGGATAACTTACAGATCAACGGACTGGACTCATAGACTTAGTGGACTGATATTAGGATGACTTACAGATCACCGGACTGGTTATAGCATGACTCATAGATTTAGTGAATTGGTAATAGGATAACTTACAGATCACCGGTCTGATAATAGGATGACCTACAGACTTACCGGACTGGTAATAGGATGACATACAGATCATCAGACTGGTAATAGGATGACTTACAGACTTACTGGACTGGTAATAGGATGACTCATAGACTTAGTGGACTGTTAATAGGATGACTTAAAGACTTACCAGCCTGGTAATAGGACGATTGATAGACTTACCAGCCTGGTAATAGGACGATTGATAGACTTACCAGTCTGGTAATAGGATGACTTACAGAAGTAGCAAATTATGTCATGTGCAGGATCTGAAGAGACCTCCAAATATAATGATGATTCGTGGGTGGCAAACACTAAAAGTCTTGGGTCCATCCAAATCCAAAAATTTAGCAAAATTGTAATGAACTTGGCTCATTACAAACCATAATACTCAAAACCTGAGGACAACTGTGCCGCTGTTTTTATTGAAAGCAGCCGTGTCTCTGATAATTTAGATTGGGACTCTCATGAGGATAGGACTAACATGAGAGATGACAATCTCCGAACAGGGATACAGAATTTGCAAACACTATTCAGTATAAGTGATGGGAAACATTACATAATGCAAAAGACAAAAGAATCTCCAGACGTCTTCAACTTTCAGTTCACATTTTTAGGAATTTGTGATATCACGCTCTTTACTAATGTAACTTTCAGTTCTCTCTGTTCTTTGTTTCTGCATAAAATGTATGAAAATTAACATCAATGATATCTTATGCTTTAAACATACGCCTTGGGGCCGTCTCTGCAAATGTTACAGATTCCAGATTTTATCTTGAGGAATACGTCTAATTTCTGGCTATTACATTAAAATATTTCTCTTTTTGAGGGTCTAGGCTGCAAATGCAGAGTCCAAGAGCAAAGACCTGACCCGTCTCCTCATCGGGGATTTGCATAGAATCTTGTTAATGAATTTCAGAAAAGTCCTTAAAGGAAGGACAGTGGAGAAAATGTGGAGCGAGAAATTACAATGTTACCGGGATGCAAATGACTAGACGTTAACAACAAGGGATTTAGGGGATTACATTGATTTTTTTTTTTTTTAGGATAGACTAGATGGGGTAACCAATGTCAATAGACATCGTTGTGTGTCTCAAAGGTCATTGCCTTCTAAGAGGGAGGGGGTAAAGTCTGGCAAAAGTAGCTATTAAAATAGTTGTGTCAGGTCTCGTATCAGCAATGGGGTGGAGAAGGAGGCGCTGACCTGGTGGGTTATATAGTTTTCTATGATTTGACTCAGTAGTTACATGCAAAAGTGGTTCAAGGCCTGTGAGTCCTCTTTTCCCCACCACCTAAGAGAAAGCCTATAAGTCTTGTCTTTCCCTCCCTGCTGGGGAGGATTGTACCCTCAGTGATCAGATATTGGCCTAACCTATGGACATTCAGTTTAACAGTGAGAATTATAGATGTAGCAAAGTTGATAACTCACAACAAAAGCCATTGAAACAGTCAAATTAAAGTCTGATGCAACTGTATATTTATCTTAAATGTATCTTAAATGTCAAGTTAAACTTTGCTACATCTGTACAATATTTATATTTGATAAGTACAGACAGTTTAACTTAACACTGATAGTATTGATGTAAACAGTGCTGCCCGGAGTTCGTCTTTGTGACGTGCTGTACTGCGCATGCGCGCCACACCATTCTACAACCTGATGTGGTCGATTCTGCCTGTTCTGCTTCTGGATTTAGAGTGACTTGAGGTGCGCATGCTCAGCACAAAGACAAGTTCCAAGACTGAGAAGGTGGCAGGGCAACACTGTTGACATCACTGTTACTAGGTAGAGGAACAAAACAAGAAGAAGATCCTCCTACAGTATGCTCATCCATGCTTTGCCACGTGTACTTGAACTTTATCTAATTTACATATAAAAAAGTTATTTTTCATGAAATTCAAATGATCAATTCTAGGATTGGGCTCAGGGCACTGAGCATGATAAGGTATTGGGCTGGTTTAATATCTTTATTGTCAAGTTAAATTTTGTTATATCTGTACCAGTCATACACACATCCACAAAATTGTTGGTATCCCTCATTTAATGAAAGAAAAACCCACAATGGTCAAACTTGAATCTGACAAAAGTAATAATATATAAAAATTCTATGAAAATGAACAAATGAAAGTCAGACATTGCTTTCCAACCAGGCTTCAACAGAATTTTAAAAAAAAAGAAAACTCATGAAACAGGCCTGGACAGAAATGATGGTTCCCTTAACTTAATATTTTGTTGCACAACCTTTTGAGGCAATCCCTGCAATCAAACGATTCCTGTACCTGTCAATGAGACTTCTGCACCTCTCAGCAGGTATTTTGGCCACTCCTCATGAGCAAACTGCTCCAGTTGTCTCGAGTGTGAAGGGTGCCTTTTCCAGACGGCATGTTTTAGCTCCTTCCAAAGATGCTCAATAGGATTTAGGTCAGGGCTCATAGAAGGCCACTTCAGAATAGTCCAATGTTTTCCTCTTAGCCATTCTTGGGTGGTTTTAGCTGTGTTTTGGGTCATTATCCTGTTGCAAGACCCATGACCTGCGACTGAGCCCAAGCTTTCTGACACTGGGCAGCACATTTCTTTCTAGAATCCCTTGATAGTCTTGAGATTTCATTGTACCCTGCACAGATTCAAGACACCCTGTGCCAGATGCAGCAAAGCAGCTCCAGAACATAACAGAGCCTCCTCCATGTTTCACAGTAGGGACAGTGTTCTTTTCAAGATATGCTTCATTTTTCCGTCTGTGAACATAGAGCTGATGTGCCTTGCCAAAAATTTTGACTTTTGTCTCATCTGTCCATAGGACATTCTCCCAGAAGCTTTGTGGCTTGTCAACATGTAGTTTGGCAAATTACTTTTGTCAGATTCAAGTTGTTTCTGTGACCATTGTGGGTTTTTCTTTCATTAAACGAGGGGTACCAACAATTTTGTCCACGTGTGTATGTTTCCACAGGTCTGTATTGTTAAGAGGTGAATATTACTGAAATAGTTCTAAATAGTTCTAAATTTTGCAAAGAAATTTAATTACTGCAAAACGCCCGTTCATTAGCGGAGTTTCTGCTCGGAGGAGGTTACCACCAACTATTGATTAAGTTGACTTCAAAGAAATCGGAGATCATAACAATCAAAGAGAAGCAAAGTCTCGAAACCCATAATTAATCAACAGATGAGCGGACCTTGCTGAAGATCTAAGTCATAGGCAAGTAAATTCTACAAGACTTTGCTATCTTCAACCATGTAGCGTGACCTTCCCAGCTCTTTCCAACAGCAGTAAGTGCATGAGATCCTATTATATCATAACCTTCTGAGTATTGACTTTCGGATTGTTTTTTAATTAGCATTTTAATTGCTCATCAAAGTAATGGAAGAAGCTTTGGAAAATGGGGCATTTGCTAATCCCTTTGGTGAGAGACTATATGCAAGGTCAAGCAATGCTTGGATGATACTTTGGTGTTGACGTTTTATTATACTTGGTGACTAAGCCCCTTTTTTTTTTTTATGAAAATCTTTGAAAAAAAAATCTGAAATGGTTAATTAAATTACAATGAAATTATAATCACAAAGAAACATGCTAAAGTTGTAAGTCTATAATTGGAAAAAAAAAATTGAAGTGAAAAATGTGGGAAAAAAAAATTTGATGTTTTTGTCTTTACTATGATATTTTCACTGTACTGTTTATAATGTTTATATGTTATAGGGAAATCAGTCCATAAAATATTTATTACAGTACAAGATAAGTAATGTAATGTATGTACATAGTGACTGCACCAGCAGAATAGTGAGCGCAGCTCTGGAGTATAATACAGGATGTAACTCAGGATCAGTACAGGATAAGTAATGTAATGTATGTACACAGTGAGTGTACCAGCAGAATAGTGAGTGCAGCTCTGGAGTATAATACAGGACGTAACTCAGGATCAGTACAGGATAAGTAATGTAATGTATGTACACAGTGACTGCACCAGCAGAATAGTGAGTGCAGCTCCGGAGTATAATACAGGATGTAACTCAGGATCAGTACAGGATAAGTAATGTAATGTATGTACACAGTGACTGCACCAGCAGAATAGTGAGCTCAGCTCTGGAGTATAATACAGGATGTAACTCAGGATCAGTACAGGATAAGTAATGTAATGTATGTACACTGTAACTACACCAGCAGAATAGTGAGTGCAGCTCTGGAGTATAATACAGGATGTAACTCATCATCAGTACAGGATACATAGTGTAATGTATGTACACAGTGACTGTACCAGCAGAATAGTGAGTGCAGCTCCGGAGTATAATACAGGATGTAACTCATCATCAGTACAGGATAAGTAATGTAATGTATGTACACAGTGACTGTACCAGCAGAATAGTGAGCTCAGCTCTGGAGTATAATACAGGATGTAACTCAAGGAGAGTGGGTTGTATTACAATATTGTATTGAATTGCTTTTATGAAAAATTCCAGCTGAGTTAATGGTGGACTGGATACATATGTAATATTATCATTATAATTATTACTATTTTGTGTATTCTATCACCATTTTTCTGCAGTATCCGTGCACCAACTATCACAGCATTGCTTTCAGCAGTAAAACTTCTCTGGAGCGAGGCAAGGAGATCTGACACAAGTGCTTAATGCTAGGGTCAACTCATAGCAACAGTGAAAACTTTCAAGGTTCAAGGCTGATATGAGTTTCCCCTGGCAACAAAAATCTGCATTAGTATTAATCCGCATGTATGTAGTAGGTGTCTGAGTGGCAAAACACGCATTTCTAATGGCAGTTTGCCCCAAGGACTTCCTAATATGTTATCATTGTAAGCAACAAAACACATCAAATAAAAATGCACAGAAATGTATAAAACAGATGAGAATACCGAGTTCAAATAGTTATAGAAAAGGTATACCGAAATATAATAGACCACTGGGGAAAAATACCAAGTGTCCGCCATGCCATGAGACACAACACATGTGTCAATGGCAGGATGTCCTGTACATATCACTGAGCTGTTAGTGTGCTCGTATCACTACTAGGGGTATCCGACTGTCCTAGGTGATAGCTCCCACATCATCACACCAGCAGGGGGCAGTGTGTCGCTCCACAGCAAAGGCCTCCATACTCCAACCCAACCACCATAGACAATATGGCTCCACCAGAGCAGTCCAGGTTTCTTGTTCACGACACCACTGCGAATGACGGCGACAATGGCTAGCTGACAATGGGAGGACAAGTAATGGGCGCCATGACACTAAATTTCTTTCTTCTAAGTGCCTAGAAATGGTCTGGACAGAGAAAGGGGGTGTAATGAAGGTGCCCTCTGTGTCTGGATATTGGGCATGGAAATGAGAGCTGTTTGTGTTTGTCAGCGGATCAAACAATCCTCTGTACTGACGGTCTGTCTCGGCCACCTATAGCCTGTTCGTCATGTGTGCCCTCACGTAACCACTTCCAACACCTCCTCACATCTAGGTCAGAAAAGTGTAAATGGCGGACATTTTGTTTCAATGGTCATCCTGTGTCACACAGTCCAATGGCATAGTATGAGTGTGTCATAAATTCATCTATAGTAGTCAAGAGATACACTACCCAAAAGTATCCTCTGAGAGCCTCTGTTTAGGGCAGCAGGGGAAGCACTTTTATGCCCTCTTGTGGCAAGACCCAGTGTCTAACCAGACCAGACCTGCAATCCTTTACATATCTGCTTGAGACATAACTGCAGGACAAGTTTGGCAGTAATCTGACATTGCTTTCTGGGGGCGGTATATTTTTTGTCAGTGAGTGTATTAGTAGTATTATATTGTACAATATTAGTGTAATGTAATTCTATCACATTTCCAGCAGGATAATGGTGCTATAACATTACATGATCCGCCGCTGCTATTCCAAATTATACAGAAACTTTCCAAACAAAATGTAAAACTCAGTATAATGCAGAGAAGAGAAATGTTATTATTTCATCCCCCGAGAGAGTGCCATTTAATTAGCTGGAGCCCTATGTGTCCTTAGAGGGATAGGAAACTTGCAGCTTTTTTTTTTCTCCTAAGTATATCGATATTTTCATAGCATCATCTTGGAGGTGACAGAAAATCATTGCAGTCTAGGACGGCGAGAGGTCCCCTGTGGCACGGTGCATGTACACCGCCGTCTGTCTCAGGAACACAGTGTCATGGTCCTTGTCTGCCGCTGACTGAGAGGCAAACCTGTCACTTCTATCACATGGTACTGTCCATGAGACTTATAAAGGAGCAGCAGAAGTTTCCAGCCACGAGAAGTCAATCTGGTCAGACTGCAGATTTGTTATTGTAAGCAGGTGAGAGGTAAAGTAGAACAGAAGGCGCAATATCGCAAGCGGAGATATAAACGAAAAGTAACAAAAAAAATCCTGTCAAAAATTCTTAGCATCATCCTTATGAGGGATTTGCTGCAGAAATGTTAGTGCATAAGGATTCACTGCAAAATCCACAACATGCAAATTGTTGCAAATCTGCCTTGTGGCCCAATAGTATGCTGTATGCTCCTGAGCTCCCCCTGGTGGTGGTTGCAGGAAACCTAAATGTTAACAGGGTATTCTTATGATGAACCCATATTAGTGATGGACCAAATCAGAAATGCAAGATAAAGTTGACTATTATACTCTGATATTCCAACAGGGTTTTCCAATAGGGGAGCCTTGGAAACCTGCCAGAGTGCTGCGATAATCTGATTGGGAAGATGACCACATCATTTCACGCAATATTATCTGTGTTTTAACAAAGTTTTTTTGTATTTTGGTAAAAATGATTTGGTAGAGGTGCCCTGGGGAATTTTTTTTTTCTTTTTCTCTAGGGGTGCCCTGAGTCTGAAAAGGTTGGGGAACACTGCCCTAGGGTATAATAATCAGAGGCCAGGGAAGGTCATGCTGTCGCATCCTCCAGAGTTTACTCTTCTTCGTGGGATTTTTGTCATCATCTACAACCCCCCATGTCGCAGAAGTAGCCTGTGTTTGAACATCAGTAGTCATGGGGTGGAGACTAAAACATTATCAGGCTTTGATGCTATAGAACAGGGTGGCACGCGAGGCTTATTTCCGTGGCACGGCAGCGGAGTCCTCACCCAGCAGCTTCGATCGGACCAAACATGGCCAAAACGAAACTGCTATTATTATACTGTGGGGTCTCTTCAGACCCCCGAGTATAATAAGCGGAGACTTAGGAGAAGTGATAAAACATAAAAAAAAATGATACTCACCTTGCTCCCTGCGCTACGCGGCGGCTGTGCGATCTGCCGGCGCTTATGACAGCTGACAGGGCCTCAGGGGTCACATCCTGCGTTATTACGCATAATGACGCGACGTGACCCCAGGGGCCCAATCAGGCAGAAGCGCCAAAAGAACACAGCGGCTGCGGAGCCTGGAATGGTGAATACATTGTTTTTTTATGTTTGTCACCTCTCTTGGTCCTGCACTTATTATACTCGGGGGTCTGAAGAGAGCTATGGAACATAATACCGTGTGCAGGGACCGCTATGGGACATAATACCATGTGCAGGGACCGCTATAGGACATAATACCATGTGCAGGGACCGCTATGGGACCTAATACCGTGTGCTGGGGCCACTATATGACATAATACCATGTGCTGGGGCCACTATATGACATAATACCGTGTGCTTGGATCACTATGTAACATAATACCGTGTGCTGGGGTCACTATGTGACATAATACGGTGTGCATGGGTCACTATATGACATAATACCATGTGCTGGGGCCACTATATGACATAATACCGTGTGCTTGGATCACTATGTGACATAATACCGTGTGCTGGGGTCACTATGTGACATAATACCGTGTGCATGGGTCACTATATGACATAATACCGTGTGCTTGGATCACTATGTGACATAATACCGTGTGCTGGGGTCACTATGTGATATAATACGGTGTGCATGGGTCACTATATGACATAATACCGTGTGTAGGGGCCACTATGTGACATAATACGGTGTGCAGAGGCTGTTATGGGATATAATACCTTGTGCAGGGGCCGCTATGGGACATTATTCTGTATAACGGTGTGTTTTCTGCATTATGGATGTGTTTTTGCACAGAAAACACAGGCATTTTTTTTTTGTGCAAAAATGCACCATGTGAACGCAGTTTTACATTGAAGTAAGAGTTCCAGTGGCCTAAGACTATATCTGTATCCAGATATATAGTGTGTTACCACCCTGAGGGTGCTGCCATACGGTGCTCCTGGACACTTACATTTACCACTAATTGGGGGCTGCACATGGTTCTGTTACATTGCGATACTGGTTCATTGCGAACTGGTTCACCCAACACTAACCTATAGGACTCTCCATAAATGATCGATGCAAGTTCCCCCCTGGGACCTGAACCTATATGAACAACAAGAGTCCCCCGACCCACCAGGTGAGATGCCCTCTGTATCCATCCAGAGAATAATTAAAGAAGTGGCAATAAGTGTGCAAGGATTTTCCATTTTACTTTATAGGAGTTACATAATGAGCCTCATTTTAAAAAAAAAATGGCACATAGCATGTAGCACAAGGGACTTGGAAGAGTTGTCTATTGTACAATGGAAGACTGGTAGAGTCCAATTTCTCAATATATAGATTCAACACAACAGGCTGCAATTCACATCACAGCCACCGGGTGGCCACACATAGTACAAACAACTCCCAACAGAGTATCACAAAATCATGTTTTTTTTTCGGAGCTGCTCATTTTACACCATATGTGCATCTCGTGATATGTTGAGCCAAGAGTAGGATCAGACCTAGTTACAAATTTTGTATGGGGAGGTCCATTGATATTGCAACTAGTCACAGTCCAGTATTTATATTCGAATGACCCTTTGCTATGGGAACAGTAACTTGTGAGTTTCAATAAATCTTCCCCTGTGTAAGAAAAACTTGTTAAATTAAATCTGAACATTTTAAAAGTTTTAAAAATTTACTAAAAAGTTGACCAGTGCGGTAGGCATCTTGATCCTAAATTCCCCTTTAAGCAGATATTACAGTTCCCAGTACAGAGTTAATAAAAGGGGTAAAAACTTTCTCAAGACATAGACCATAAATGTAACAAAAACTAGGGCTTCATCGGTGTCGGTGGTTGCGGATCCCCCGAGATTATCTCAATTCAAAAACACTAAAATGCTTTTTGTGAGCCATTCACACTATAACCAACCGCCTCACCCTGGGGGAAAAGAGATGAATAACACTCTCCAGGTTTTACACCTAAGATGGAAGATTGTAAGGAAACCATCAAGAGCAATGGCAGGTTTGTTGTCTTATAAGACACTTATGAATTATTCAGTGTTGTTATTGTGATTTTTGTGTCCTTTTCTTTCGCCTCCTCATTATAGTCTATTATTTACTTTGGAACAACAGATGAATGGTGCTGCCTTATAGATTATAAGGCACTGTAAGATACTTGTCAGTGAGTGTGGAAGATACAAAGTCAACATGTTTACTAATAAACACTGTGACAAGGAGGAATATATAGACTATAGCATCTGCCGCGAACTTGGTTCACAATGAACAAGGTTGTTACAAATTTTCCAAAAATTTTGTGCTCCACCTACAAACCATATTTATACTCTGTGATCTCTTCACACCCCATAGTATAATTAACAGGGGCGCAGGGGAGATGTGGAAGAAATATAAAGCACAGATACTCAAATTTCCTCAGCTTTCCCTGCACCTAAGGGCTCTTGCGGCCACTTGTGACCTCTTCCAATATTTTGTTCAACGTCATACTGAACCGGAATTCTTATTATTATACTCTTGAGTCTTTTTTGCCTACGTGGTAGACCCCACATGACTATTTCTGCCCAATTACAGGCCTCAGTGGTTCTTCTAGGCTGAATGACATTGAAGAAGAAGCCAGAAGAGTATGGAAGAGGCTCCAAGAGCCCATGGGTGAAAACTAGAGATAGGCAAGAATTGTTCCTTCAAATATTCGTGAGGTTCGACCCTGCAATTCGTTTCTGGCCAAATTTGTTCGACATGAACCGAAAGCAATATTATTTTGTATTTTGGGATTTCCTCAGACCCCAGAGAATAATAAAGTGGAGGCCCAGAGAAAGTTAGTAAAAATAAAAAAAAACTGTTATACTCACTTTGTCTCACCTCTCCTTTGCATCTGGCAATCCCGTGGCATCATCTTCAGGCCTCTTCTGGCCTCTGGCTGATGCCATGCACCCTGGGGTCACCACTGAGGTCTGTTAGTAGACACATGGATTGTGCCAACTTCATGATGTTGGGTCAAACCCAGAGACCCAGGAGAGGTGAGGCAAGATAAATATAACCCAAAAATTCAGGTTGAATCTGGAGACCTCAGAGTATAATAATTGGACTTCTGGTTCTGGTTCTGATCTAGATCCAAAACTTGTGGGCGCCCATCACTAGCAGCCATCCACCATCCACCATATATCATCTGCAAGCAGCCACAAGTCCAGCTTTTCTTGCCTGTAGGATCCGTGATGTGGATCAAAGTCATAGAAATGAGTGAATCACAGGAAATTTACTTTGAATCAGATTTGCTCAGACTGTCAGATTTGATCTGGACCAAATTTATTGCAAAACACAAATTCAACGATTGCCCGGAAAAGTTGCTTATTAGATTTTTTGGAGCTGTGGTATTATTATATCACATTTCCAAAAATGTTCAAACAGTAGCTCTCTCGGTCAATGAGTGAGAATAACCTCGAGGACCATTTGGTCTCAACCAGACCAATGACGACTGTAAGTTCTTTAGTAATCAGCATGGCGTGTAGAGACTCATGGACTCCATCCATTGCCATCAAGTCAACTCTAAGTTTCATCCGGTTCTTGATGAGATTTTAAGAAATAAATAAAAAAAATGGTTATATATTTCCCTTTAATCCAACAAAAACAGTCAACAAAATTCATTAAAATGGTCAAGTTCAAATTTTCTACAAGTGTTTAACTTACAACATGTTAGATTAAACTTTGGTACATCTGTACATAAGGCTAAAGTAGAAGCATCTTGCTCTGTCTCTACAGTTTCTCGCTGGAGTTTCTCTTTTTAAGATGTGTCTATGGAGACAAAGTTCATTCCATCAACTTTTGTCGGCTTTGCTTCATCTACTCCTAATTGAGTAGTATTGACCTTGTTTCGAGCTGACAGCCACGTCTCACTCACAAGTCGTAAGGATTATTTTCTGTCCCTTCTCACCATTAATTCAAATTATACAAAAACATTCTTTTTTATTGATTTCCCTATGACAAAATATTTGGAATGTCTTCATCTTATTTACGTGACTGTTCGGAAGTTTTCAGCTCTTGGCGCATATGGCATCCGGGTTTTATTAGCACAGATGTTCAATAAAACCGCTATCACAAAACATTAGCTCACTTTCAGACATCTTGCGCAGACGTTTACAGCTGCCATGTCACTTTGTATCTTTTGATGCAGCAGATTTAATGCGAGTCACATGAGAACTTTGGCTTCATAACCTTTTAAAAATATTCCATAAAAATTGGAGGAGGAAATTAAAGGCTATTTCCATTCACATGGTGCTCACTTTCTGTGACCCGATCCTTTAAAACTGAAAAATCATGGTGTTTTAATGAAATTATAATACAGCAGACATGTTAGAAAAAGAGTTATTGTATTTTTGCAATTTTTTTTTTTATTTTTTTATTTTTTTAAATATCAATGAAATATTTGTGAGATACATTAGCTTCAGTTACATGAGGAATGCAACCTCCTAAGCTACACTGAAAAGCTGCTCCGGGTTCTCTAAGACCCAGCATCTCATCCAGTTTCACAAAACTAGGTGATCACATGACCATGGGGCTGGGTGGAAACTGCAAGATGGCGACTTCCATAGCTCATTGAGTACTGTGCATAAAGTGATTGGAAAGAGTCGGAAAATAGGGAAGCGATTGGGAATATTCGGTAACAATATAGGGTAGGGAGGAGATTGGGAAGATAAAGAGAATAATGATTAGGAAAATAGGGAAGGGATCATGTGGATTGGGAAGGTAATGATTGCAAAGATAATGATCAGGAAGATACGTAAGTGATTGGAAGATAGGGAAGGTAATGATCGAGAAGATAGTAAAGTGATTGGGAAGATAACAAAAGTAATGATCAGGAATATAGAGAAGGCAATGACTGAGAAAATAAGGAATTAATTGGGAAGATAGGGAAGGTCATGATCGGGAAGATAGAGAAGTGATCCAAAGGATAGAGAAGACATTGGTTGGGAAGATAGGGAAGTGATCAGGAAGATTGCAAAGGTAATGATCAGGAAAATAGGGAAGTGAATGGGAAGATAGGGAAGGTAATAATCAGGAAGATAGGGAAGCAAAGTGGAAGATATGGAAAGTAATGATCGGGAACATAGGGAAGGTAATGATCAAAATGATAGTGAAGGCAATGATTGGGAAGATAAGGAAGGTAATGATCGGGAAGATAGGGAAGATAATGATCGGGAAGATAGGGAAGGCATCGGAAATATAGGTAATGTAATAATGAGGAAGTTAGGGAAGGTAGCAAACCATTCCTGCCTTGTCTTTAGGGAGTCTGGTTCCCTACTCCCTACTCTTCCAGCTGCACCACCTTGATAGGCTGCAATTCACATCACAACCACTGGGAATGCCTTACATTGAAACATATAGGATGGACAGCTCGTGACAAAGTATCACCAACTCATTTTGTTTTCAAAATGTTTCATTTTGTGTCTTCAGTTACGGTAATGCAAGAAGTAAGGTAAGGAAGGACATATCTGTATGAAAGATGTTGGTCCATATGGCTCTTGTATATCCAATCACATTCTCCAATGTGTTTCTCTAAAATAGTCACATTGATAGGAGACTCGACCTGAGGCAGCAGCACTTAATGCTAACAGAGCCGAGTCCTCATGCCAACCAATAATGACCTTGTATTCATTAAAATAAATATTTCCCCCGGCAAAATATTGCCATGACATAGCATGCAATGAATGTATCTCCTTTACTCCTGCGCCAGGAGCGCTCTGTACTGATGTGCCGAACCTAATTGAAAGGCTTCAGTCCCTTCATAACACTTAAGGCTAATTTATTTGTAGTGACACACAGCTTCAGGCGGAATCCGAGAGGAACGGGTGATTATTGTGAGCAAAAGAGATGAATTTTTCTAAAAGGCCTCAGAGCGGTTGCCGGAGTCTCCTGTCCGATTACCATGACTCATAAAAATGGCATATAAGAGCTGGCAGCTTATTGTGGATGAAGGAAAACAGTTCGGTGGTGGAGTATAATTTATTCAAGGTGCGAAATTACAGTCCATAGTGACGTGCAGGGTATGAAAGGTCTCGTAGAGGAAGATGGGGCAAATAATGAGACTACAGCGGGCAGATTTACATCTACTAATACTGTCTAATTATTAGGGAAAAATTTATCAAATATTACAGGTTATGCATTTTACACTTTTGGTGAAGACAAGTTGATCCGGGATTTTATACCGATCACAGGATTTAGAGTCGGGAAGGAATTTTTTCCCCCAACCATAGGGCAATTGACATCAGCATCATGGGGGTTTTGCCTTCGTCTGGGTCAACACTGCAGGGTTACAGTTTGGGCTTGATGGACCTCTGTCTTCATCCGACCTCACCTACTATGTTACTAAACTCTTGTGGTATTAAAAAAAATTTAAAATTCTGACTTTTTGAGATTATTTGGGCAAAAATTTGCAACATTCTGCATTTTTTGCACCGTTTGTTCCACTTTTGAAAAGCGGGCAGGAAAGTGGCATGATGGGATGATTGACACCAGATTAATTATATGAAAAGTTGCAAAAATTGTTGCAAAAACGCAAAAGATGCAAAAACTGTAGAAATGCTAGATTTAAGATGCACCAAATATATAATCCATTCAGGTGCGTAGCTATAGACGGTGCAGAAGCAGGAGTTGCCTAACCCGCTGAGGGGGTCTCAAAGGTCCCTCTGCCACATAAAATATATCACTATTCTAAATAACACAAGCCAAGTTGGGGCCCCATTACAGGTTTTGCACTGTGGCCCAGGAACTTACCTACGCCTCTGCATCCAGTTGGTAAATTTGATGCAATTTACTGAAGGCTACAGAAAAACCGAATGTATTTTACCCTAGAGGGGGTCTAAAGGGGCTCTCTGGTTATGTTCCTATATATATTTCTTAATCTTTTTATGCAAAGTACCCCCTAGAAAGAAAATGTTTTAAACAATTACCCTCAAAGTAGCGATCACTTATAAATGATAACAAAATAAGGTTTCATTTAGAGCCTCCATCAACAGTAATGTAATGGTCTCCTCAGTGCCCTCATATGTAGTATAATGGCCTCCTCCGTGCCCTCACTTGTAGTGTAATGGCCTTCTCAGTGACCTTACATGTAGTATAATAGCCCCCACTGACCAAACATGCAGTATAATAGCCCTCTCAGTGCCACCACATGTAGTGTAATGGTTCTGTCAGTGCCCCAATATATAGTATAATGGCTGCTGCAGTGTTCCCGCATGTAGTATAATGGCCTTCTCAGTGTTCTTACATGTACAATAAAGGCCTCCTCCGTGCCCTCGCATGTAGTATAATGGCCCCTTTAGTGCCCCACATATAGTATAATGGCCCATTCAGTGCCCCTGTGTTTAGTATTATGGCCCCACACTTAATAGAGTAGTCCCCTCAGTGCCCCCACATGTAGTATAATGACATCCCCTTTGGGCAAGGGGGACAGTGGTTCTCAGCTGTGGCACGTACCACTGGTTGAGAGCCACTGCCCTAGAGTAATGGTGAAGGGCCAAAAACAGAACAGATCCGCTTGCAAAGTATTGTCAAGGCAGTGGTCAAGCATATGCAGATTTTGATGATATGATCAAAACTATGTAAATCCAGCAAGCATGGGAGCCCCGAAACTCAGTCCATATAAGACTTAGACACAGGAATGCTCCCTGAATTCAGATGAAGACTAAAGGGAAAATATTGCAACAGACGGTCCATAACTACAATGTGCGGATCCACAGTAGTAGATACATCACAGATATGACAATATCCCGCAGTACATACAGATGTCTCTGAGCTGTGCTCATATCCCTGCGGCATACCATAGGGATGAATGGATCCCAGGGCTGTGTTATATTCTGTCATCTTGTTTCTTTATAAAACAGTCTGAGAAAAATCTCAAAGAAACGGATGAACCCCTATGGAACTGAGATTATATTGTATCTGCTTTATATGTTCCCAACTCTGAAAACATATACAGACGTAAAAGAAAGGAATTAACTCAGGCCATCCATATTTCATTGGAGGGGTTTGACCTTTGCAACTTTTTAGTTCAGCAGAATGAAGGGGCTATAGCCCATATATACTTTATGTATAATGAGATGATTAGCTTTTCAAGACAATATTGTTCTAGGAGTATCTATGTGTGGCCACCCAGTGGTTGTCTTGTGCACTGCAGGTTTTGTTAGCCTCTTGTACAGTCATGGCCAAAAGTTTTGAGAATGACACAAATATTATATTTTCACATGATCTGCTGCCCTCTGGTTTTTATGTGTGTTTGTCAGATGTTTTTATCACATACAGAAATATAATTGCATTCATATTATGAGTAACAGAAGCTTATATTGACAGTTAGAATGAGTTAATGCAGCAAGTCAATATTTGCAGTGTTGACCCTTCTTCTTCAGGACCTCTGCAATTCTCCCTGGCATGCTCTCAATCAACTTCTGGACCAAATCCTGACTGATAGCAGTCCATTCTTGCAGAATCAATGCTTTAATTTTGTCTGAATTTGTTGGTTTTTGTTTGTCCACCCATCTCTTGATGATTGACCACAAGTTCTCAATGGGATTAAGATCTGGGGAATTTCCAGGCCATGGACCCAAAATCTCTATGTTTTGTTCCCTGAGCCATTTAGTTATCACCTTTGCTTTATGGCAAGGTGCTCCATCATGCTGGAAAAGGCATTGTTGAGCGCCAAACTGCTCTTGGACGGTTGGGAGAAGTTGCTCTTGGAGGACATTCTGGTACCATTCTTTATTCATGGCTGTGTTTTTAGGCAAGACTGTGAGAGAGCCGATTCCCTTGGCTGAGAAGCAACCCCACACATGAATGGTTTCAGGATGCTTTACAGTTGGCATGAGACAAGACTGGTGGTAGCGCTCACCTCTTCTTCTCCGAATAAGCTGTTTTCCAGATGTTCCAAACAATCGAAAAGGGGATTCATCAGAGAAAATGACTTTACCCCAGTCCTCAGCAGTCCACTCCCTGTACCTTTTGCAGAATATCAGTCTGTCCCTGATGTTTTTTCTGGAGAGAAGTGGCTTCTTTGCTGCCCTCCTTGAGACCAGGCCTTGCTCCAAGAGTTTCCGCCTCACAGTGCGTGCAGATGCACTCACACCTGCCTGCTGCCATTCCTCAGCAAGCTCTGCACTGCTGGTAGCCCGATCCCACAGCTGAAACACTTTTAAGAGACGGTCCTGCCGCTTGCTGGTCTTTCTTGGGCGCCCTGGAGCCTTTTTGGCACCAATGGAACCTCTCTCCTTGAAGTTCTTGATGATGCGATAGATTGTTGACTGAGGTGCAATCTTTCTAGCTGCAATACTCTTCCCAGTTAGGCCATTTTTGTGCAGTGCAATGATGACTGCACGTGTTTCTTTAGAGATAACCATGGTTAACAGAAGAGAAACAATGATGGCAAGCACCAGCCTCCTTTTAAAGTGTCCAGTGGTGTCATTCTTACTTAATCATGACAGATTGATCTCCAGCCCTGTCCTCATCAACACCCACACCTGTGTTAATGGAGCAATCACTGAAACGATGTTAGGTGGTCCTTTTAAGGCAGGGCTGCAATGATGTTGAAATGTGTTTTGGGGGATAAAGTTCATTTTCTAGGCAAATATTGACTTTGCAAGTAATTGCTGTTAAGCTGATCACTCTTTATAACATTCTGGAGTATATGCAAATTGCCATTAGAAAAACTGAAGCAGTAGACTTTGTGAAAATTAATATTTGTATCATTCTCAAAACTTTTGGCCATGACTGTAATATTGTATTGAATATGCTATTGCATCAGCCTTTAATCCATATCCAAATGAGTGGTTTGGTACACCTGTGGCATGGCCGTACCTGCTAGAGCACTGTTTTACTATGCAGTCGCCAGCCACTAACTAAAGGATTGACAAGTTTTTCCACCACAGGTGAAAATGATTGCTCAAGCAGGCAATGCCAAATCCCAGGTGTGCCAAACACTCTCTGAGATTAACGCTATGACATACCCCATTACCCCATGTAACCAATGACTAGTGATTGGCTGCAGTGGCCATTTTAGGGACTATTGATATCATTGACTGAACTAGAGGCCAAAATACTGGAGTCCCACTGGTAGGATGGAAGGAAGAAGAAGTGGTGACCATCAAAAATTTTCTTTTTCTTCACCTTCTTCTTTTCCTCCTTTTCCTCCTGCTCCTCTTCCTCTTCTTCTTTTCCTTCTTCTTCTCCTCCTCCTCTTCCTCCCCCTCTTCCTCCTGCTCCTCTTCCTCTTCTTCTTCTCCTCATCCTTCTTCTCTTCCTCCTCGTGCTCCTCCTTCTTCTTCCCTCTTCACTGCCTTTCCAATACTTTGGGGGCTTAGGAAAGCCCCTTAAGAGGGCCAATTTTTAATTAATGAATGAATTAATTCATTAATTAATCAATCTACTTATTTATTTACTATATATGATATGAAAAATATGTAATTTTCTGGTAACACATTCCCTTTAAGATAATTCAGCATGTTTTCCAGCTGCACTATGTTAAACCTCAGATAACACATTGAGATATTCCATTCATTTGGTGCACTGCAGCGATCGTATCAATCTTCACTGTCACATTTAATTACTTATCATGAACCAGGAGGATCAGGATGAACAGGGTCTTTTTGAATAGAAGAGTGCTGCAGTGCGTAGAATCAGGCTATAGTCTTGGGGCCTCTTGGACATGCAAGGGCATTTTTTTTTTTGTAAAATCTAAGAAAATCAATTGCATTGTGCGAAAATATGATTAATTCCAGTCCTGTGCGTGCACAGATTGGTGTCCTGTCATCTAATGGCCAAAACATTCTTCAAACGTATCGTGTTGGTTCAGCAGAAGAAGCGATGTTTGCAAATTTCGACCTACTTCTGAAAATCCTTTCAGAAACAGAATCGCGGCAGCTCCGATCTCGCGGCTGCCATATGGCATTGTGGGGAAACCTTTTTTCATTTTGATTTACATGTCATTTAAATGGCGCTCGCAGCCAGACTTCACGGAATCCGTTTAAGGTCTTTAAGCTCATCTCTTCTGACATCGCTCGCTGTGTACATGGAAGAAGAGGCACGGGAATGAAACGCGTTGGATACTGTCGCTTACATTAGGAAGCCTTTGGTGCACATATCTACTAAGATGGGGGTGTGATTATTATTGCAAATTCTCTGTATCCAGGTCACTTCTGACTGGTTCACTGTCCCTTTAATGTGTACATTGCAATTGTATAATATAATGTTAAAGGGTCTCCAGCACTGCACCACTTTCTTGCTTACCTTAAAGGGGACATTTCACCACCACCACCAACTCCATTTCTTTGCATCATTCACTAGGTACCCCTCCACCGATTCTGGTGCAGTTGGAATTTTTTCTCTAGCCCATACCATTGGTGAGTAATCATGTTGCTATTTTCATCACCCAATATGCTTATTTTGTCAGGTGGGTGGTTCTAGCCCAGAGCAAGTAGACTAGAACCACCCACCTAACAGTAGAGAGACTAATTAACAAACTCGGAGTTGAAACTAAAACAAATGTTTGCTCGAGAACGGTGGGGGATAGAGAAAAAATTCCAACTGTGCTGGAATCAGTGAAGCGGAGACTACTGAGGAAAAATTTGGAGTTAGTGGAGGTGGTAAAAAGTACTCTTTAAAAGGGTCTCCATACTGAACTGATTCCTGGCTTACTTTAAAGGGGTTGATTATTCACAGAATAAAAAATAGTAAAAAAGTAACAAATAATGTCTTAAAGGGGCTGCCAACTGACCAAAAAAAGAATTCTTAACATTCCAATAGGCAATTATAAGAATTTGCCAAAAACATGAGTTGCTTTTCTGTATTTCTGCACCAACACCCAGCATATGAACATAGCAGATAGATAGGTTAGGGTCACCTATTGCCATTTTTGTCAATATACAAATGAGCTATTTAGAGCAATGGCATTGCTCTCCTTGCTCCAAAGACCTAATTTGCATATTGACAAAAACAATTATATCTTGGGAAAGGAGACACTGATTCACAAGGGCAAAACACTGTTTGATTTAGATGCCCCTAGCCTAACCTATCTCTCTGTGGGGTGATATGCTGGTTCTGGGACCCTAACCTATCTATCTGTAGGGCATGGGTAATATGCTGGTTCTGATGATAATAACCTATCTATCTGCAGGGCTGTGGTGATATGCTGGTTCTGGTGACACTAACCTATCTATCTGTAGGGCTGGGGTGATATGCTGGTTCTGGTGACCCTAACCTATCTATCTGTAGGGCATGGGTAATATGCTGGTTCTGATGATAATAACCTATCTATCTGCAGGGCTGTGGTGATATGCTGGTTCTGGTGACACTAACCTATCTATCTGCAGGGCTGGGGTGATATGCTGGTTCTGGTGACACTAACCTATCTATCTGCAGGGCTGGGGTGATATGCTGGTTCTGGTGACACTAACCTATCTATCTGTAGGGCTGGAGTGATATGCTGGTTCTGGTGACCCTAACCTATCTATCTGTAGGGCTTGGGTAATATGCTGGTTCTGATGATAATAACCTATCTGCAGGGCTGGGGTGATATGCTGGTTCTGTTGACACTAACCTATCTATCTGTAGGGCTGGGGTGATATACTGGGGTCTGGTAACACTAACCTATCTATCTGCAGGGCTGGGGTGATATGCTGGTTCTGGTGACACTAACCTATCTATCTGTAGGGCTGGGGTGATATGCTGGTTCTGGTGACACTAACCTATCTATCTGTAGGGCTGGGGTGATATGCTGGTTCTGGTGACACTAACCTATCTATCTGTAGGGCTGGGGTAATATGCTGGTTCTGGTTACCCTAACCTATCTATCTGTAGGACTGGGGTAATATGCTGGTTCTGGTGACCCTAACCTATCTATCTGTAGGGCTGGGGTGATATGCTGGTTCTGGTGACCCTAACCTATCTATCTGTAGGGCATGGGTAATATGCTGGTTCTGATGATAATAACCTATCTATCTGCAGGGCTGGGGTGATATGCTGGTTCTGGTGACACTAACCTATCTATCTGCAGGGCTGGGGTGATATGCTGGTTCTGGTGACACTAACCTATCTATCTGCAGGGCTGGGGTGATATGCTGGTTCTGGTGACACTAACCTATCTATCTGAGGGCGGGTGATGTGCTGGTTCTGGTGACCCTAACCTATCTATCTGTAGGGCTTGGGTAATATGCTGGTTCTGATGATAATAACCTATCTGCAGGGCTGGGGTGATATGCTGGTTCTGTTGACACTAACCTATCTATCTGTAGGGCTGGGGTGATATACTGGGGTCTGGTAACACTAACCTATCTATCTGCAGGGCTGGGGTGATATGCTGGTTCTGGTGACACTAACCTATCTATCTGTAGGGCTGGGGTGATATGCTGGTTCTGGTGACACTAACCTATCTATCTGTAGGGCTGGGGTGATATGCTGGTTCTGGTGACACTAACCTATCTATCTGTAGGGCTGGGGTAATATGCTGGTTCTGGTTACCCTAACCTATCTATCTGTAGGGCTGGGGTAATATGCTGGTTCTGGTGACCCTAACCTATCTATCTGTAGGGCTGGGGTGATATGCTGGTTCTGGTAACCCTAACCTATCTATCTGTAGGGCTGGGGTGATATGCTGGTTCTGGTAACCCTAACCTATCTATCTGAAGGGCTGGGGTAATATGCTGGTTCTGGTGGCTGACTCCCTTTAGCTGCTACCTGCAGTCACCACTAGGCGGAGCTTGCTACATATAGATTTGAACAGTTCCTTTTACATTCAATGGGGCCCAGGTTTTACTGTAGGGTCTATTGATCTCTGTGTACATCCCTGATGATGATGATGTTGCTATATCGTCATCTCGTCAGGTCACCAATTGTAGCAGAGTTCAGTTTGCCATTTGACATTCTGTGCCATCAAATGTGTGGTCTGTGGGTTAACATTGATAGCGCTATCTTAAAGGGCTGTCTGCAGCTTTTAGTTAATAGCCTGTCCTTAGAATGTAGGATCAATGAGGGTTCAGACCACTTGGACCGCACGGTGCTTAGAGGAGCTGCAGCACAGTCCATTCTAGTTAGCAGGAGCAAAGACAGCTGTACCCATAAGTGCAATGCTGCATCTGGAAGTAGCCCCTTTTGTTCTGCCTCCTTAACCCACCGAATAATAAATATACACAAAGGAATGAATGACATAGCAATCTCAGCTCTGCTGCATCTGAACCTAATATGCACCTTACTATAGAAATCATTCCCCACTTTGTTCTCTAATAACTTCATGTAGTGAAACTAGAACAGCCTATATGAACTCCTGCAGCAGTGATATTACCTTATGTTCCTCCATTTGCTTTGATGACATAACTTTGCGTGTTTTCTGCAGAGATAATCGTATTGCCATTTTATGTACGGCTCCAGCAGGACAAGGGCGCGGAAGTCAATGGGGTCAATGACGCTGTAATAAAGTGTTTGCAGATAATGCACCTGGTGTTTTCAGCTGAGCCAGAAGATAAATAAATCTATAGACATCTGAAGAAAGGCAGAAGAATATGTGTGTACAGTAAGCGGAGAGACGGCAAGAGAATCGCATTAAGGCTGACAAGTGCATAAGACACCAAGTAACTATCATCTCCTATGGATACATCCGTCCTTACCTTCCCCCTGGCTTGACATATCTCAAGATGAGCAGTTTTGGAAAAACACATAATTTTGTGATACTCTGTCAAGAGTTGTTTGTACTATAGATATCTATAGGTGGCCACCTTGTGGTTGGAATGTGAAATGCAGAGTATCAAGTTTTTTGCTAATATGTTGTGATTTCATTTAAATATTGAACAATATAATACTTAAAGGGGTTAATAAAACTTGCCAGTGCATTCTCTGCTTTATTACTAATATACACCCTGGTCCCCTGAAGCCCCAAAATTTCTTGTGCAGAGGGCAGCTGGGGAGCTCATAACTTTGGTTCCTCTGTGTTGCCTGTCAACATTCCGACTCTCTGTCACATGACCAGGGGCATAAATACTGGGGTAGCAGCGGTAGCGGTTGCCACAGGGCCTGGGACATTAAGGGGCCCAGAGCCCTATGGCAGCCGCTACCGTGAACCCTACAAACACTGCTATCAATATACTCGGGGGTCTTTTCAGACCTCCGAGTATAATGATCGGAGGCCCAGGGGAGGTGAGCGAACATAAAAAACACTGTTACGTACCTCTCCTGCGCTCCGCAGGCTTCGGGCCTGTTTGGTGACGTCCCAGACGTCAGCCAACGTCATTATGCGTCGTGACGCTGGCCTGGATCACGTGAGGTGTGGTTCAACATTGAAGATGGCTGAAGTAGCGCACCGGAGTGCAGCGGAGCGAGGAGGAGGTAAGTAGTATTTTTTTTTTTTTATGTTTGTATCCTCCCCTGGGTCTCCAATCATTATACTCTGGGTTCTGAAAAGACCCCAGAGTATAATAATTGTTCATGGGTGGTCCACTATGGAGCATAATACTGTGTGCAGGGGCCACTATGGGACATAATACTGTGTGTAGGGCTCACTATGGAGCATAATACTGTGTGCAGGGGCCACTATGGGGCATAATACTGTGTGCAGGGGTCACTATGCTGCATAATACTGTGTGCAGGGGCCACTATAGGGCATAGTACTGTGTGCAGGAGCCACTATGGGACATAATACTGTGTGCAGGGGCCACTATGGGGCATAATACTGTGTGTAGGGGTTACTATGGGGCATAATAGTGTGCGCAGGAATGCGGTTTGTGCATGGGGGGGTTAGAGAGGGCGGTCCTGGGAGAGTGGGTTTGGGGGGGCGGTTTGGGGGGGGGTCTCCATGTCAAATGTTTGCCTTGGGGCACAGCCATTCCTAGTTATGCCACTGCACGTGACTGACTCCATTCTACTCAATGGGCCTATGGTTTGAACAGAGGAGAGTCTGTAACATCAGTTAGAGTCGGACCGGCTGCAGGGGAGACAGAGGAACTCAAATTCTGGCCTCCCCAGCTGCCCTCTACACAGGTAATAAATGGGGCTTCGGGGGACCAAGGTATATATTAGTAATATAGCTTAACCAGCATAGGGAATTATTTCCCAGATACCCTCCTTAATGAAATTTGCAGAGAGGTGAGAGTGGATATATCTGTATGCTTTGACAAAATTTGGATCTTCCTTTACACAGAAGTCATGGGGCCCCCCATTGCAATCATCAAAGTGGGCCCCACTCCATTCATGCCATACTATAGCTTTATAGAGGTGTGAATACTGAGCTTTAAATCATAAAAAAATTATATAAAAATTCCTTCTGTAGCCACCACTAGGTGGCGCTAACTGCAATGGCAGTTGTGTGCTTCCCCTTGTGGCAGCTGCAGCTTCATGGAAGCAGTTCAGTGCTGAGCTCTCTTTTATGACAAGTCCATAAAACCTCTTGCATTCTTCTCAGTGACAAGAAAAGATTGTGCTTGCCATAGGAATTCTAAGTTATATGTATTTCTATGCAGCCACCCAGTGGTTGTGATGTGTATTGCAGCCTGTTGAGGGTTTTGCTATCAAGCTGCAATAATGTATTGAATATATATTGTGAAAATTATATGGAATTCAAGAATGGACACATCTTTAAATGCTAGTTTGCAATAAGTTGTCATTTCTGTAGAAATGAAATAATGTCTCCTAGTGTAGAATGACAATTTTTTGGCAATGAAGATTATAATAGAAATACAAAGACAAATTTGACATTAATAGGTTTGTCATAAAAGTATCCCTTGCACTGGAGGACCGAGGATGTGCATGTAATACATTGACTTCCCATTGATTTCGGTGAGAGTTGTGTAATACTTCATTTCACCTGTGGTGGAGCTGCAGGAAAATGGAGCACTTGCTGCCAGATTCCACAGATCACACAGCAGATGGCTGGAGGTCCTAGTAATATGATACATGTGATCATCAGGGGACCAGTCTGACAAATAGTACTGACCTAAATGGATTATCCCGTAAAAATTGGATAATACAGTACAGTATATGGGCAGTGAGTAATGAAGAAGGCAGAAGGCTGAGGATTTCTGTGCAGATAGATATGTGTCCATTTCCTGCTTACTACTGCTAGACCAAGTATAAGCAGAACATTGAGTTAGTCTCATTCCACCCAATTGAATTTCATGGCGTCCTGATGATGTGATATGAATGTACAGCAGAGACGCAGCACATAATAAAGGGCAGAGGTCGCCGGCTGCGGTGCAGGAGAGGGCAGAGCAAGAGCTGTCCTCAGTGTCACATAAAGCAGTATGTATCTGATCATACATTATACTGATCTAACCCAACACAGTTCTGTCATGTCACAGGTCCTATTATCATGATGATGATTATTAGGATTATTGTTACTATCATTAGTAGTATTAGTATCATTGTTCATTTATTATTATTATTATTATTATTATTATTATTAGTTATAGTAGGTGTAATATTATTTTTAGTACTAGTATTATTATTATTATTATTATTATTATTATTAGTTATAGTAGGTGTAATATTATTTTTAGTACTAGTTATTATTATTATTATTATTATTATTATTATTATTATTATTAGTTAGATTAGGAGGATTAGTTTTAGTACTAGTATTATTATTATTATTATTAGTAGTTAGATTAGGAGGGTTAGTTTTAGTACTAGTATTGTTATTATTGTTATTATCCTTGTTGTTGTTGTTGTTATTATTACTAATGCTAGTATTATTATTATTATTATTATTATTATTATTATTATTATTATTATTATTATTATTATTTTTATTATTATCATTATCATTATTATTATAAATAATGTTATTATTATCATTATTATTAGTTATAGTAGTAGCAGTAGTAGTATTTTTAGTACTGGTAATATTATTATTATTATTATTATTATTATTATTATTATTATTATTATTATTATTATTATTATTATTATTATTGTTATTATTATTATTATTATTATTATTATTATTATTTAATAATAATGTTATTATTAGTTATAGTTGGAGGAGGATTATTTTAGTACTAGTATTGCTATTATTAATATTATTATTATTATTATTATTATTATTATTATTATTATTAGTTATAGTAGGCAGAAGATTATTTTTAGTACTAGTATTGTTATTAATATTATTATTATTATTATTATTATTATTATTAGTAGTAGTAGTAGTATTGGTATTGTTATTGTTATTGTTATTATTACTAATGTTGCTATTATTATTATTATTATTATTATTAATAATAATGTTATTATTATCATTATTATTAGCTATAGTAGGCAGAAGATTATTTTTAGTACCAGTATTATTATTAGTATTATTATTATTATTATTAATAATAATGTTGCTTTTATTATTATTATTATTATTATTAGTAGTAGTAGTAGTAGTTGTGGTATTGTTATTATTACTAATGTTGCTATTATTATTATTATTATTATTATTATTATTATTATTATTATTTTTAGTTATAGTAGGCGGAATATTATTTTTAGTACTAGTATTGTTATTATTATTATTATTATTAATAATAATAATAATAATAATACTAATAATAATGTTATTATTATCATTATTATTAGTTATAGTAGTAGCAGTAGTAGTATTTTTAGTACTGGTAATATCATTATTATTATTATTGTTATTATTATTATTATTATTGTTATTAATTTAGATGTGCTGCATCTATAATAACTCAGATATTGATCTATAGTCACACCCATGGTAATTCATTGAATAATACAGTCATATACTATCACAAAAAAAGAAGCAGACCCTGGCCACCGGTAACATCAGGTTTCCATCTTCACTTTGGAGCTACAGATGTGTCCACTCTTAGCATTCCATAATTTTGGTTAAGAACTCACAATGCAGATTCAATACATTATTAAGACAAGTTAACAAGACCTTTGAAAGGCTGCAGCACACAAAATAACCACTGAGTGGCCACATATAATACTAAACACTAAACAACTCCTGAAAGAGCATCACAAAATCATGTTTTTATTTTCTTTCAAAGCTGCTCATCTCTGGATATGAAGAGCCAAGAGGAAATGGAAAGAAGGACACATCTGTATTGTTGAAACTCATATGTGATATTTTGACTTTCAGATAGATAGGTAGATAGAAAGAAAGGTAGATAAAGATAGATAGATAGATAGATAGATAGATAGATAGATAGATAGATGGGAGGTCTTCCCAAGGCAAAAACCCAGTCTCCCAACCTTAATGTGTATACATAACAAGAAAAAAGTCCTTTGCCAGCATCTTCATATGGAGGAGCAATTTATTGGAGCCCAAACCATATACTATGTATTGGCCAATGTAGGGCCTTTTCAATTGCACTTGAAAAAGGCCCCTGTGTGGGCAGATATGTGGTGTGTGGTTTGGGCTCCAATAAATTGCTTCACCATATGAAGATGCTGGAACACTTTTTTCTTACGCTATTGGATTTTTATTTTTGAGTACACCCTTGTACCTTTATTGTCACAGTAAATAATGAATTTAAGTCCCTGCCAAATGTGTTTCCAATTTCAACATACAATGCAAAAAAAATTTAGATGCCTATTTTGCCTCTCTCAAGGCAAAACTTTCAGACACAAGCAGAAGAGGAAAACTGCAGCTTTACCTCCGTCACCCTCTCCCCTCTCACAGCATAAGTCTCAGTTACAAGCATAGACTGAAAAATATCAGCTTTACCTTCTCCTCCCTCTCTCCTTTCACAGCAGACATCTCATACACAAGCATAGACTGAAAAACTTCAGCTTTACCTCATCCTCCCTTTCCCCTCTCACAGCATAAGTCTCAGTTACAAGCATAGACTGAAAAACTTCAGCTTCACCCTCTCTTCCCTCTCCCCTCTCACAGCATGAGCCTTGCAAACACTCTACTAGATTTCAGCTTCATCCCCCTCTTCCCCATCATTCTTCTTTGTATCTTCAGTGATTGAAAATTTACTTTTTAATGACTGAGGAGGTTTCCGAATACATACCAAAAATCCTGCAGGCAGAGAATGGGGGACTACGACTACAAGAAATTAAGGAAGTTGCTTTTGTGTTATAATAAGATACACATGTATCAAACTTTAACTAGATGTCTTCAAAGCACTGTGTTGTGCTAAGTGTGTACATTACAAAGTTTCAGTGTATACAGCAATATACAACATAAAAGCTTTAATTGACCCAAAGTCAATTTCATTCTATAATATTTCAGAAAAAAAGGTTAATTGAGAGACATTATGTAAAACCTCTCTTGTTGTAAATGACACATGACAATGTGGACGCTGCGGTAAATGTCACTGCGGTACAATGTTTCCCGGGCTGCAGTCAGTACAGTGTGATGTGTAACAAATCTCAGAGACACAAAATGTTCTGCATTTTATTTCATAGGAGAACATTTGCACCAAATGGCGTCTCTTTAGCTTAGCCTCATTTACATGACATTACCGGCTCTCCAGCTGCTGCTACATTGTCACCTTTTTCATACTCTTAACTTTCTAAAGCCGAGATGTTCAATGAGCCAAGCAAGTGTGATTTAAGTCCGATCAACCGGCGTTCATCCCAAATAGTCCAAGCGATTAGATCAGAGTGTGCCAGGGATTAGAAGGGAGCGCTCTGGTGTATTTAATAGGCAATACACTTATCTTTTACTTTTTAACTTTTCGTATACACAGTAACATTCCTGTTGGTGTCCGAGTATGTGGATTATCAGAGAGTCAGAGAGAAGGAAAGAGAAAATAGAGATAGATAAATAGATAGATAGATAGATAGATAGATAGATAGACATATATAAGATAGAGAGTGATAGAAACTTTAAATTTTCACCTTCTTGATCCTGACATGTCTCTGACTTTATCAGTCCACCTGTACCCGCTGACCACTACTTGTCTCCCATATTATCAGTCCACTTGTGCTGCTGAATACTAGTTGTCTCCCATGTTATCAATCCACTTATGTCCACTGACCACTACTTGTCTCCAAGTTATCAGTCCACCTGTGCCCGCTGACATCTACTTGTCTCCCATATTATCAGTCCACCTGTGCCCACTGATATCTACTTGTCTTCCATATTATTAGTCCACTTGTGCCCTCTGACCAATACTTGTATCCAATTATATCAGTCCACTTGTACCCACTGAATACTACTTGTCTCCCATGTTATCAGTCCACCTGTGCCTGCTGACCTCTACATGTGTGCCCATATTATCAGTCCAGTAGTTATATCCACTGCCCACTACTTGTCTCCCATAATATCACTCCACCTGTGCCTGCTGACATCTACTTGTCTTCCATATTATTAGTCCACCTGTACCCAGTGACCACTACTTGTCTCCCATGTTATCAGTCCACCTTAGCCCTTTGACCACTACTTGTCTCCCATATTATCAGTCCACCTGTACCCACTGACCACATCTTCTCTCCCATGTTATCAGTCCACCTGTACCCGCTGACCACTACTTGTCTCCCATATTATCAGTCCACTTGTGCCACTGAATACTAGTTGCCTCCCATGTTATCAGACCACCTGTGCCCGCTGACATCTACTTGTCTCCCATATTATCAGTCCACCTGTCCCCACTGACCACTTCTTCTCTCCCATGTTATTAGTCCACCTGTACCCGCTGACACTGCTCCAACAAGCATCAACTCTATTGCCTGGCGTCTGATCCTATGGACCCCTTCAGCTAATTGCGCCTCTCTTTCCTCCCCGTTTGCTCAAATGCCTGATGAAGGGGTAACTTCCCGAAATGTTTCATTGGCATTGACATTGATAAAACATACATTATGTGAGCAGTGTTGTCATTTCTACTAGATACTGGATGTGTCCTTTGGAATAAAGTATACTGGAATTGCTTGGATCAAATTCAGCATGCCGTCCTATTCTTCTGTCCTCTGACTTTGTCTGAGAGCTATTCCCATCCCTTACTATGTCTTGCAGTGCTAAGGTTCACTATCAATGAGTCTGGAGCTCACACAAAACAGTTCCTGAGGGGGTGAACGTTGCAGACCAGGGGCTCACTGTTGTCCTCAGCTGCAGGCAGAGCCAGTCTAGAGATACAACGTTCCCTGGCCATTACACCATATCAGTATATGTGTAATATTTTATTCTTACCGTCTAGCATTCCCTTTGCGTGTAAGTAACATGTAAGAATGCCCTCAAGGGGAAACCTTCTAAGATGTTATATTTGGAGTTTGGAAAATGCCGGCAAATTGCTATTATCATGTAAGTCATTTGGGTTGCAGGTTTGTGTTGCAGTGTGACAGGTTAGCACTTTCCACCCAGCAGTGAAGATGCAGCCGCAGCTCCGCTCAAGGTCTTTCTGCAGAACAAGCCCCATGTTTTATTCATGGATCCTTTTGTTTTCTTGGCTGTTACAGAAGTGTTTTTCTTTTAAGTTACTGACTTGGCATCTGCTTTAAGCGCTATCTAAATGAACACATCTTCCTGACCCATGGAAGCCGGAGACGACGGCTTCTTTTCATCTGCTCAGATCAGCCCCACATCACAGCACAGCTGCAGAAGGCGCCCGCACCGGGGCCTGGGCAGAGAATTCCTCCCCAGACAATTGCAATGCTTAAGTTGTCATGGTAATTGGATGCAACCCTTTATTACACATATTATTATAATTCTAGATCCTTCCATTAGATTGTAGGGTCTTTAGTTTAAAGGATTGATGATAACATCAAATGTCTACAGTTAGTGTATCCAACGGGATTGTTACAAATTTTACAAAAATTTTGCTTCTAGCAAACCCGAAATTTTTGTGATTCACCTGATAAAAAAATCAAGTAAAGCTGATTATTATTCTCTTTTTTACCCCAATTATAATTATTGGAGGCCAGGAAAGGTGTGCAAAAATAATAATCCATTTCCTGGACTCCCTGGCACCCTTTGGCTGTGCCAAATCCCAATCAGTGCCTTTGTGATCCCACAGAGAATAACGCTCCCTTGTGACCCCCACAGTATTATTCTGCCTCCATGTGGCCCTCATACAATGCCCCCTTCTGACCCCTCACTGTATCATGCCCCACTTCACCTCACTTCAACCCTTCAATGTCCCCCACAAATTAAAAGGTCCCTCAAGTGGCTCCCCACACTGTATAATGTCCTCTCCAGAAAGTATAATGTCACCTCCTTGTGGACCTCATACAGCAGGGGTAGGCAACCTTCAGCACTCCAGCTGTTGTCAGACTACAACTCCCAGCATGTATACTTGCTCTGCTGTTCTTGGAACTCCTATGGAAGTGAATGGAGCATGTTGGGAGTTGTAGTTTCACAGCAGCTGGAGTGCCGAAGGTTACCTACCCCTGTCATACAGTATACTGCTCGTCATTGTGGCCCTTACAATATATTGCCCCCTCATTGTGGCCCCAGACTATAATGTCTCCTCCTTGTGACCCCACAGTAAAATACACACAAAAACAAACAGGACATACCTCCTGCTATTCAGCACCTGAATTGTGGGACTGTTCCCTGAATCGAGGACGGTTGGGTGGTATGCAGTCACACTTGAACCCTTGTGCATTGGGGTGCCCAAAAATTCCAGTATTATACCGCTCTTGCACACTTCAGTTTAACTTTCAGTGACCTTTATTGTGTAAACTTGGCTCCATCTGTAGGTGGTGTTGGAGGGTTGTTACAGATTTTGCATCGAGGCTTCAATTTACATCTCAGCTTTCATGGACCCTAGAAGTTCAGTATATAGACTTAGACAGTGCTGCATCCAATTTGAACAGGTATTACAAAAAAAAACTCTACTACTCATCACATTCACCACCAAAACGCCGCTCACCGCCCTCCTCATTAATTGCGAGTAATAGCTTCCTGTTCAATCTATAACGTTCCATCTGAGCAGACCTTTGAAGCTCTGGAAAATGTCAGGGTGAGGACGCGATCTGCTCCTCCTGCAATAAAAACTCATTTAGCTCAATTATTTTTTTCGATACCATCTATGACATGGCCCAGATGCCACATTTTACATGTTCACAGCTCGTTGTCATGAGCGATTGTGTCCCTGCCTGAGGATATGAACTCTTAATCCGGGCCATGGGCCAACAGTGAGGAGGTAAGACGTAGGAGTGACGACGATCATCCACAGTCTTCTATGTACATTTGTAGCAATCTTTAAAGGAGTATTCCAGTTAGAACAAGTTACTCATTGGGACCCCTATCAATCTAAAAAATTAGGGCATTTTACACCCCAGTTCCAACCAGAATGCTAGTCATACACCACGCAATGTTTCATTCATTTGAATGGAGACCACCGGAGATAGTCGAATGCTTACTCGTTGTGGTCGGGACATCCACTAATCAGCAAATTACCGCCTATCCTTTGAATAGGGGGTACCTTGTTCTAATTGGAACCCCCCTTCAACTTCACTCTTCACAAGTTAAATGGAAAGTTGCAGCAAACTTTAAATTGACTTTTCAATGGCTTCTGCTGTGTGATGTCACGATGCAACAATGTATCCAATTCCAGTGATAGACTGCTAGATCTACCCAGTGCGCTCCTCTCACGGACCGCACTTCATACACATAAAAGCAATAGAAATACCTCTGTTCATGGCGCCGTACTATCTGCCCAGTTAACTTTTGTCATTTATTTGCAAAGTCCCATCATATTTCATGGTAACTAATGGAGACAAAAGACTCTGTCATCCACAAAGTGGTTTTCAAAGCAAAATTGTTTCACGCTAATCCCATCATGGCTGGAGGTCGGGGGATGAGATCTGATTTAAGGAGGACACCACTGGGTGCCAAACTAAAACTTTGAAGCTCCCTGCAAAGCTTTCATTGGTGATTAGCCCCCTGGTAAGCCAATTACTGGAGTGTATTCATAGTGTAGCATGCATGGGGTCCCTGTGTATAGGGGTGGGGGTAGGTTTAGATACCGCCAGGTTTCATGTCTGTTTTTGTGACCGTACTCATGGATAAGGAAGCAGATCATTATCTCAGAAGAGTTGCGTTTTGCAGATTTTTATAGAAGAATATTTTTTATTGGTCTATGGGAGGGATGTCATGATTTATGGTGTTATTTAAAGTGAATTTATACCCTGAGTATCAAAAATTCTCTGCTATTTTTGAATATACCTCTAAAGTGTTCAGGAGAATTTTTTTTTTTATTTTTTAAATTACAAAGCTCTAAATCCCCTGCAAAGATAAAGGGGAAGATTTACTTATCCTGTCTAATATTTAGACAGTGTAAACTTATACCAGACTGCTATACTGCACCAGATTTATCACAGTCACTAATGCTGAATGATAAATCTGGCATATCTTTAGACTCTCTAGTTACTTGGCTAATTTATGCAAAAAAAAAAAAAAAAAAAAAGCTACAAAATTTTGGAACATAGTGTATCATCTTAAGCCATACCTCTTATTTTCAAGCCACTCCCCCTCCTTTTAAGCCACACCCTTTCTGATAAGCATCACTTCCTTGTCAGAAAGACTTAATAAATGTGATGTAGACCACGTACTTCAGATTTTGGGTGCAAATGACACCAGAATTTTGGTGTATTTTCAATATCAAATTTGCCCCAAAGTGCTAAATGATAGTATTCTGCCCACATGCAGCCACCACTAGGGGGAGATCAGGAGCCTACTGCATACAGGGTTATTATTGTGTTTAATGCATACACAGCATGCAGTTAGCTCCTGAGCTCCTCCTAGTGGTGGCTGCAGACAGGTATAAACATATTTATCGTATGGGGAATTCTTAAAGTCAGTTTTGCTTAAGCCTTCTAGGTGTCATATTGCACCAGTTTTGCACCTTGTACCATTGTGCTTGCAAGATCCTGGAGGAGAGAAGGTGCTGCATGCAATGACTTACCAGCTTGGAACATGTAGAAGTACTTTCATTGCTCCTGGAAAAGAATGTTGGTGTCCAGAAATATCAGCACGGAGCGGTTGGGAAGGGCCCAGGTTTGTGCTACATTTCCAGAATTCATGCAACCCTGACCTTAGCCCTTTCCAGTCCCTCCATGTTGCTATTTCCGGGCACCTCTGCTCTATTCCAGCAGCAATGTTTCCTAAGAACATGGATCAGTTGGAAGCTTGCTTTCTGTGAGATCCAGGATGGGTCCCCTACCCTCTGTACCCGGTTGCATCGCTGTGGGCAACTACTATTCAGCATTTGAGCAGCTTGGGCACAGAGCCCAGATAGGAGTACACAGAAATGTAATGACAGAATATTGGGGGAAAATTTATTAAGACTGGTCTTTCCTGGTGCTCCGACCTCTTATCAAGTCTTACGAGGTTCCATGTGCCAAAACAGACCAGTCCGGGGCTGGAATGGCTTTCAGGTATGTACAGTATGTGAGAAATAGTAAATCTGTCAGGTATAGACATTCCCATCCCAGCCAGTTTTGATCTTTCCGCACTTTATTACAAGCAGGTAGGAAAATGGATAATGTGGCACATTTTTGGGCACACTAAATGTGCACCACTTTTGCACCAGAAAACTAGCCCACTTATTTCAGTAAATTGTTTTTGCTCCCCTTCCTGAATAATGCCTTAGGCTAGGTCACACTAGTGTTCGGGTTTCTGTCCTTGGGGTCTAATTGGGGTCCCAAAGATGGAAACCCTATCTGCTTAAAAAGTGGTCACACGCAGGAATCCTGGGACCCCATAGACTATAATGGGGTCCACCCAGTTTCCACCTGGTTTCCCCCTACTTTTCTCTCCAACGATTTTAAGCAGAATCTGGGACAGAGTGCCCCAACGCTGCCCGAACGCTAGTGTGAACCTAGCTTTAGACAGCTGCCAACTCTGCCTTGGGTATTTTTTTTCACCAGTTGGCAAATGGAGAAAGTGGCCCATTTTTGGCACAAACGCCTGTGTGCCAAAACCGTACCACTTTGCACCAGAAAACTGGCATTCCTATTTTAGGAAGTTCCCCATTGTTTTTGCTCTTCATTAGCACCCCCTTGCTGACTAACGCCCTAGACTGCTGCCACCTCTGACAACCCCTGCCTTGAGTCTTTTTGCAACCTCTGTGACTACTGTAGCGATTTTGCATTGTGCACGACATAAAAGCCTACAAAGAAAAGTACATTACGACTGTCCATATAATAGAAGAAAGTTAATGTAGCAAATAACCCACACTTGCCTTTGCTTTCCCAGCAATAAGCACGCTATTGTACATTGTGTACAGAGCGTCTCGCACCTTTAATATCGTCTGACACTCGCCTGCACGGATAATTATGAGCTTTGAAATTCTGCGTCTATTTTACACATCAGGAACATGACTTGCATCAGTGAGGAGAGCACCATGGAGTGAAAGGGGTTAAGGATCATTCGGAAACATGAAATCAATTGAAGCCGTTTTCTGCAGCAGTCTGAAGGTCGGCGTAACATGGCATGGCTCTACTTAAAACACTTAAAGATTGGGCAGGTTCTGCAGGGCATGGCGACTGACAGACTGTCATATCGTGTGGACGTCAGATCATTAGTCAGAATAGCATTGCTTTGACTGGGTCAGAGAATGAGAACACGGGGCAGACAGACCCGCTATACGCTAACTTCCTAGTTAATATAATATGTATTGAATTTTAGGTTACCGATGGTGGCCATTTAAAGGGAAAGTGTTGCCAGGATATGACCTATTGTTTAAATTATGAATTTATATTAAACATGTTTTTTTAAAGAATTTTTGGTGATGTTGTTTTCCATTTTCCACGTTATTATCTATATTTAAAAACAAATCCTAAAAACCCTGCAATTCTAACTCTGGCTACTAAGCCTAACATGTCTCTGATGATTCTGTCTCTTGGAGATGAATCATGGGTCATAGACACAATGGTCAAGAGCAGACCCTACTGACTTCTATGGGATAGTTTTCTAGGCATACTCTGTGACCTATGCATAGGTCATTGTGCCGAGGAGGAGTAGATAAGCTGTAAAATCACCGATTGTGACCGGTGGATTCTGTGTCTTATCTACATATAGATGATAGCTGTGATCATCAACGTGCTGCAAATATGGTGACTGCTGCAAAGAAATCTACTGCAGAAAACAGGAAGTCTCAGCATATTATTGACTTAGTGGCCAAAGTCTGAACTGCAGGAATATTTTTAAAAAAATATAGGCAATAATATAAATTAAAAAAAAAAAACAAAAAAAAAACTTCACCAATTCTTTAAATATATATTTAACATAAAACTTGATTTAAAAAAAATAAAATAAAATAATTTTTTGGTGACACATTCCCTTTAAGGAAGCATACAATTTGATAAAAGGAATAATACAGTCCAAATTGAGTATGAGGATGAAATCTTTTTGACATGCTCTGACCCCTTCAGGCCTTATAGTAGGCATCGCACAAAATGTTATATAAAATATATATATATATATATATATATATATATATATATATATATATATATATAATTCTGTGATACTCTGTTGGGAGTTGTTTATTGGGTATGTGTCTATAGGTGGCCACCCAGTGGTCATGATGTGTATTACAAGCAAATTAGGGTTTTGCTACCAAGTTACAATATTGCATTGACTTTGTGAGACATTAAAGTCCTTACAGTTTGCAAGAAGGTATGTAGAGCAGGGGTGGACACCTCCACCATATAAAACAACTTGCCCTACTTGTAGACATGACTAAGCCAGATTTTTAATGTTTTTTAAAGTTTTTAAAAAGTTTTTGCACCGCTGAGGCCTATGATAGCATCTATAGTTGTGTGGGGTCAAAGCATCAAGATATCGGTTCTTGACTTCACCAGAAGAGGCAGGAGGAGGCCACAAGACCAGACGCCATGGTGGAGTCCAGGAGAAATGAGGAAAGTTGACTATGAGAGTTCTTATTTTCTCCACACCTTCCTTGGGCCTCGATTTTTATACTCCAGGGTCTTAAGAGATGCCAGAGTGTAATAATGGTTTGTTGGTGGAGAACTTCAACATTTTTGGGTTCGGCCAAACCTGAAATTTTTGAAAAATTCATAAAAACCCCAGTTCATTCCGAACTGGTTTACCCATGTCTACTGGACACATCTATCAACCTTATCTGATATGGGACGGTGAGTAGCTAAGATATTTCTACTGACTATGATATAACTATATCCTCAGCTAGAAGGTTCATCTGGGAAAATGAGACCTGAGGGTAGGAGATCAGAACGCGTCTATGATAAACCAACGAGTCCATCAATATCTCCCAGGTAAATCATTAAACAATGGAAAGCTTGCAGTCTATTTGCTTAGATCAGTGCAACGTGTCCATTCTGACATGTGCAAATGTCAAGTACAGGTGCGGGCTATCCACTCTCTAAGTGATGTAGTAGTCGGCGGCACTTCTTTATATGAGCAGCATGCAGGCGTTATCAATTGGTGCCACGTTATGTTAACTTAGCACCGCCTGCTGGAATCTCCATGAATAACAATGCGCTTCAATTGGAAACACTTTCCTTTCTAAATTAGCTGCACAATATAATGGTGAAGGGATGCCAGCAGGCACCAATAGTCAATTTGTGACAATGCAATGCAAAATACATGTCAGCAGGCACCAATTGGCAATGTGTATTTTTATGGTTGTTTGAGCTGAATTTCAGTATCTTGTAAATTAAGAGTCTAATTTGCCTAAAAAGACAATCTCTATGTGTGATAAAAGTCTGTATCCATGTACGGGGACCTTACTATTCTCTGCAACCCATGCAGCCATTTGCTGTAGACCCTTAGAGACTCTTTTTAGGTGGACAACCCCTCTCCATGTGCCCTATTAGGGTATGTAAAGGTCATAGAGGGGGTGTCTTTTGCACGGTACCCCAAAGGGTAGAGCTGCAAGAAGGAGTTGCCTCCAACTTGGTGCAAATATGCATGCAGGAGCTGGTACTAGTGAAGTGAGTCACTACTCCTACAAGATAAAGCCACTCATCCTCCGATGTAGGGATGAGTGATCCAGTTTGGTTAGAACTGGATTTGACCCAAATTTTCCAAAGGTTTCTGGTTTGACCCAAAACAGTATTTGACTGCGGGGTGCCCCGGAGAGGTGAGTAAACTTAACAAACAGTTATACTCACCTTCCCTCCCTTCTTCTGGGTGTATGGCGTTGCCCGGCATCCTCTTCAGACCTCTTTCAGCCAATCCCAGGACCTTGGGGTGCGTGACGTCAGCCAGAAGCTGTAAGAGACCTGAAGAGGATTCTGGGGGACCAACAGACACCACAGGAATGCCCAGAAGAGATCCCCACTTATTATATTATGTGTTTGAGGAGACCCCACAGTATAATGATAACACTTCCAGTTTGGGCCAAAGAAGTTTGGCCCGAAATGAACTGGAGAGCCAAAATTCGTGAACGTTCATCAAAACAAATCTCATGGGGTTTGCCAATCTCTACTCTGCTGTGAACACTTTCTATCTGATTGTGTTTCCTAACTTTTTTTGGAAGGTGGGGAATGGATGGAATGTAATAATGTCATAGTACTGCCCCCAAAATACCACCAGGAGTCCTAAGACTGGGTGAGTCTTTTGGTCATTGCCACTCCTTACTGGAGATATGGATCCACTGGGTTGCAACAGGTTTAGCTTTAGGCTAAACCCAGGAGCAGAGTCTAAGAAACTCCTTGTTTAAAGTAGTTTTCAAAGAGATAAAGTGGTTATCCAGGGAGTAATAAAACTTACCAGGGCATTCCCAGCAATCAGGGGCGTAAATACTGGGGTAGCCGCGATAGCAGCTGCCACAGGGCCCGGGACTTTAAAGGGCCCGGAGCCCTGTGGCAGCCACTACCACAAACCCCACTAACACTGCTATCATTATGGGTCTTTTCAGACCCCTGAGTATAATGATCGGAGGCCCGGGGGAGATGAGGGAACATAAAAAACACTGTAACATTCCCCTCCCGCAGGCTTCAGGCCTGTTTGGTGACGTCCCAGACATCAGCCGACATCATTATGCGTCGCGACGCCGGCACTCACACGAGATCTGGTCCAACATTGAAGATTGCCGAAGTAGTGGGGAGTGCGCCGGAGCCAGGAAGAGGTAAGTGACATAAGGGGCATAATACTGTTTGCAGGGGCCACTATGGATCATAATACTGTGGGCAGGGGCCACCATGGGGCATAATACTGTGTGCAGGGGCCACTATGGGGCATAATACTGTAGTGTGCGCAGTAATGTGGTTTATGTGGGGGGTGGAGGGGGCGGTCCGGGGGAGCTCTTGGGGGTGACGGTTTGGGGGGGGCCCCATGTGAAATGTTAGCGATGGGGCCCAGCCATTCCTAGTTACGCCACTTCCAGCAATGGTTACATCATGGCTTGTGCACCAGAAACCTGTCATATAAACCCTGTTGTTACAAGAGCATCGCAATCCTCTTTTGCTGCTCTTGCCAATATGCAATTGAGTCTTTTGGAGCAACAAGGGTGTTGGCCTCTTTGGAGCAATGACATCATCCTCGTTTCTCCAAAGAGGTCTTTCTCCTATTGGTAAAAACAGTGATATCTTGGCAACAGAAATACCAACTGACAATGGGAAAACACTGTTTTATTCAGGTGACCTTAACCTATCTATCTTTGGGGCTGGGTGGATGTGCTGGGTTCTGTTGACCCTAATCTATCTATCTTCGGGGCTGGGTGGATGTGCTGGGTTCTGTTGACCCTAACCTATCTATCTTCAGGGCTGGGTGGATGTGCTGGGTTCTGGTGACCCTAACCTATCTATCTGCGGGGCTGGGTGGATGTACCCATTTCTGGTGACTCCCTTTAAAATTAATTTAGAATCATTGACATTTTATATTAATGTACTGGGATTTAGATAGAATTTCTTTGTTCCGCACTCATCAATCAGTGTCTTTGAATGTCCCAGCTTGTTCTTTCCACCGGTGTCTTAGTGGAAGCTCTTCCATAGGCGAGTGATCCTGTTCTTTGCACATGTAGCTTTATGGATATATTTGTAAATCCTCCAAATGACTCATTGAATGTTCTGATCTGTTCCCAGAAGAGCTGCTGGGAGGTAAGAACCATTCCTAAAGCATCGGGGCTTGTAGTGTTCTGCAGTCTGTCATTAAAGCCTCCCGAGCACCGTCTCTGGTGTGAACGTCTTACGGACAATCAGGTACAGGATGAACTTCTGGCTCTCCTACAGAATTGCCTACAATGAGCCTGAGTCACACTTACAATGACCTACAGGCAGATGTTCCTGACTCATTGTAGAGGGTGTTACTCTGTGGATGCCCTGCAGGTGCCTGTGGCGCATTGTGTTAGTCTCTGGAACAATGTGCTATGGTTCTCGTGAACCTAGAGGATTTCAATGACGAAAATGAATAAAATGCAGGAAGATAATACATTGTAAACAGTCATATTGATAGACAAACATTTGTGGCTCTTGCTTCATCCTGCTCAGAGACATATCGAGGAGCAGATGTAAACATGACAATACGGTTACATGCCAGAATAGTTTAGACAGAATTATTTAAAGGGATACCTAGGACATTCATGGAGCCATAAATGTCTAATGCCTGGGAACGGAACTCATGTGGTGACCCCTAACCAACCTGGAGAAATGATGGCTGGATCTACTGGAGGGAAATGGATGGAGAGGACACCACATGGGTTCCATATCTGGTATCAGCACCCATATGGAGATCTAGGGTCACCAAACCACCATATTGGTCAGAGGTCTACCAGCTGCTAGATCCAGGTGGAAAGGTGGCTGCACATGTGCTCTGCTGTTTCCATAACTCCCATAAAAGTAAATAAAAGGAGACGCGTACCTGCATGTCCACCTACTCATTCATCCTACGTGAGCTACAGTCCACCTCTGCAGCACGTTATGGAACCCCTGTTCTCAAACCCAATGGGACCCAGTTTTTGAAGGTAGAACTTATATTCCAATTATATACTGTTGTTCATTCTATTGATATGCTCCTTCACCATAAAAGGTCTTTCCTGATGACAGTGAGAGGTGATCCTAGTCCTAGTGCGGAGAGATCCCCAATGTCCCCATGGGTAAAAATCTAACATGAACACTTTGGGGTCCAGCAGAACATCAACATTAAAAATAAAACTCTAAAACAAGTGGTATGGCTACTTTTTGAGAAGATTCTTCTGCCATCATATGTTTGCTATGGCAGCCACTTGCACTCCCTGCCATGTCTCGTACTGTCATTTTTCCAGCAGGAGCATAACTGGGCGTGCAAAACCAACAATGTTAAGTAAATTCTGCAATGTTTTTACTCATTTATTGAGTCCAAAACCAGCAAAATCTCCTCTAAGCCCCTTATATGTTGTTATAGGGGTAGTTAGTGCCATAGGGTGGACATAGCTTTTTTTTTGTCAAATTGTTGCAGAAAAATAATCAACTATATGCATATGAGCTGTGAATCGGGGACATGGCGACCTTCGTCTGTGGTCACCATCACCAACCAGTGCACAATTCATGTAGTCCTTGTGATACTTAATCCCTCCTTAGAGATGAGTGATGATGATCATAATGAACAACATTCGAAACAAGTTTTTACCAAAATTTTGATTCTAACAAATTAAAATTTTTGGAGTTCAATTCACACAGTGTAAGTGAATTGAGTTATGTTATTTTTTATTTTCCCCACACCTTCCCTGCCCTGCCGGAAGAGACCCCAGAGTATAATATACGACTTCTACCCACACATCTGGTTCACACTATTTTTGAACCAGTTTCAAAGCCAAATTTTGGGAGGGTCGTTCCTCTCTGATCCTTGTCTATGTGTCCTGCAGTCACATTCGGCATCTTTAGTCTTACTGACTACATATTTCAACACCATAAAAACTGCTTACAAGTAATTTCCTCTTAATCCATCGCTGCTCGCTAAAAGCTGATCAGCATCTTCTCCACTCATGAAATAATTGGCTTAGTTTGGGTACAAATTTTTGGCAAACAAAATCTGATTATCACAAGTTAAGCCTTCGCGTTGGCTAGAAATGAAGGTTTCTTGGGATTGTATAAAGACAGCTCATTTTATTTCATGCTACATCCAAATCATTCACTTGTGATGGGCATATTCTGTGCGGGGCTGGATATATGGGTCTCAGTCATTCTTACATGCATTTACAAAATATATTTTGAAGATGGCCCACATTTTGGAAAACATTTCTGCAAACTTTACACAAATTTTGCTAAGGACTCCAGCCTCAGGATACACTATATGATAGGATTATGATATGCTAGAAAAATCATTGACAGGATGTAAAGTACGTCACAACCACTGGGTGGCCTCATATAGACATATATAAAATAACCATCTTATGGCAGAGTATCACAAAATTATGTTTTTTTTTTTTCAAAGCTATTCGTCTGATACTGTTTACCTTTAGATATGTAGAACTAAGAGAAACGGTGGAGAAGGACACCCCAGTACACAACCTTAAGTAATAAGTAATGTAATGTATGTACACAGTGACTGCACCAGCAGAATAGTGAGCGCAGCTCTGGAGTATAATACAGGATGTAACTCAGGATCAGTACAGGATAAGTAATGTATGTACACAGTGACTGTACCAGCAGAATAGTGAGCGCAGCTCTGGAGTATAATACAGGATGTAACTCAGGATCAGTACAGGATAAGTAATGTAATGTATGTACACAGTGACTGCACCAGCAGAATAGTGAGTGCAGCTCTGGAGTATAATACAGGATGTAACTCAGGATCAGTACAGGATAAGTAATGTAATGTATGTACACAGTGACTGCACCAGCAGAATAGTGAGCGCAGCTCTGGAGTATAATACAGGATGTAACTCAGGATCAGTACAGGATAAGTAATGTAATGTATGTACACAGTGACTGCACCAGCAGAATAGTGAGTGCAGCTCTGGAGTATAATACAGGATGTAACTCAGGATCAGTACAGGATAAGTAATGTAATGTATGTACACAGTGACTGCACCAGCAGAATAGTGAGTGCAGCTCTGGAGTATAATACAGGATGTAACTCAGGATCAGTACAGGATAAGTAATGTAATGTATGTACATAGTGACTGTACCGGCAGAATAGTGAGCGCAGCTCTGGAGTATAATACAGGATGTAACTCAGGATCAGTACAGGATAAGTAATGTAATGTATGTACACAGTGACTGCACCAGCAGAATAGTGAGCGCAGCTCTGGAGTATAATACAGGATGTAACTCAGGATCAGTACAGGATAAGTAATGTAATGTATGTACACAGTGACTGCACCAGCAGAATAGTGAGTGCAGCTCTGGAGTATAATACAGGATGTAACTCAGGATCAGTACAGGATAAGTAATGTAATGTATATACACAGTGACTGCACCAGCAGAATAGTGAGCGCAGCTCTGGAGTATAATACAGGATGTAACTCAGGATCAGTACAGGATAAGTAATGTAATGTATGTACACAGTGACTGCACCAGCAGAATAGTGAGTGCAGCTCTGGAGTATAATACAGGATGTAACTCAGGATCAGTACAGGATAAGTAATGTAATGTCTGTGCACAGTGACTGCACCAGCAGAATAGTGAGTGTAGCTCTGGAGTATAATACAGGATGTAACTCAGGATCAGTACAGGATAAGTAATGTAATGTATGTACACAGTGACTGTACCAGCAGAATAGTGAGTGCAGCTCTGGAGTATAATACAGGATGTAACTCAGGATCAGTACAGGATAAGTAATGTAATGCATGTACACAGTGACTGTACCAGCAGAATAGTGAGTGCAGCTCTGGAGTATAATACAGGATGTAACTCAGGATCAGTACAGGATAAGTAATGTAATGTATGTACACAGTGACTGCACCAGCAGAATAGTGAGCACAACTCTGGAGTATAATACAGGATGTAACTCAGGATCAGTACAGGATAAGTAATGTAATGTATGTACACAGTGACTGTACCAGCAGAATAGTGAGTGCAGCTCTGGAGTATAATACAGGATGTAACTCAGGAGCAGTACAGGATAAGTAATGTAATGTATGTACACAGTGACTGCACCAGCAGAATAGTGAGCACAACTCTGGAGTATAATGCAGGATGTAACCCTGAAGCAGAGGGTAAGTAATGTAATGTATGTACACAGTGAATCATCTTATATGTTGCTTTTTAGCAAAAAATGTCTGTTAAAATGGTTTTCTAAACTGGACACAAGAATTCTGGCTCAGACTGAAAATCCAATCAATGGAACAATTTCCGAGATTCATTACTAATGGCACCTTTTGCCTCCTCCCACTATAGAAGTATGGAAATACAATGTTCTGATACTGCATCTTCTTTCTATATATTACGCTGAGCAGGCATATAGGATTCAGCATATGTACATCCTGAGATATTACATAAACATTAATCCATTTCGTACACTATATTGCTGCAGGGATGTGCGGCCATCAGAGGCTTCATGCATATGAATTACAGCTGCCCTATAGCTAAATACAACTGGAAGGAGATTAACAATATCATTGTAATTCTGCGCATACATATCACACGATCTGACGGACGAACGCTACACTGATATGCCGGCTGAGTCATCGTGCTGCAGATATTGTAAAGCATTAATATATGTGTCATTCGTGTCAGCAGAAACATTTTCATTACAAAATAATCTGACATTTACTGAATTATACCATACACTCACTGCATGTGGCACTAATAAAACCTTGGATCTGGCTCTCGTTTTACTACACTATATCCGTGCATTTTTAATATCTTAAAGGGAGTCTGTCGATTCCAAAATGCCTCCCACTCTAATAATAGTGCCTTTAATAGGAGCAGAAACGTATCCTTGTGACCGCAAACCGATGAAGCAATGCAGAGATAATCATCTTTATATGGATATGCAAATCAGCCTGCAAGTGTCCTCGGGGGTGAGGCCTAAATTGACAGATTTGCCTACAGAAGCCTCTGAAATTGCCTCCCAATGGCCTTTAGCCATGATTGACCCCAACAGATAAGAAAGGATCATCATAACAAGTAGCACATAATAGGTAAGGATCCCTGCGTTAGGACCCAGAAGCTTCAAATTACGCCTGTGTTCTACAGATCTATTTGTTTCCATGGTTACAGACTACATACAAACCCTGTGTGTAGTCAGATCCTGCAGATATGCTATTCTTCTAGTTGCTCCTGATATGTGACTGCTGAGGTCATTCTGCAGCAGTCCTGGGAAGGGTGATGGAGGTCAACATTGGAGCACCAGAAGTTCTGAATACTGGCGCAGAGGAGCGGGGAGCTGCATCAGGTGATTATAATTTATTATATTATTTAACCTCATCCCTGCCCTCTTTGGAACCTGGAAAATATAAGGCAAAATGGTGCCCATCCGGCTGTCATTTTTGTGCAAATCCAAAAATTTACTGGAGCCCAAAACTATTGGGAAATTCTATTAGTTTGATTTGCTACAAATCATTCCACTCCTCTCTAGTAGGATATGTTTAATCCAGGTGATATGAAATATTTATTATATATATTCTAGGGTCAACCAAGCAATAAAAAACATGGTTGTAAAAATCCACACATTTCTTAAGATTATTATAAATTATGTTACAGAAATTTGTAATTTTATTGCCATCCATTGAAAAATTTAACAGTGACATTTCGGTCCAAATTGGAAATTTCTCAAACATTTGGATTGCCCAGGAAAGAAGATAACAGAAGAAATTGTAGGAAAGTGGATCACCACTGGACGATAGATAGATAGATAGATGGATAGATGGATAGATAGATATGAGATAAATAGATAGATAGATAGATAGACTGTAGATAGATAGATAGACAGATAGATGGATAGATAGATAGATAGATGGATATGAGGATAGATAGATAGATAGATAGATAGATGGATATGATGGATATGAGGATAGATAGATAGATAGATAGATAGATAGATATGAGGGATAGATAGATAGATAGATAGATAGATAGATATGAGATAGATTGATAGATAGATAAAAGTTTAACTTGACCCTTAAAGGGGTTTTCAGGCCCTCTAGTACCCATTTGGTGGGGTTCTGACACCCAGACCCAGCACCAATCAGGTGAACCGGCTGTGGTTGTGGATAGATAGATAGATAGATAGATAGATAGATAGATAGATTGATTTACAGATCTACAACATCTTCCTTTTTTATCTTCCTTGGCAATCTGACTGGACCAAAACGTCACTGTAATATTTTTCTCTGGATTGAAATAAAATTACAAATTCCTGATTCATCATATCTAAGCGCCAGAATTTTTATATGTCCATATGATGGAGAATCTGACAGTTTGTTTCAGAGTGGCGTGTTACCATAGAAAATGTGTCAATAATATATGTGGGATATTTCAGTTTAATTTCGCCGGAGCCTGACATTATGCCCAAAATACATGTCTCCATTTACCATAACCCTGTGATGTCTGGCACTCATGTGCAGTAGGTTTTGTAGAGTATCATTTCCCTCTCTGTATATGATTGTATTTTCCTTTTACCACATACACCTGCCATGCTCGATAGATTGCTTGCAGAAGTCTTGACTTTACATGACAAAGAGTATATTTCACTGGCAATAAAATATCAAGATGTTTTTTAAGACATGGATGGAAATGATTGCAGCGAGCGGTTCACGGTGATACAGTTAGTTTGATGTGGCGAGTTCACAATATGACTTTACATTGTGAGATTATTTGACAGGATAAATCTTTATAAAGGTGAACATGTCATATGCGTTGCAGGAAGAATATATACTACAGGCTGTCTGCATTGTTTTCAACTTGGTAGGGAAAATATTCAAGGTAGACGAGAAGATATCAAATAGCTGGAGCTGTGTTTACACCTCAGATTTATTGGTAATTTTCCTTCCATCACTTTGTAGCAGAGCTGAATGAAGAACATTGTCTTGGATTTTTCATGAATGTTGCCAGTTCATGTGTTTTGAAGAATTCCTTTGAGAGAAACACTTTGTAGCTTATGATTTTTTCAAGCTTATTCATTTTCTATTAGGTTGGGAATGAAAGGAGAGTTTAATTAATAAATAGAGAACTTAGGAAATATTTGGAACTGAATTTGGTGCTAGGGGATTGGGACATAAATTTACTTTAGGGTTTCCTATTGTGTCATCTTCTACAGTTCTTGCCTAATGAGATATCCTGCTCTGCTGTTCTGTGCTTTACCCTATTCTGCTCTATTCTGTTCTACTTTTCACTATTCTGCTTTACTCTACTGAACCTAATTTTTTCATATTCTACTCCTATGTACCCTAAGTTACTCTATCCAACTTTACCCTATTCTATTCTATTCTATTCTATTCTATTCTATTCTATTCTATTCTGTTCTGTTCTGTTCTATCTTAATTTTCTCTATTGTGCTCCACAATACTCTTCCCTACTTTACTGTACCCCATGCTACTCTACCTTACCCTAGCCTACACTTGTTTTTTTTTACTCTTCACTACACTGCTTTACCCAACTTTATTTTACTCTGTCTTCTCATTTGTAATTTTGCTGTATCCTATTTATCCCAACTCTACTATACCCTATTCTGTTCTACTTTACTTCACTGTATTCTAGCCTTTCTATGTGACATTTTTTTTTACCCTACTTTACTTTACTGTACTCAATCTTACCCTACTGTACTGTACCCTAGCCTAGTATATTCTACTCTTTACTACTTTTACTACCCTTTACTGTATGATACCTTACTCTACTCTACTCTAATATACCTTACTCTAACTCTACTCTACTCTACTCCACACTAGCCTACTCTTTACTTCTCTATGCTAACCTCTTTTACAGTGCTGTACTTCCCTCTCCTTCACTCTACTTTACCCTACCTTACTCTGATTTACTCTATTATTCACCTCACTATGCTAACTGCTGTTACTATGCTGCATCTCACTTTACTCCACTCCACTCTATTCCTCTCTACTCTACCAATATATAACCAATTCTCCTTTACTTTACTCTATCTTACCTTACCTTACTCTACTCTATTCTCCTCTCCTCCACTCTATCCTGCTCTACTATGGGCTACTCTACTTTCCTCTACTCCATTCTACTCTACGCCACTCTAACCTACTCCACTCCACTCTACACTCCTCTCCTCTCCTCTTCTTTTCTATGCTCCTCTACTCTATTCTCCTCTCCTCCACTCTATCCTACTCTATTATGGGCTACTCTACTTTCCTCTGCTCTATTCTACTCTACTACACTCTAACCTACTATACTCTACTCTACACTCCTCTCCTCTTCTTTTCTATGCTCCTCTACTCTATTCTACTCTACTCCAACTCTACTCTCCTCTTCTCTCCTCTCATTTATGCTACTCTACTTTATTCTACTCTTCTATATTCCATTCCATTCCATTCTATTCTATTCTACTCTACGCTACTCTATGCTATTCCACTCTATGCTCCTCTCCTCTTCTCCTCTATGGTACTCTATGCTATTCTACTCTACTCCACTCTTCGCTCCTCTCCTCTTCTCCTCTACGGTACTCTATGCTATTCTACTCTACTCCACTCTACGCTTCTCTCCTCTTCTCTCCTCCCATTTACGCTACTCTACTTTATTCTACTCTTCTCTATTTTATGCTACTCTAATCTACCTAAGGCACCATATAATACAAACGTGCACTGTCAGGGTGTTAGCCATGTTTTTCACAGCTAGCACACTGACCTATTACTTTCTCATTCATGTGCTGCAGAAAAAATCTACATTCAGTTTGACGTTGAAATCCACAGCATGGGAATTCTTTTTTTTCTTTTAAAATTTCTTTTATTAATTTTTTATAAAGAAAAAGTATTAGAGACGCATAGAGAAAATGAGCACAGTGGTAGCTCATATAAGAATTGGCACATAGATCAAACGACAAGCTTAAGTTAAGGCACATCAGGCTATAAGTAGCCCACGTTTAAGTAGAAGATGAAATATAATGTATGATCTTTAAAGTAGTGGAGATATTGTCCGTTTTCACTCTGAGGTGATGAACTTGGTCGCAGAATGGTTGCAGTGGCCTGCTGTTTTATTACTGATGATGTAGAATTAGGCATTGAAGCCTTAAAGTAATGAACATCTAAGGGAACAAACAGTGTACATAGGAAAAGTCAACTGGTAGGAAAAAAAGTGGGGAGAGAGGTGGAAAAAATGGATCTCAATCTTCCCTAGAAGATTAGGATTGGAATGTTAGGATTTTTGATCAGTCAGATTTCTCAAAAGGCATTGAGCATGGCAATTATTTTTGATAATTTTAAGCGCAAATTTCTTCTTCTGAATGCAAAGGCTGAAATTTGAACCCAATTTAGCAACAAAATCCAAGACAAAAGTCCGCATGTACAGTAACACTGAACTTTGCTGGAGATTTGAAGTATATTACAGCAAAATTCACCAGATTTGAAGATAAATACCCTTTAAGACCCTTTCCTCACCTACTCTAAACTACCCTATCCTAGTCTTGACTTAAAGGGGTTGTCCGGGAATTGGATAAATCACAGAAGTGGTTGGGGGAGATGTAACAATAAGATGTAAAAAAAAAAAAAATCATACTCACCTATCCGGTCTCCATTGTCCATTTAGACTTATGCTGTACCTTCACCACCAGAGGTCCTGCACCACATGTGACATCAGTGGCCGCTGGAAAGGAACCAGTGCCGTATGTGAGTGACATAACCAGTTCCTTTCCTGCGACCACTGAGACCACTGATTATCCTCAGTGGTCACGTGGGGAGCAGGACTTCTGGCAGTTAAGGCACTGAGTGAGCCCCAATGTATAGCACCAGTGTACAACGGAGTGGCAGGGATGGATGAGTAAGATTTTTTTTTTTATTACACCTCCCGTAGTCTCCTATGTGCTTTTTCCAATTTCTAGACAACCCCTTTAATAAGAAATTGTGGTCAAGCTTAAGTAAAGGTGGGCACATCTGCATGTTATGTGAAGTGAACTATGAGTTGAAATTTTCCATCAAGGGTATTCTTTATACTTTCAGTGGTAAGTCTTCACCTTTGACCATGGTGGTTCTAGAATCTTGAAGTCATATTTTCTACTTTTATCCCAAAAAATGTTGTCACCATATTGTACGAAGGGATATACATTTGGTAGGATATACAGTATGTGTTTACTAAAGTGAATATTGAGCATGGACATCTGAAGGTGCCTAGACTGTGGCCATATGGCTTGAGATGATTCCTAGAATATATTTTCTGTTCTCACTAGTACAGCTTGTGTGTGATCGTAGAGGAAAGGAGTGGATGATAAATTCAGTAACATCGGAGCGAGCCGACTGCATAGCAGCATGGTGCTGTCCAAGGTCCTGAATCTCCTCTAATAAACCTTACCTTCTGAATTAGCTTACACCTTTTACTCATTAGGTAAATGAAATGGGGAAATACATTGCTTCATGTCTTCCTTAGACCGGCACACTGACTCTGTATTTTACCATATGCTTCAGCATATTAATAGAGCCAGATCATATGCCACCCACATGTGGTCTTGGGCCTGGTTCAATCTACATATTAGACTCACTTTCTGGAATCGCTGTTTGCAGTAGATGAAGGGGCTGGGATGACAGCAACATTTATGATGTATTTTCAATTGCAGTATAATTTTATAAATTTAGGAGAACTTTTTGTAGAAATAACGGAGGAATATTTTTGAAGAATTGCCTAGTATAAATCATATGTCTACTTATGTTACATCTGTTTAAGGGTTTGTTTCTCAAGGACAACCTCTTCCATATTCCCAATTCGTATAGATGTCAGAGAAGGGAATCCCCAACTTTAGGCCCACTGTTACGATCCAGAATTGACACCTTCTTCCAGGAAAGTTTTAAAGAATTGGTGAGACCAGTGCAAAGTTTTTATAGGTAGGCCCCCCCACCATGCTTCCCAACTTTCATAGGACACAAAGACAGACAATTGAAGTGGTGCATGCATTTTGTTACACCATACCCCTAAGGATATGTTCACATCCATTGGAGACTCTGCCACATAAGCCACTGAAAATTGGCAAAGAGAGAAGTCTTGCTGGTATATCATAGTCTATGGGGTCCGCGGGTGTCCGCAGTAACCGCTGTTTTAGCAGTACAGCTCTCTATCACCTGTGCGCTGATGTGAGCCTAGCCTTTCCCTGCCCTTTGTCCCTTTTTATCCCACCAATTCCTACCCTAGTCCTTGTACTTTTGGAGACTATAATACTAATAATGCCCTTCAATGTATAAAACACAAAATACATCCTTAATTCCCAGGACACATTACAATGTCACCAATTGGTCTCTTGGTGGCCCCGCACAGTCTACTGTCCCTAAGTAGCCACACTCAATGTAATGTCCTCTCAGAGCACCTACATTATATAATGTCCCTCAAGTGGCCCCCATAAGATATATAATGTCCTTTCAAGCGCCCCCCCACACTTGACCCAACCCTTTCTCATCAATGCATCTGAGCTTGATACCAAAGTTAAGACCTAGCTTAGCCCCATTTACATGAATAGGATCCAGCTGTAGTACTAAAGATAGAGACAAAGACATGACCAGGGCAGTAATAGTGGTATTGTTATCAGTGGTCCAGTCACAGCTCAATGGAAAGAGGACCCAAAGCTTACACATTCCTGATTTAAATTTCTGGCACCAACCCAGGGCCCCTTCAATGACTGATAGCTAGACTGCCAAGGACAGGAGCCACGTCATTGATATTCACTGTACTGTGACATCACTACTAACAGGTGTAGTCATGTTTGTTCATTATTTCCCATATTTAAAGATTTATTCTATTTTTTGGTTTACTAGGACCCAGGACCTTCCGTATGGCAGGCAGGCACCTTAAAAATAGAGTCGTAAACTCAACTGTTCTCAACAGCCCACAAAATTTACCTCTATGGTGCCCCAAAATTTTTGAATATAGTGATCACTGTGTTGGATACTGCAGCGAAAGTTCCATTGAAGCCCCAGCTAAGCTTCCCCTTCTTTCTCGTAATCCATCACGAATCTTGAGGTTGGACCCCATCAATGATACACTGGTGATTGAAAACCCCTATGTGTCAAAAATGTTCCAATGGATGCAATTTGTTTTTTCAAATTAGAAGTATGGACATAAATAAAGTAATACTAAAAATCCCAGCCAGAAGCTAAAACATCAAGTAAAAAAATGTAAAAAATAAATCCTCCCGAAGCCTCAATAGGTTCATGTCAATTTTTCAACTAAGCTCTTCTGTAGTTTAGTTTGTGCTTAGACCGGGGTCGGTGATATTGTCTGATTTTATAGGTTTCTGTTAATGTACGGGAGCGATGCAGGACAAAAGTCAAAGAGTCTGCAAAAAGAAACACTAAAGGACCCGGCTGCTGGTAGCTTCTCCAGTTTTTCATTACCGGACGACCTTGAGGTCTTCCTTCCCACAACAGCAGTAAAAAGATTAAATGACACTGAAGTATTCTTACTGCCAGTCATAATATTAAAGCCAGTTGAATTTTTTGGAGATTTGCCTGGAAGAACAGAGCTGATTATTATTTCTCCATCTCCCAGCTACAGAGTGATGGATTATATTTACAATCCACCTTATTGTAAGTCGCCTATTGTACCATCACCCATAGGTGAGGCCGAAAGTGTTTTTCGAAGAATTACATCGTCCAAAATCCTCTGTGCCTTGCAAATACGAAAAAGAAGATCTGTATACTCACCGAGGTGGAAAAGTCATCTTTATCATTTGCACTTGACATTATAAAGAAGCGCGTAATCACAAAAGAGGATTACTTGTCTGTAATTACCTTTAACTGCGGGTCATGGGGGTAAAGGCAAGATATTAGAAAGCTCCATTACAAAAATTTTATGATCAGGATGAAGAAAAATTCTTGGGATTCTTACGTCTTGGAAAGTAGTTGGCAATTATTGAAGAGGTTCTTGAGGTTGCGCAAGAGCAGGGGTTTTATTGGCCCCTGCATATCATTAAAGGGATTTCTGAGATCGGAAAACAATTTCCCAAAAGGAAATGGCACAAAGTATCGAAAGAACCTATACTCATTAGTAGGGATAAGCAAACCGATTCAGATCAAACCGGATTTGACCCGATTTTCCAAAAGGTTCGAGGCCAAGCCAAGCTTGAAACTTTTTGGGTTGGTCACCCACAAAACACTATTATGCTCTGAGGTCTCCTAAGACTCCAGAGTATAATATGTGGAGGTCCATGGTAGGTGAGTAAAAAATAAGAAATAATTATACTCACCTTGTCCTCATCTTTCCTGGACATCCTTACAGCAAACAACAGTTCCTGGCGTCCTCTTTCTGCCTCTGGCTGATGTCACATGCCTCGAGGTCACAAGTGAGGCCCAATCACAGTGGCCCATCACGACATTGACATGCCCCACGTAACCACTGAGACCCAATCGACTTCTTCGGTGGTGACCATGAGGTACATGATGCCATCCAAAGGCTAGAAGAGGCCAGAATAGAATGTCGATGGTACCATTGGAAGCTGCGAGGGTGCCCAGGAAAGGTGAGGGCAAGCTGAGTATAGCTGTTTGTTCTTTTTAATCGTCTTCCCTTGGCCTCCACTTATTATACTCTGGGGTCTTCTCCTGATTTAATAATAGCACTTTTGGTTTGGACCAAACAAGTTTGGCCCAGTATGAAATAGAAATTAAATATTTGTCAAAACGAATCTCATGAGGATCGCCCATCTCTGTTCACTAGAGATGAACAAGCTGGGATCATTACAAATTTTACAGATGTCCAGGAGTGGTAAGTCAAGGTTAGAATAGCTTTTTGTTTTTTTTTTATTTACCTCCTTTGGGCTTGGTTGAACCCAAAACTTTACAGAAGATTTAATTTATGGGCACTACACTTAAGAAAATATTTGGTTAAAGCCCTGGTCAGGACATAGCCTGCCTATGAGCCACTAGAAGAGCTGATATTCCAAGAGATATTTTAAAATCATCATCATCACTATTGAACCCAATATTGTATATAAAGAAAGTTAAAAAAATATAATTTCTTAATGATATTAACCTATTAAGTGCCTGCGGACAGTAAATCCATGGCATCAGTAAGATTCCTCTCTATAACAGATCCATCGTTCTGGAGCAATAATCTACTCTGCCTATTAATCTCCTCCCTGGATTTTGACGGATGATGTTGGATTGCCTAATGAATCTGGAGCATCTGTATCACATCACACATTATTGTAATATTAATCTGTCCCCATAAGTGAAAGAAATTCACTGTCTGGCTAATTCCTTTGCAGGCAGAGTGTCTTTCCTTGGCGTGGGGAATGATTCATATTTTCAGGATATCATCCTCCTTCTGAAACATGTAACATGCTTAAATATTGCTGCTGAAGGCAGAGTTGTATGTTCTGGAATTGAATAAAGTCAGCGTGACAAATGTATAAATATAATAAAAAAACAACACAACACATTGACCCTCTCCATCATGGTAGCATGCAATGTACAGTATGTACACAGTGACTGCACCTACAGAATAGTGAGTGCAGCTCTGGAGTATAATACAGGATATAACTCAGGATCAGTACAGGATAAGTAATGTAATGTATGTACACAGTGACTGCACCTGCAGAATAGTGAGCGCAGCTCTGGAGTATAATACAGGATGTATCTCAGGATCAGTACAGGATAAGTAATGTAATGTATGTACACAGTGACTGTACCAGCAGAATAGTGAGTGCAGCTCTGGAGTATAATACAGGATGTAACTCAGGATCAGTACAGGATAAGTAATGTAATGTATGTACAGTGACTGTACCAGCAGAATAGTGAGTGCAGCTCTGGCGTATAATACAGGATGTAACTCAGGATCAGTACAGGATAAGTAATGTAATGTATGTACAGTGACTGTACCAGCAGAATAGTGAGCGCAGCTCTGGAGTACAGTAACCTGGGATCAGTAGAAGCAAAGTAATGTATTTATATAAAGCAGCTCAACTTGTTATCTAGATAAATTCTATATGTAAACTGTTAACTTGTGTTGAGAAGTTATTTTCATCCTGGCACAGATGGCAAAGTGTGAATATTATTGCATTCCTTCCTTGAACTCAAGCCAAATATGCATGCTGTATTTTTCCTATAACGGAGGAATGATGGGGGAGGGAGGACGGTATCACATATGATCTCATTTCCTCAGCCCCCGTGTGCATTGGGTATAGCCCTTCTTATAACTCTGATTCCTGCAGCAATTTTACAGAAATAATTACAATATACATTCTCCCTTATTGAAAAGCAGCCACAATGTCATGCCTGTTACGCTGTATACATTGATTGAAGGTTGTCGTAAGCATCAGGCACCTCCACAATGCCGACATCTCAAGACCTCAGACACATATATAGAAATCATTCTTCTCCGGCCCATTTGTATATACAAGACAGCATATCCAATCTTGTATAAAGGGAATAAAAGGGAGACAAAAATATGCCCAGCGTGAATTAGATACAGTACGTCTGTTTCCTGTAAAGGAAATCGCACATCCTTTCTGGTCCTTTCATTCTGCTATTGGGAAGAATAAGGACTTTCATCTGCTCATTAATAGTGTTCATTTGAATGTAGCTGATCTTTACAGAACCAGCATGGCGCCGCTTTACCGAGTATCAAATAGCAGCAAACATCTGAAAAGATGAGGACTTCAATTATTTTCTAAAACAGTGAAATCACATGGGCGAGAGCGCCGATCATGTGCTGCATCCTGCCTCGTGTCTACCGGGATTCTTTATGCTGGAAAACATTTTAATGCCTATAAATGCGGAGAAATGGCTCAACCAATCTCAACATGACCAAGCAATGTGTCCCAAAAGTGCCGCTGCTCGAGACTAAACTGTGTCATGAATGCAGAGTATGAATGATAATTAGAGATGAGCGAACCGATTCGTAACAAGTCGGATTTATTGCAAATGTTCCAAAAATATGGGGTATGGCGAACCGGAGATTTTTTGGGTTTGCCATCCACAAATCATTATATTTGGGGATCTCTTTTGATCCCATAAGTGGAGGCTCAATGGAGGTGCAGAGAAAATAAAAAATGTCGAAGTTGAGCTCTCCTGGCTTTTGAGGTCTCTTCTGGCATCTTCTCCAATGTCATGTGTCCTAGGGTCACTGCTGTGGCTTGTGATTGGTCCTCAGAGCTTAGGTGGGGTGCTCCAGTGTCATGACACAAGAGTAAAGGGGTGATCTTGGTATAGTTGGCAGCTTATAAGGACCACAGGTATAGCTGTGCTTAACTCCAGAGGATCAGGCAGAATGAGATTGAGAGACCAAGAGGTCAGGGCAAGTAACAAGATAAGGAAGGTAGCCAAGGTCACCAACAGGTAACTAGCAGCACAGAGGCAGGAGCAAAGTCAGGAACGAGCCGGGGGTCAATACATGGAACAGAATATACATGAAGCAGCACAATCAGCTAAGGAAGAGATGGACCATAATGGCTCAGATGTTCAGGGATTGACTGGTGACACATTAGTAGGTGCGGACGCTGTTCTTTTAAGACAGCAAAATGGACAGCCAGCATGCCCTACTAGAGCAGCCAGAATCAATATGGAAATGGTGCACACCGGTGGTGTGTGCCCTAAGAGAGTATCAGCGCCCAGTGGTGGCAGTGAGGAGGAAGTGGGGATCGTGGCGGGATAAGCACACATGCCATAATTCGCAACGTTAGCGTTTCTTCAGTTCTGCATGAACTGTTCAATTAAAGAAGCCCAGTACCTGCCATTTAAGTTTCTATATCTGCTTACATCTACATCTAATGCAAATTGCATTTAAGGGGTTGCAAACTAGGTCCTGCACCCCATTTCCTAGGGGGCCCCTGAGAGTGGGACCTCCAGAAAAAAAACATTCTGCTCCACTGCTACTACCAGGGGTTCAAAAACATTTATGTACCCTGAACACCCTGCCCAACAATAGGAATAACTGTAGAACTGTTAAATCACCCTCTCAGTACCAGTCACCATGTATATAGAAGTATTACATGGGTGCATGCGATAGCAATATTATTTGGACAGTGAACACTAGTTTTATTTGGGCACTAAATGGTGTCATTGTGTGAGCAATTCATGGTAATGTTATAAAATATTAGTGTTTTTGGTTACTGTATGTAGGTATTATATAGGCATTGCGTGGCAGTATTATTTTACATACACAGCTTTCGCAATTACAAGAGTAAAAATAGCAAGCAAGGGTGCTCTGCTTTACTTGTTGGCACTATTTGCCATGGTTTCTGAAAAGCATTGTGTCCATTATCTCGACATTCACGAAGATCTAAAACGTATCCACATACGGTTAATATATACTGCCCCTTCACCCGGCTTCATTAATGCAGTTTTGTCTTCCCGGGTTTATGCAGAGCTTTAAGGGTTGGGGCTCTGAGTATTAACTGTACTTTGTGTGCCGTCTACATTAGTGCGGAGCCACATAGACTTATATTTTAAGCAAATCCTTTGTCTCTGTATGATTACATGTATTGAAGTCGACGGCCGCCGTATGCTCGCGAATTGCAAATATGAATGGAATAATTAATTGCATAATTTGACACAATCTAAATGCCAGTTACGTTCCTCGCAGCAACCGCCTTTCTTCACAGCCACAAAGAAATGTCAAGTGTCACTTTTTTCCTCTCTTTTTTCCCCCCCGAAAGTCCAGAAAAGCTTTTCTTGTAGAATTACAAAAAAGTTACTGGTAATTGCAAGTCCATGTTATGTACTTAGCTCATATATTATGGTGAAATATAAAATTGGCCAGACTTTATTACAAGGATATGACCCTAAGTGCTGGTAAAGAACAGGCAGGTACAGATGTAGAAAACCTTAACTTGACACTTAGCCCGTTAACAAAATGGTGGCACATAACCTGAATCTTTCAATGGCGTTTCAATGGCTTTGGCTGGGTCATTTGATATGATATCACAATGCAGAAAGTTATCTGTGTCAGAGTTGAGCTTTAATACATCTGTCCATATGTATTAAAACCTTCATTCACCAGGACACTTTTCATGCCTATTTTGGATCAGACTACACAGGGTTAGTTTGTAGTCTGTAACCATGGAGACGTATTGATCTGCAAAGTTGCTGAATACATCAAATGTTAGTACATTTTCAGTTCTGTTCCTTACCACTTGTTCACTTACATTCAAAGTCAGATTGTCCTTTGTATACAATGAGAACTACAAAGATTTTATTGAATTGGAAGTGGACAAGATATGCTCTATATAGGTAGAAGATGGACTATCAGATCATCTCTTCTGGTGGGCCAAAGGAACTAGAATTTGAAATCGCTTCCATGTGCTAGTTTGGAAGCCAGAAGGAAGAGAGTAACATACTGTACTTGATAACCGCAGAATCAGACTACACAGGGATAGTATGTAGTCTGTAACCATGGAGATATATTTGTCTGCATAGGAGCTGAACATTCCAAATATGAGTAGCTTTGTAATTCTGTTCCCTATTTCTTGCTCACTTACAGTACTTGCACTTTGAAGGTCAGATTGTCATGTTCTTGCAATGATAGCTATGAAGATTACAATGTAATAGAAAGTAGATATAACACTAGGTTCACACCTGCGTTCGTGTTCCCGTTCGAGGGGTCCAATTGGGGACCTCCTGATGGAAAGCTAATCTGCTTAAAAAGCAGTTACCCCCGAAAACCCGTGAACCCCATAGACTATAATGATGTCCGTCTGGTTTCCGCCCGAAAAGGGAGAAAAATGCGGAGAGAAAAGCGCTGCTTACAGGACTTTTTTTTTTGGTATTTTTAAAGTGGAATGGGGAACGGAATCCCCAGGCGGAGAGGAGGCGTAGGTGTGAACCCAGCCTTACTTGTTTTGTAAGGATGGACCCTCAGAATCATCTTCTCTGGTGGGCCAAAGAGACTGTAGCTTGAAATCCCTTTCATGTGCTAATTTATAAGGCAGATGAAAGAAAGTAACATACAGTATGACTGCAGGATCAGACTACAAAGGTTAGCTTGTAGTCTGTAACCATGGAGACACAAAGGAGCTGAACACACCAAACGTTAGTAGGTTTTTAACCCTGCTCCCTACCTTTTGCTCACTAACATTCCAGATCAGATTGTCCTGTGTGTACAGTGATAACTGCAAAGATTACAATTGAATTGAAAGTAGATGTCACATGTTTTTTATAGATGGAGGATGAACCTTCATTATAATGTGTTCTGGTCCAAGGAAGTGTGTGCTAGTCTAGAAGACAGATGGAAAACGGCAACATATGAACGCAAGATCAGACTACACAGGGTTAGCGTGTAGCTTGTAACCAGTCACTTACATGTACATTCAAGGTCAGATTGTTCTGTGTATAAAATTACAAAGGTTAAGGTTGGATTGACAGTGTATGTTACATGTTCTACAAAAGCTGGAGGACTCGCATTGAGAATCATCTCCTTTTGTGGGTCCAAGGAACTGCTTACATGTGCTAGCTGAGAGGTCAGATGGAAGAGAGTACCTTACCGTAAAACTGCAGCATCAGACTACAAAGGTTTAGTTTGTAGTCTGTAACCATGGAGACACATTAGAAATTTAAAATTAGGAAATCTTTTAATTACGATTATTTACAAAGTTAAATTGTTTCTTATTATAAACTCTCAAGATCTATAAAATCATTGTCATAGTGTAAATATATCTTTTTTTCCTCTCCTTTAGATGATTTTTTAATTTTGTAATCATTACATACGCTAACCATAAAAGCTAATATGGTGTTAACTTCTTTTAACCTGTGCTCCTTATGGATGTGCAGACAGTACGTACAATATGCAGTATATAGCTAATATTAATGAACTGTGTGGGTGGCTTCAGTAACTTCTACTAACAACAGTTCTTCAAACTTTTCTTAGCGTGTTGTAGAAAGGTCTCAGTGGTAACCAGGTGGCTCGATATTGCTCTGCGAGTGGCATGGAACAATTGTCGGGTCAAATGAAAACCTGGAAATACTAAACTTTTTAATATTATTAGATACCTAGGAACATAGTGTCTTCTGCAATCTGTTCAGGTTACATGAAATTACTGTACATTAATTTAATTTGGCTTCAGGAAGTGCAGCTATATGGAAATAAATCTAATATTATAGCAGGCTAAAATATATCTCATAGCGACTAAATAGATTCTAATGTAATCTGTACCAGTACTGAAGTGTGTCAGCGCCCAGATGAAGCAGAGCTGAATTTGTAATTGAATTCAATGAGGCTTTATGCAGGTTTAACTGTGATCCCTTGTAAAATCACAGATAAGACTTCACAATATCGAGTGTTGAGCCACCTTGCAAAAATATTGATATCGCTGCACAAATTTCTCTACTTTCCTGATATTTTGTTATAATGTATACGGTTTATAGAAAAAGTGACCCTAAACAATATCCCTTCCATTTAAGATTTTAGTTATTTTTAATATAAAATAATACTGACATACAATGGCTAAAAAAATACTGTCACAATATCTAAATAATACTACGATATATTGCCCTCATAATACTGCCATATATTGACCACACAATACTGCCATTCAATGCCCAAATAAAAATGCCTTTCAATGAATAGTAAATAAATAATTCCACTTATACAATGCCTAATTAATACCATCATAGAGTATCCAAATAATGTACCATATACTGACCTAATAAAATTGCCATATAATGGCCACACAATGACCTGAAAATTTGATATATTAGTTCTTTTTGCAAAGTGAAAATCTTTTAATATAAAATAATACAGACATACAATGGCTAAAAAATACCGTAACAGGATATCTAATTAATACTACTATATGCTGCCCTCAGAATACTGTCATATATTGACCACACAATCCTGCCATTCAATGCCCAAATAAAAATGCCTTACAATGAATAGTAAATAAATAATACCACTATACAATGCCTAAATAATACCGTCATAGAGTATCCAAATAATACACCATATACTGCCCTAATAAAATAGCCATATATTAACCACACAATGACCTCAAAATTTTAGATATTAGTTATTTTTGTAATGTGAAAATCTGTAAATATTAAATAATAATGCCCTACAATGTCTAAATAATACCGTCATAGAATAAATAAATAATACTACTATATTCTGCCCTCATAATATTGCCATATATTGGCCACAAAATTCTGCCATTCAATGACCAAAAAAAAAAATTCCTTACAGTGAATAGTAGATAAGTAATTCAGCCATACAATGGCTAAATAATACCGTCATAGAGTATCCAATTAATGCTACCATATACTGCCCTCATAACACTGTCATGTATTGGTCACACAATACTGCCATTCAAAGGACATAAAAAATGCAAGTAATAGGCACAGACCTGCAATACTCCAACACCACCACTGTACTGTGGATGCGGCCGCAGGTCCTTGCCTATTACATGAATAGGAGAAAAGCCCCATCCAGTGCATGCAGTAACTTCTGGAACCTGGAGGCAACCAGATGAGCTGATCGGTGTGGGGTCTAGGTGTCGGACCTCCACCAACCAGATACGATGACCTACCCTGTGGTCTTGTGGATAGGCCACCATTTAAAAAAAACAAAAACCCAGGGACCACAAAACCCCTTTAACACATTAATAATACTGTGGTACAGCAAGATAAGTCAACTCTTTCAATGGTTTTCTTCTGTGATCTCGCCATGCAGTAAGTTATCCCGCTACAGTAAGTCAAGTTAATCTGTGCAACATCTGTAAATACAGCTTATATATGCACCAGAGACCAATATACCTCAGAAATGGCCACATAAGCCCAGGCGGTTTCCATGTCCCACATTCCTGCCTACAAACCAGTAGATTATGGGATGACACCCCAATGAGCCGCATTAACTGTAAGGCAGGCGATGCAACAGGAGAGAAATATAGACCAAAGCTGGGCTCATTTCTGCATTGGATCAAGACTCCCATAACACTGTGTGCACGTTCCCTGCACAGCGGGCCGATCTGTGTGTGATAAGAACAGAACAATATGTATTAAAGGAGATTTATTCCTTCCTCCAGTCATCTCCGCACAGCCAAAAGAAGAAAAAAAAATCCTGCAGACTGCAGCCAGGATGACTCATCCTATTGTAGAAGGTGCAAAGTCAGAGCCGGCCAATGGAATTTGAATACCAAGCAATTTCATGGTATCCGGAAGTTTCCGGGGTCTGTCCATAAAACCATTTAGGATTTTTTACAGCATTTTTTTTTACTCCACAATGCATTGCAGAACATGACCATATGTAATACCATCCTAATCTGCATTTGATGTAAAGATTGCTGGATATCGCTGTCAAGGCTTACCACTTAAGACTTTCTGATACCACTTTAGACATGACACTTGCTTAGCTACTCAACAGGATGGAGATTATTCTAGTAACCATCCCATGGGCTGCTCCAGATTATGTGGATAAGAACTGTACTGGAGGGAAAAAATAAGATTTCTGTAGAGTGGATGAGGATAAGCACTAATGACGGCCGTTGCAATGTCAGTCAGCTACTATCCTACTGTATATACAGAAATCTACACGTTTGTTATGAAAAATTTTGGCAAGGACTCCAATTTCTTCTAATATTCAATGCAATATTGCAAATTGTTAGCAAAACCTATAACAGGCTGTAATCCCCATCACAGCCACTAGGTGGCCACATATAGACACATCTCCCAACAGAGTATCCAAAAATCTTTATTTTTTTGTCAAAAGTGATCATCCCATGCCAAAAACCTCTGAATATGTCAAACAAACAGAAAAGGTAAGGAAGACGTATCTGTAGGTTAGAATTTCTCCAGCTCCCTCGCTTGTTCTCTCTGTGCAGGTGTCAGTCTTCATCATGGTCCTTGCATTCCAATCATGGTCCTGGATATCCAGAATGAATGGTGTTATACAGCAGGTCATTCCTGATGTGTAGAAGAATGGAGAAGTAAAAATTTGCTTGCTGAGCCTTGCATAAGGGATAGGGATAACATAAAAAGAAAAAAAAAAAATACAGCCATTAAATCTTTTGCTAATCCAGTGACTTACTAAAGAAAAAAATGTGATCTGCAGGTAGATTTTGCTGTGAATTTCTTGCACAAATACTGAAAAATCTGCATAAAAATTTGCACAGATACTCTGTCACACGATAACTATCGTATATCTGTTTTTATGCAGCCACCTAGTCTTTGAGATGGGAATTGCAGTCTGTCAAGGATTTTGCTGTTGGAAGACGTTGCAGCATTCGATTCAGCCCTGCGGTTTCTTCACTACTTGCCAAGCACAGCACCTTAAATTTGTATACTATTTGTGCTTGATATCGCAACTCAGCCCTTTCACTTGAATGGGACTAAACTGCGGTCGGCCATGTGACCGATGAACTTGACATCATATGGCTTGAGAAGCTTAAGCAGCAGATCTGTGAGGTGCCGGGTTTCAAAGTCCTGCTAATCTTCAATTGATGACCTATCCTAAAGATAAGTAATCGATAAAACAGTCCTGGAAAACCCCTTTAAGAAAATTCAAGGAAAGTTTATGGGGGCCACAGCTATAGCATGTTTCCCAGCATATGAAACCCAATTTGGAGGACATTTAATTCCTGATCCACTAGACCCTCAGGACACCCCCAGGTCTATTTAGCTGTCCAATAAGGTCAATGAATGATCTACAGATGTGCCCACACTTGACTGAGTTGAGTTTGCTTAAGAATTACAATTTTTCATAAAGCCAGTTCAACACAATATCAAGACGTGCTAACAAAAGCCTTGACAGGCTGCAATTCACAAAACAGCCAGTAGGTGTTCAGACACATACATATAATATAGTTAGCATGTCTTTTTGTGGTAATGCATCACAAAACCATGTTCTGTTCAAAAAAAAGTTGCCTAACCTGTGACACACTTATCACGACATGACCAGCCAAGTGGACTCATAAGAGAGGACACATAGGGTATATAGGTTCTTCTTCCCCGCCCTAAGAACAATTTACTAGCTTGTACAATGACAACAAAATCTTCATACAGTAATCCATATGATGACCCAATGGTGTGAGTACTGCCATAGCAGCTATAGAGGCTGCTATGGGGCTGGAGTAACCCCAGCAGATAATAGGTCCTATTTACTTACCGATCCCCGTTCCTGCTTATGGCTGGCTTCGCTTCCCCTTCTGCGTCCCATATCACATCACTGACCCTGAATATTGTCAGGACCTCGCTAACAGCAACTTGATATGGGATGCATGGGGCCCCCTGGAGAGCAGAAGAGGAAGCAGAGGCAGCCGTGAGCAGGACTGGAGATCGGTAAGTAAGGCCATGGGCTTATTATGCTATTATTATACTTCAGACCCGGAAGTATAATGATTGGAGGCCCAGGGGAGGTGACAAACATAAACAAACAGTGTTACTTACCACTCTTGGGCTCCAGCGCACTCTCTGCTGTCAAAGGGCCTCTTTAGTGACATCACAGACATCACGTGGACGAGGCCGGCGTCATTATGGTCGCTATGGGACATTATACTGCATGGAGGGGCCACTATGGGACGATATACTGTGTGCAGGGGCTGCTATGTGACATTATACTGTGTGGAGGGGCCACCATGGGACATTATACTGTGTGGAGGGGCCACTATGGGACATTATACTGTGTGGAGGGGCCACTATGGGACATTATACTGTATGGATTGGCCACTATGGGACATTATACTGTATGGATTGGCCGCTATGAGACATTATACTGTATGCAGGGGCTGCTATGTGACATTATACTGTGAGGAGGGGCCACCATGGGACATTATACTGTGTGGAAGGGCCACTATGAGACATTATACTGTGTGGAGGGGCCACTATGGGACATTATACTGTGTGGAGGGGACACTATGAGACATTATACTGTGTGGAGGGGACACTATGAGACATTATGTTGTGTGGAGGGGTCACTATGAGACATTATACTGTGTGGAGGGGACACTATGAGACATTATACTGTGAGGAGGGGCTGTTATTGGATATTATACTGTCTGGAGGCCATTTTGGGACATTATACTGTGTATAAATGGGGTGTTATACTGTGTTGAGGCCAGGGAAGGGGGTGCTATGCAGTGGAGGGCAAATCAAAAGTTTGCTATGGAGCCCAGTCTTTTCTAGTTATGTCCCTGTGACCCCAATATTTTGCAGGCTCAGCAGAGACTTTCTCAATAGTAAGCAGCAAAGCTTTGACACCCAAATGGGGGGAAAAAAATTATGTCTGCTATTTCACCTGACTTAACATCACAAACCTTCTTGCTTTTTACTCACTGCCCACACAAGCCGCCTTGCAAAAGATATGGTTAAGTCAGAGTTATTATTGGATTTGCCTGGTAAGACGTGTTCAGATTTATAATCACGACTTATATTTACATTTTTCTATAATGCACTCAACAGGAGTATGTCCTAATGGGTATATATTTACGGTGCCGCGGCCACCTCTGACTTCCACTTCTGTGCCGCTTTTCTAATCAACAGCGCTATTGTTCACATTCGAAATAGACATTTTTATTTTTAGAAGTGATTTTCTACCCGTCCTGGAGTCCTTCTCTCTGGAGAACATCACACTGGGATTTTGTGTGTGAGAAATCGAGGACTCGAGACACAGGATGTTAAATACGCGCTTGTATCAATCGGAGCACAAAAACTGCAAAAAGAGCCTATCTGTCATAAGTGACAAATGTGACTATAAATAGGTGACACTCCTGGTGGATGGATACAATGCGGTGGCTTCACAGTTTGGAGTTTATAAACACTATAATTGTTGTCACTGCTTTATTTTTAGCCTTCCTACACAATTTAGCTATGGGTAATTTGAAGTTCCCGGCCACCCACGCACCGTGGAGATCGTCCTACTTTGAGTTGAGCCACTTATCATGATAAGCTAGACTAGGAAGTTACAAAGACTCATGGCCATCACTGAGGACATTGTTACCTTCATATGTGGACTACACAATGGGGAGAATCTATTAAAGCGGTTGCCGAGGAATTTATATTTGTGGCATACCCTTAGTAGTATAATGTTGTACCGTTTTAGCCATAGAAAGTAATGGAAGAGTGAAGAAATCAGGCGATACCTTTTAGAGGCTAACTAATAGATAGTAAGCTTTCGAGAGTGCTAGCTCTCTTCTTTAGACATGGTTTTATACAAGAAACTGAAAATTCACAGACTTTTTATACACAGAAGACTTGGACCTTCAAAGGATCTTAGAATCCTTAAATGCAATATAAGTAGAGAAGTTATTTACAACAGGTCAAAAAATAAACAATCGGGAAACTTGTTGGGCGTGATGGAGGGATCAGTAATTCTTGCTGTTATTTGTTTGCTATCAGGTGGTGATTTGTGACCCTCACAGGTCATACATAGTGTGACATGAAACTGCCATGAATATTAAGTCCAAATTGTAGAGTTTGACATTTTTGCATTAACTTATATTCCCATTCCTTTCTCTCCCTCTGCATCTTAAAATGTCCCATTAAAACCACAACCCACAAATCTTCAATAGAGTGGTCTTCTCCGGAGAAATGTGCGGCCACTGGGAAATCTGTTCTGCTGTTATTAATATTGGATCTGTGTGAGTTCATTCGCTGACTAAGTCTCTGCCCTGTTTCCCCCACATAGAGGCCTGTGGTGGGACATTGCACACACATTATGAGGTACACCACATTGGAAGACCTGCAGGAAAATGTCCCCCTAATTCTGTGCACCTGTTGTGACTGTGGGATAGGTACACTGTCAGCGGTGTGGATGTGCTTGCAGGTCTTGCACCTGTTTTGCAGGCAAGGTGAGGTGCCATTTTCAGTTGGGGCCTTCAGGGCACACCGAACAATAATACGCCATAGGTTTAGTGGTTGACGAAAGGAAAGGAGAGGGGGGACTGGAAATATGTCTTTGAGTCTGTTGTCCCTATGTAGCACAGGTTGGAGCTCCTTGGCAATCCTTCGTAGGATCTCCAGCTGTGGGTTGTAGATGACAACTAGGGGCACTCGGGCTTATTTCTGGGTCTCTCTATATGTGAAAAGACTGTCTCTGTTAATGGCTGCCGCTTTGTTTAATTGGTTGTCCGTCACTTTTGGTTTGTATCCCAATTGGAGAAATTTCGTCCTCAGATCCAGGAGATGCTTGTCCAGGTCTGTTTTGTCGGAGCAAATACGATTGTATCGTATAGCCTGGCTGTAAATAATAGATTGTCTTGTGTGCTTGGGGTGGAAGCTGTCGTTTCTCAGGTAGGCCGTTCTGTCTGTGGGTTTGTGGTATATTGATGTGAGTAGCCGGTGGTCTTTGATGTATATTGCTGTATCTAGGAAGTGGATTTCACTCTCAGAATAGCTAAGTTTAAGGTTGATGGTCGGGGGAAAGTCATTGAAGTCATTATGGAATTGAAGTAGGGCCTCCTCACCTGCAGTCCAGATGACAAGGATATCATCAATATAGCGAAGGTAAATCATAGGTTTGGTGGCGCATGTTGATAAATATGCTCCTTCTAGTTCTGCCATAAAGAGATTTGCATATTGGGGTCCACGTCTGGTCCCCATTGAAGTTCCCATTCGCTGTAGATATAGATCCTCTCCAAAGGTAAAATGGTTGTGGCTAAGGATGAATTGTATGAGCTGCGTTACTGGTTCTGTTGTGAGTTTTTGTTTTTCCAGGTGTACCCGACATGCTGCAACTCCATCCTGGTGGGGAGTGTTGGTATACAGGGATTCCACATCCATGGTGGCTAAAATGGTACCCTCAGGTAGTAGGCCCAGGGCATTCAGTTTATTAAAAAGGTCAGTGGTGTCCTGGATATAGCTTGGAGTATCCCTGACAAGGGGTTTTAGGAGATTTTCCACCCAACCCAAGATGTTTTCTGTCAGTGTCCCAATGCCAGAAATGATAGGCCTCCCAGGGTTGCCATCTTTGTGTATCTTTGGGAGCATATAGAAGCAGCCCGGTCTGGGATCTTGTGGGATAAGTTCTTTTACCTGCAACTGGATCTGGATTGGAAACTTCTTGATCATACTCTTTAGTTCTTTCATATAGGCCTCTGTGGGATCACTTACAGGTTTGGAGTAATGGATGGGATTTGACAGTTGCCTGTTTGCTTCCTGGATATAGTCTGAGGTGTTCATTATGACTATTGCGCCCCCTTTGTCAGCAGGTTTGATTATAATATCCTAATTTTCTTTCAGTGAAGCAATAGCCTTCTGTTCCTGCAGGATTAGGTTATGGACCTGTTTCTTTTGTTTCTCCAGGATTTCTGATTTTACTTTGCTTCTGAAACAGTCAATATATTTATCCGGTGCTGCGTTAGTTCCAGGGCATGGGGTCCAGGTAGATTTTTTGGTAGGATTCCTTATGGGCTGTTCTATCTCAGATTCGCTGCTGTTTGGAAGGTCTTTGTTATAAAAATATTCCCTTAATCTTATTTTTCTGAACAACTCCTCCATATCATTGCAGAGTTTGATCTTGGCATACCCTTAGGATGTTATTTCTGATTGTGGAGGGCTGACCATCGGATAAGCTGTTTGAAGTCACTTCCAATCCTGCACTGGTGGAGGGTGCACCTGATTTATAAGGAGATGCATGTCTCTTGAGAACACAATTGCACCCTCTGCTGGACAGTGAAATTTATGCCAGGTTGTAGCTGGGATGTGACCATCAAACATGATGTCACTTCCTGAGAAGATAGCAGTCATGTTTTCCAATCCTGGATAACCCCTTTAAGGACTAGATGATTTTCATAAAGGTTTTTTTTTTTTTGCACATGCACAAGCCTATCCCTTGTCCATGTGCTCTTCAGCTACGTTTAACTCTATAGGATGGACAAAGATCACCAAGTGATGTCAATTCAATAGAGATTGAACAGAGTGGCATGGGCACCCTTCCTTGTGATCAGAGGTGGTCCCAGCTGTCTCACCCCCAAACTTCGAACATTTTTCACCTATCCTGTGGATGTGTGACAAATATTTCTTATGGAGTTGGCATCAACATCTTAAAATAACCCAAGACTGTCAATGATCATTCCCTGTGTATCAAACCTGTGTCTGATATTGCTATATGATGCCATCTCCAATGCTCAATTCTCCTCCTGACCAAAGCTTTACTCCTGTTCTGTCTGCTTTGCTTGTGGGATGCACACATGTCTCTTAAAGTGGTATTCCCATCTCAAATATTTATGGGATATCCACAGGATATTCCAAAAATGGGACCAGCACCGATCTTGAGAATGGGAGTCCTCTGACCCCCATTCATGCCCATTGAGGATGGAAAGTAGGTTGAATTCCCAAAATGTCCCATCCTTTATGACTTATCTTGTATTTCCCTCCCTTCTTTCTTCCCTTCTCACCCTACACTTATTAGTGAACGCACTCATGAATAAGAGAGATAAGGAGAGGCGGTTATCAAATGGAAAATGATCCAGGTCTGAAGGAGTTAAGTCACTGAAACTCTCTAGAAACTCTCTTTATCTTTCTGCCCTCTTTGTACAGGCAACTGGAGTGCTAGTAGCTTATTTATTTGGAGGAAAATAAAAGAACAAAGACTCATAAAATATACTATTATTCTATTATCACCTGCACTATTGATTTATGAAATACTTTTAAAAAGTTTTTAAAAATTTAGTCAATGGGACTGAGCTGCTTTATCAAACATAACCTGTGAACTAGGGGGGCACTGTTTCTAACAAATAAAAAAATCCTTTTATTCTAATCTCATCAACCACATTAACAAATAAGACATATCTTCTCCCTCCCTCCTCTCCTGCACTGATCAGTGAAAGCATTCATGAAATCCTTAGTCTTGCAGCCTGTATATAGTGAGCAGATACATAAGGAGAGGTGGTTAACCTTCAAGTGGCAAACTAATCTCCTTACATAGCTAAATTATCAGGACCTTAAGGAGTTAAATCATTAGAAACTTTTGCAACCTTATCTTTCTATATGGAGTACGGAGCTGAATCTTGTTTGGCCTCAGCGATAAGTGCAGGGGAGGAAGGAGGAAAATAACAGGACAAAGAAGCATTTCTCATTAATAAAGTAAATTACAAAGTTTGCTAATACCGCCTGCACTATAGATTTAGGAAATACCTAATAGTCAATGAGACTGTACTGCCATATCAAACACAACCTGTGAACAAGGGTGGTGCTGTATCGAAGGAAAAAAAAAAACACAGCAAGTCCTATTATTCTAATCTCATCAACACCATTAACAAATAAGACATATCTTCTCCCTCCCTCCTCTCCTGCACTGATCAGTGAAAGCATTCATGAAATCCTTACTCTAGCAGCCTGTATATAGTGAGCAGTCACATAAGGAGAGGTGATTAACCTTCAAGTGACTGACTAAGCTCCTTACACAGCTGAATTATCAAGACCTAATAGTGAATGAGACTGTACTGCAATATCAAACACAACCTGTGAACAAGGGTGGTGCTGTTTAGAAAAAAAAACAAAAAAGTCTTATTATTCTAATCTCATCACCCCTATTAACAAATAAGACTTATCTCGCATACTAAACATCCCGCTACGCAGTGCACATGTATTAAATTTGATGCATTTTTAAAAATGCCATAAAATGTGAGCACGGAGGGCTTGCCGAGCTGCCTTTCGTTTTATCCTCGAGCACTTTGCTAATTAAAGGATAGTGAAATTGTTTATCAATGTTGCAGTTTATAGAGACGTTTGTTACAATTCTGTTTGACCAACTGTTGTTTTAATCTCCAGTTGATCCAAGAAAAAAAAATCCATTAAGATTAATTTTGCTCTGAAATCTTGGAATCCGTACAAAAACCTTAATGGGCTATTTCTTGTGTATTCCTAATTAACAGATTGCATACACTAATGCAAACTCCCAGCGGGGTCTAAATGCTGTTGCTGGGGTATATAAATGAAATCCAGTTCAATTATTTAATCTGTACCTTCAGGAGATAAATAGTCTGAATGTTTATGGCTAAAAAGATAGTTTCTTAAGCCTGTCTGGATTTGACAAGTTTCTAATAACAAAAAATAAACCACTTCAAAGGAAACAGGAATATAATAACGGCTCCGAGTGACGTCCACACTCTCGATATGGCCAAGGCGATTCATCTATTTGGGATGTTGTTAGTAAGAGACAAGTAGCTTGGGCTGTAGCTTCAGTAGGAAAATAGCGGCAGTCATGAGATGCCCCCCCCCCCTTAAATTCATCTCAGTTTGGCTTCATGCACCCAGTAGAGCCATATGGAGTGTCAAGGGGCTCCGGAGGCTTGTGCGCCCCCATATGGTACCTCTTGTAGAGCAGGGCTAGCCTTATCTTGCATCGGAACCTTTGCGATATCTTCCACTGTCAAAAAGCAAAGACATGTGTCCACCATTAATTTAGCTCGAAAGTGATTAAAGACTCCCAGGTCTTATAAAACCAATTCAATAGTGCAACATAGTAGCAAAAATATTGAAAGGCTGCAATTCACAACACAACCACTGGGTGACCACATGCAGAGGACAGAGTATCACTTTGTGATAGCATATGACATATGACAGTGTGATATTATATCGTGAAAGGCTACTCATGTCTCAACATACCTGGACATGTCCAGCCAACAGGAAATAGTGAAATGGACCATACAGGTATAACCTGGGCATCTCCTGTATATAATTATATATGTACAGCTGGTATAACCTGGGTATCTCCTGTATATAATTATATATGTACAGCTGGTATAACATGGGCATGTCCTGTATATAATTATATATGTACAGCTGGTATAACCTGGATATCTCCTGTATATAATTATATATGTACAGCAAGTATAACCTGGGTATCTCCTGTATATAATTATATATGTACAGCTGGTATAACCTGGGCATCTCCTGTATATAATTATATATGTACAGCTGGTATAAGTTATACATCTTCTTGTATATAGTGATATGGACCATGCTGGTATAACCTGGGTATCTCCTGTATATAATTATATATGTACAGCTGGTATAACCTGGGTATCTCCTGTATATAATTATATATGTACAGCTGGTATAAGTTATACATCTTCTGTATATAGTGATATGGACCATGCTGGTATAACCTGGGTATCCCTCCTGTATATAATTATATATGTACAGCTGGTATAACCTGGGTATCTCCTGTATATAATTAATATGTACTGCTGGTATAAGTTATACTTATTTTAGTATATAGTGGATATAGTAGTATGTACTTTAGCGAAATGGACTGTGCTGCTATAACTGGGGTCTCTCTCCATTTAGTGCCCCAGTTTTGTCTATTTTTGACCAGAGCCAATGACCCTCCTCCCCCTGTATGAAGCAGCACAGCCTGCAGTAATGTAAGACACCAAGGATATGAGTAATTAATGACTCACACACAAAATAATGAGCTGCAGCGCTTAGCACCTCCAAAATTAACAACGTGACAACTTATCAGTTGTTTGTCACATTCATAACGGTTGCCAAATCCTCTTTTTTTTCTTTTATTTTACATGAAACCTTCAGACCTTCCTGGGGAAGATAATTATATGTTTTCTTAGTAAAATGTAGCCACACTTCTGCAGGAAATGTTCAACAGAAGAAACATTTAACAGACGGCAGAGATACTTATTTACCATTTATTTAAGAACAAGACTCTGTTTGGTAGTCACAGATGTGGTGATATGATCACAGAGGCAGGGACGGGTGCCAGAAATGGAATAAGTGAGGTTACATTATTATTATTAACATTATTATTATTATTATTATTATTATTATTATTATTATTATTATTATTATTATTATTATTATTTGTAAAAAAAAAATCCAAAAAATTTGGGTTCGGTGAACCCAAAATTTTTGGGGGTCACCACCACCTGATCATTATTATTCTCTGAAGTCTTTTCATGGCTCAGAGTATAATAATCAGAGGCTATAGAGGGTGTAAACAAATAATGACATTATTAATAATAATAATAATAATAAAAATAATTATTATTATTATTTTTTTTTTTTTTTTTATTATGAAAACTACTTAGTAACGAATCGGGTTCATAATGAATTTTCCAAAAATTTTAGCATGGCCAATCCTAAAATTTTGTGGGCTTGCCATCACCTAATCCTTATTATAGTCTCTTCAAACCCCAAATAATAATCGGAGGCCAGGGAGGGCAACGACCCCCATGTAACTGTTGTAGCCCAATTACAGGACTCAGGGGTGACTTGGGGCCAATGACAACATGATGAGAATTTGAAGACACCGCTGGACAAACTGTCCTTGGAGAAACCTGGCAGTAAGTATTTAATTACCCTGCAGAGCCATCACAGGGGAAATAAGGCATTACACAGTGTCCATTGAAATCAATGGAGTGTGTGTGTAGTGCAGGTCCTCCAAGGTAAGAGATTCTCTTTGTTCCCCTTTGATCAATAAATTAAGACCAAAAAGTGAAGACCCTCACTCTCTATTAGCTCAGAATTCATTAAAAGGGTGTATGAAAATGGGTTTTCTAAACAAAACCTTTTCTAATCCAGAATTTCAAGAGCCTAATTGGTGACAGATTACCAAATGATCCAGACAGTTCAAGAAAACTGGAAAATTTTCATGCAAGATAAATACCAGAATAATAACATCTTATAATAACACCTTATATGTGTAGTCAGCTAAGTCTCATATTCAGTTACCTCTGCTCCATTAGGTAACTTTATGAGATTCATGATGGCAGATGTGTCCACCTTTACCTGTAATCTTGGTTCAGTATTTCCCAAGATGTGTGGAATGAGATGACCAGCATTGGGAAAAAAGACATGATGTTGTGATACTCTGTCTGGAGATATATATTTTAAGTGTGTCTCTATGTAGCCATCTAGTGGTTGTCATGTGAATTGCAGCCTGTCAAGAGATTTGCTAGCAATATTGTATTGCATATGAGTCCTTAAAAATCTCATAAAGATAAGGGTAGATATATCTATATTTAGATGGACCATTATAGATTGCTATAGGCCCATACAAGGGGTAGAAGAACCTCATGAGATTTGTATTGAGAAATATTTGGGAGGTCAGACTGTCCGGAAGCGCTATTATTATACCGGCATAACACTATCACACTCTGAAGTCTTTTCAGACCCCAGGGTATAATATGTTGAGGCCCTGGGAAGGTGCAACAACATAACAAACAGTTGTACTCACCTTGCCTTATCTCTCTTGGGCCTCCTTGCCTGGGTCTCCCGGCTTCCCCTGATGTCACGAGGTCACCATTAAGGCCTGTAATTGCACCTCAGTGTTCATGTAGAGTGCGCCATCGTTGAGACACTTTGACCCAGCATCATGACGTTGGTGCGCCTCACGTGAACGTTGAGGCACCATCACAGGCCTCAATGGTGACCCTGGGATAAGTAACATCAGTCAAAGACCAGAAAAGCCTGGAAGAGAATGCCAGGGGATTGACAAAGAGATGAGGCAAGGAGAGTAGAATTGTTATATTGGGGCACCTTCCCTAGTCCTTCAGTTATTATACTCTGGGGTCTGAAGAGAGTATAATAGGTTTTCGTAGGTGACAAACTTCAAAAGTTTTGGATTTGAGCCAAGTCTTAAAACTTTTGGAATTTTCAATTGAATCTGGTCTGATCCATAATGGTTTGTTCATCTCTAGAACATAGTGTACCTCCATATGCCTTGAGTGATCGGAGGGGATTCAACCTAAGAACCTTAATTGAACCCCAAACAAGTGTTTTTTCCTTCTTGCTACCCCTAGTAAGATAATGGTTATATGGTTAAGGGACTGTTGGGCCCCCGCTCGCACCAGAACCCAAGTGTGACTGCAACATCTACATCCACTTCTGTCCATCTTCTTTGCCAAGACCACCCTTCTAGAAGACCATGTTTCAGTGCAATTTTGGGTGATCGCCTCGAAGATTTTTCACTTTAAAAGTAAAGTAAATTTTTTGAATTTGAAGATCAGATCAATGTAATAGAGAGATGTTTTTGTTTCTTTAATTTCCAGCTTTCTTTTCCTAGTCTGCCTTCTCTTGATGGTCTAATCACAGTTTCTAGCCGGATCTACTATATCTGACAGATCTTACCGAACAGCTTGCTTTCAAGACATAAGTTTGGACGCTTTCCATAACCTTTCTCCTTCAGACGCAGGATGAGCTTCAATGAAACTACAGTAATCCGAAGGAAAAATGAGATCATTGCATAGTATCTATATTAAGATGTAACTGTAAGCCGCATCATTATAGCAATAGCAATACAGGTTATTACAAGAAATAATGGAAAAAATAGTCAAAAAGATGGAAATTATCTTTATTCGTACAAACATTTCCGATCTCTGCAATTTACTAACATTTTTTTTTTCCCGGTAGTTCTTATCCATAACATTTAAAGGACCAGTCACCATATTCTCAGATTTACAAACTGATACAATATTGCAATGCAAACAAATATACTCTGTACCCCCCCCCCCCCCTTCTTAAAGAGAATGTGTCCCCCTTTTATAGTAAAGGACTGCCCAGATAACCTGTAGTCTGGTGACTTTGACATTAACTTCTATAGGAGAGTGTTGTGAGCTTGCTCTGTGAGCTATGGAGGATGAGCTGAGCTGCAATATTGCCTACTATGAAGGGTGGATCCTGTGTTGTCTATATATAGGTGTTATCTGTCATTGTAATCCTGCCTGTGATGATAATAACATCACACCCATTAATAGGGGATAACTTCATAATTTGGTACAACCCCTTAAAGGGCTTGTCCAGGATTAGAAAAACATGGCTGCGTTCTTACAAAAATGGTGAGACTCCTGTCCACAGGTGGTACTGCACCTCTGGCAGATTTAATTCAATAGAGCTGAGATGCAATACCAGACACATCCCATGGACAGGTGTGGCACTATTTCTAGAGAAAAGCAGCCATGTTTTAGGAACCTGTACCACCCCTGTGAGCTGAAATCTGGACCTATTTGGCGCACACACAGGACAATCCCATCATGCAATACACTTCTGATTAATTATTAGACTAATCATAGAATACGCGTGTCTTGGTGACCTTTGTTATATATTTGCTATTTGATTTCTAAGTCATTTTGGAAAGTGCTTTGGAGAAGCTTTTTAAAATGCAGAAATGCATATTGGAAAAACTATTTGTGTTGGAGCCCTGCCCGGCGAGCATGGAGCGTGGCCATAAGCCCATTTTCATTTCTGTACAGATGTGTGTCTTAAAGGCGTGATCTGGTGCAGAAAACCGATTTTCAATTATTCTGTTAGGGAATTTGGATGTGTTGGGGAGGTGGGAGAAATTGTCTATCTATCTATCTATCTATCTATGTGTCTATCTATCTATGTGTTGTCTATATGTTTATCTTTCTCATATTTATCTGTCTATCCATATGTCTATTAATTATCTATCTCATATCTATCTATCTATCTATCTATCTATCTATCTATCTATCTATCTATTTCATGTCTATCTATCATCTATCTATGTGTCTGTCCATCTATATATGAATCTACCTATCTTTATCATATCTGTCTATCTATCCATCCAACCATCACATATATATCTATCAATTTATTCCATATCTATCGATCTATCTATGTGTTTATCTTTCTCATATCTGTCGTTTTATCGATTACATATCTATCTATCTATCTATCTATCTATCTATCTATCTATCTATCTCCTATCTCTATCTATCTATCTATCTATCTATCTATCTATCTATCTATCTATCTATCTCTATATCTATCTATCTATCTATCTATCTATCTATCTATCTATCTATCTATGTGTCTATCCATCTATCTATGTATATACCTATCTTTATCTATGTGTCTGTCCACCTATATATGAATATACCTATCTATATCATGTATATCATCATCTATGTGTCTATTTATATATCAATCTATCTATCTTATCTATAAATCAATGAATCTATTTATATTTGACTCTATCTATCTTATCTATAAATCAATCAATCTATCTATATACTCTATCTCATATCTATCTATCTATCTATCTATCTATCTATCTATCTATCGTATCTATCTATCTATCTATCTATCTATCATCTATCCATGTGTCTGTCCATCTATATATGAATATACCTGTCTTTATCATGTAATATCATATCTATCTATCTATCTATCTATCTATCTATCTATCTATCTATCATCTATGTGTCTATTTATATTTGATTCTTTCTATCTTATCTATAAATCAATTTATCTATCTACTGTATCTCATATCTATCTATCATCTATCTATCTATCTATCTATCTATCTATCTCCTATCTATCTATATCTATCTATCTCATATCATCTATCTATCTATCTATCTATCTATCTATCTATCTATCTAACTATCTATCTCATCTATCTTCTATCTATCTATCTATCTATCTATCTATCTAACTATCATCTATCTATCTATCAATCTATCACCTTTTACATGACCAAATATATAACTGTGACTGATTAGAAAAGTAAAGAACACATTTTTATTCTCATTTTCCAGATGAATAGTTTGTTTCCTGCTATTGCAGACTTGTTATATTAATGTCAGGTGAAGAGATATTCGTAGTTATTTGGAGATGGATTCGAGGACTTTCCCTACATGTATAATCATTAGTAAATTGCATTCTATCTGATGAACTTGTAGAAATTCAATACATTATTATTATTGTAGATGTTTTATGAAGTTTTCGTTAAAGAATTATCTAAACAGGAGATACCCCAAGTCAGATAAAATATACAGCGATTTCAGATATCCATAAACTCTTTCCATGAGCTCAGTTTTTCATTCCTGTGCAGACTGTAGTGATGGTTTAATATGCCACATTTTATGTTAGAATTATACTATTGGCACTATGCTGGCGGCAAGTAATACTTCTATAAGCTGCAGGCAAAGGCAAGGTCAGGCTCTATGATAAGAAGTCAAGTTGGAGATTTAGAGACAGCGGCCTGTCTGTCATAGACATAGCAAATAGTAGGCCTAGATACTTACTATACAGATGTAGCAGAGTTAAGCTTATCATTAAACTATGCCTACTGTGCAAAGTAGGAACTGATAGATACACGTGTCCATCCTTAATATAGCTTGAGTATAGTTAAACGATAGGTCATGAATTAAACATCCTTGGGGGGGTCTGACATTCGAGGCCCCCACAGATTTATTGTTTGGAGTGTCAGTAGTGTTACGGGAATTCCGCTTTCACTTCTCAAGCCATGTGATGTCACAGTCGTTGGTCACCTGATCAGTCCCATTTAAGTGAATAAGGATGAGCTGTGATACCAAGCACAGCCACTATACAATGTATGGTGCTGTGCTTGGTAAGTAGTGAAGAGGCTGCAGCGATCACCTGAACACAGCAGCCTCTTCAAACAGCTGATCTCCAGAGGTCCAGGTATCAGACTCCAGCCAATTTTCAATTGATGACTCATCCTAAGGATAGGCTATCAATTATTAAGCTCCGAAAAAAAAAAACATTTTATGGACTCCAGTTGCTCACAAAACCAATTCAATGCAATATTACGACATGCTAGTAAAACCCTTGCCAGCAGAGGCATAGCGATAGAGGGTGCAGAGCCAGCAATTGCTACTTGGTCCTGGAGGCTCAGGAGGACCCAAGGACTCTCTACTACATATGAAGACACCAGTATTATAGATGTATTATAGAATGCAGATGAGAAGAGAGGAGAGATGGCGAATGCAGAGGAGAGAAGAGGGAAAGGGGAGAATGCAGAGGCAAGGGGAGGGGGAGAATCCAGACAAATGGAGAGGGGAGGAAGAGAATGCAAAGGAGAAAAGAGGGGAGAGGAGAATGCAGAGGGGAGAAGAGGGGAGGGGAGAATGCAGATGACAGAAGAGGAGAGGGGGAGAATGCAGAGGAGAGGGAAAGAATGCAGAGGAGAGGGGAAGGGGAAATTCAGACAATAAGATAGGGGAGGAGAAGAATGCAGAGGAGAAGGGAGGGGTAGATTGCAGAGGAGAGTAGAGGGAAGGAGGAGAATGCAGAGGAGAGAAGAGGGTGGAATGCAGAGGAGAAGGGAGGGGAGAATGCAGAAAAGAGGAGAGGGGGAGAATGCAGAGGAGAGAAGAGGGGAAGGGGAGAATGCAGAGGAGAGGGGAAGGGGAGAATGCAGAGGAGAGAAGGGGGAGAATGCAGAAAAGTAGGGAAAGGAAAAGAGGAGAGGTGAAGAGTGAGGAGATTAAAAGAAGAGGAGACAGTGGGTGGTGGGATGGAGTGGAAAGGAACATAGAGGATGGAGTTCGAAAGAAAGAAGGGGAGATAACAGGAAAGGAGAAGAATAGAGGAGACTCAGTGGATGAGAGGAGAGGGATTGAAGCAGAAAAGGAAAAGAGGAAAGCAGGGGTAGGGAGGAGAAAAAAGTCAGGGAGGAGGAGAAGGAACAAGATAAGGAGAGATAGAGAAGAGTTCAGGGAGAAAAGAGAAGGGAGAAGTGAGCAGAGGTAGGAGAAAAAAGAAAGTAGAAGAGGGAAAAGAAAGGAGAGGAGAGGGAAAGAGTGAGAGAGGAGAGGAGATGTGTCTAGGAGATCACGCAATGACCTCTAATGGTGGTATAGTGCCTGTAATATTCTGTATAATGTATTTCATTCTTAGTTTTTGGAACACAATATAAATGAATGACTCTGTATCCCTCAGTTTACTGGTAATTTATTGCTACTTTGCTGTTACTGTTCGCAGAAAAAATGCTAACAATGGTCATAAATTAATGACGGTCCATGCAGAATATAACAGCAGGTTCATTCATCTGCAAAATTAATGCTCCCCTTGTTAATGTATTCTCTGCTTATGCATACAGACAGAAAATATACAAACCAGCATTCACACATACTGTACATGCCTGTATGACACTACTGGAAGAAAGATTGCAAATCACCACGGTAACACTAATTACACCCATCATTCTGCTTAACACAAAATAGAAAATCACAGATTTGGATGTGCTCATATACAAAATGCTGGTACAGTAGATAGATAGATAGATAGATAGATAGATAGATAGATAGATAGATAGATAGATGATACATGGATGGATAGAAAGATAGACAGGCAGAAAGATAGATAGATGTGATAGATAGATAGATAGATAGATAGATAGATAGATAGATAGATAGATACATGGATAGATAGATAGATAGATAGATGTGAGAGATAGATAGATAGATAGATAGATAGATAGATAGATAGATAGAGAGTGATAGATAGATAGATAGATAGATAGATGTGAGAGATAGATAGATAGATAGATAGTGATGTGAGAGATAGATAGATAGATAGATAGATAGATGTGAGAGATAGATAGATAGATAGATAGATAGATGTGAGAGATAGATAAATAGATAGATAGATAGATGTGAGTGAGAGATAGATAGATAGATAGATAGATAGTGGTGAGAGATAGATAGATAGATAGATAGATGTGAGTGAGAGATAGATAGATAGATAGATAGATAGATAGATAGATGTGAGTAGAGAGATAGATAGATAGATAGATAGATAGAGTACATTTCTCCCTAACTTTGGAAATCTGCCAGGATTTTTATCTTTTCTAGGTAGATGTTAGCAAACGCCACCACCCACCTAAAATATCCTAGAACCATCTTGTATTGTGTTTTTGCTGCTTCACTTGTGATTTACAGATCTAGACCCATCCAGCTAAGTTAGGGAGGACACAGCCATAGATGGATAATAGATTAAAAGCTATTTTGGTGATGGTAGATTCTCTTTAATGGAGAGAAACTATCCAGTGGGATAATAATACAATCATAGAAGACGTGAGGTTGGGCAAATACTTTTCTCACACCACTGCATGCATTGCAGATTACCAATAATTTACCTTCCCGAGAATTTTCGATGTGTTCACAAATCCCATCCTATATTTATTTTCATTTGATATAGAGAGAAGTTGCTTTAAGGTGTAAAAGGCTTCAGATTCTCTCACGATCATCGCCTGGTGCTCTTAAGTAAAGATAAAAGAGTCTGAAGATTTATTGACGGTGGTCTTACAGAATCTGCTTACCCCAGAGAAATATCTGCAGCACACGGTGCAAATAACAGAGAACATCTGAAGGTGAAGTGCACTCAGATTGGAGCCTGCTGTGGAGGGTTTTACAAGTCTATTGATAACATTTAAAGGGGTTGTCCACTTCCAGACTAATATTAAGATACAAATGTCATTATTTGCATAATGAAATGTTCTACAATTTTCCAGTATACCTTATGTATTAATTCCTCACAGTTTTCTAAATCTCTGCTTGCTGTCATTCATTCTGCTTATTACCAGTGATAAAAATCACTCCATAGTCATGTGATATACTGTCCATGGTCATGT
>CAMRHE010000338.1:750000-895000 GCA_947044405.1 Leptodactylus fallax
CTCTCTTCTCTTTCTCTTCTTTTATCTTATCTTCTCTCTCTTCTCTCTCTTCTCTTCTCTTCTCTTCTCCCTCTTCTCTTCATTCCCCTCTTCTTTCCCCTCTTCTCTGCATTTCCTTCTTGTTTGCCCTCCTCTCTGCATTTCCCTCTTCTTTCCCCTTCTCTCTGCATTCCCCTCTTGTTTGCTCTCATCTTCTACACATTCCTCTCTTCCTTCTCCTCTTCTCCTCTGCATCCCCCTCTTCTTTCCTCTCCTCTCCTCTGCATTCCCCTCTTCTTTCCCCTCTTCTCTACATTTCCCTCTTGTTTCCTCTCCTCTCTTTTCTTTTCCTACTTCTACTTCCTTGGTCTTACCAATGCTCTGCTCTCCTCTTTAATCACTCTCACCCCACTCTAGTTTCTCCTCCACTCTTCGCCTTTCCTCTTGCCTCTCCCCTCATTTATTTTACTATCCCATTTTTGCTCCCACATCTCCTCCCTCTCTTACTTCCCATACCTCACCTATGCCCTTCTTTTTATGTCCCTTACACCACTCATGCTCTCCTCACTCTTCTCATCTCCTCTTTTCCTTCCTCTTCCTTTACCATCATTTATTTGACTCTTCCTTTTGTCCCCTTACTGCCCCCACATCACCTCTGCATCCTCCTCCTCTCTTCTCTCCTCCTTCCCTCCTCTCACCCATGCTCTCCTCTCCTCTTTTATTTCCCTTACCCCTCTCACTCCTTTCCTCTTATCTGAGTAATCAAAACCAATAAATAAAAACCAATAAAGTGTCACATATTGCAGACATTTTGGCCCCAGTGGAGGGCAGAATTGACAATGTCTCTACCAGTTTAGTGGCTGTTCCTCCTTAAGAGACAAATATACTGTGTGTTCTCAGAGTATTTTCTGCACATGCACTTCATGCACTTTTGAAGGCCACACACAGGCAAACATTATGCAGCTCGGCTTAATCTTTCCATTTCTCCCAATCTATTCTTGCAATGCAATTTCATTCAGCTTTAGCGATCATTACTTCTTTGTAGACTGCTCAGAAGAATGATGGAAGAAGCCTATTTATTTTTATGTATTCTAATACCACAGATTATTGTGGAGAAGCAGAGCCTCGGTACACTTCACAGCCAGTTTGGTTCTCCTGCGTACACAATCTGTCTCTGTCATCTTGTACACATCTGGTTAAGACTCTGTGTTCTCAGGCAAAGAATAGGGATGTGTGAGCGATGCTTATAAACCTTCTATTAGGATAATGAATTTAGCTAAGAAAATGATGCAAGAAATCAGGGACATAACTACAGGGGAAGGTTACCTGGGCCGGGCACCTTAGGAGGCTTTATGTCCCCATTGACACATACAAGAACAGTTGTGCATTATCCCTGTACTGTGACATCACTGTGTGTATTATCCCTATACTGTGATATCACTGCGTGTATTATCTCTGTACTGTGATATCACTGTGTCTATTATCCCTGTACTGTGACATCACTGTGTGTATTATCTATGTACTGTAACATCACTTTGTTTATTATCCCTGTACAGCGGCATCACTGTGTGTATTATCTCTGTACTGTGACATCACTATGTGTATTATTTCTATACTGTGACATCATTGTGTATATTATTTCTGTACACTGGCAAAACTTTGTGTATTATCCATATACTGTGACATCACTGTGTGCATTATCCCTGTACTGTGACATCACTGTGTATATTATCCCTATACTGTGACATCACTGTGTGTATTATCTTTGTACTGTGATATCACTGTGTATTATCCCTGTACCGTGACATCACTGTGTGTATTATCCCTGTACTGTGACATCACTGTGTGTATTATTTCTGTACTGTGATATCACTGTGTGTATTATCCCTGTACTATGACATCATTGTTGCATTCCTAGTTTGGCATATTAGTAGTTGTAAGATAATACTGCAAACAGCATTTACCTAAAATAGATCCTCAGAGCTCTATACTTTTGCATTGCTCCTTACTATTTTATTTTTGACCTTACAATACATTGTATCTTCTGCTGCTATTCTTATTATTATCTTTTTTAGCGGAAATGAAATGAGTGTTTATCTCTGTAAAATTCTACTTTGTATTTTTTCAGATTTTGAGTTTATTTAGGCCTTCACGTTGCTCCCTCCAGTGTCCAGATCTTAGCTCTGGAGTCTGTCAGGAAATTGCAGTGTCTTTAGGGCACAGCTTATCTCTTTGTCTAGTCAGTGGTGGCTTACCACTGTGCTGTATTTATTCACCTTTCTGAATATGTGTTGAATGTTGCAGTTGCTTTTGCTTACAGAACATCACAATAACTAAATATAGTTTGATTTGCAAATTTAAATGCACCTGAATTTAACTTAATTTGCACCAAAAATTGTCTTTGCACCACACCTATCATGTGGAAACTTTGTGTGGATCACTCTGTTTATGTTTTATATTCAGAAGGGATTCTGTTACCAGAACCAGCATATCAACCCAACCCCACAGATAGATAGGTTAATGTCACTAGAGCCAATATATCACCCCAGTCCTGCATATAGATAGGTTAGGGTCACAAGACCCAGCATATCAACCCAACCCCACAGATAGATAGGTTAGTGTCACCAGAGCCAACATATCACCCCAGCCCTGCAGATAGATAGGTTAGTGTCACCAGAGCCAACATATCACCCTAGCCCTGCAGATAGATAGGTTAGAGTCACCAGAGCCAACATAACCCAACCCCACAGATAGATAGGTTAGTGTCACCAGAGCCAACATATCAATCCAGCCCTGCAGATAGATAGGTTAGAGTCACCAGAGCCAACATAACCCAACCCCACAGATAGATAGGTTAGTGTCACCAGAGCCAACATATCAACCCAGCCCTGCAGATAGGTTAGTGTCACCAGAACCAGCATATCACCGCAGCCTGCAGATAGATAGGTTAGTGTCACCAGAACCAGCATACTACCTCAGCCCTGCAGATAGATACATTAGTGTCACCAGAACCCATCATATTACCCCAGCCGTGCAGATAGATATGTTAGTGTCACCAGAACCAGCATATCACCCCAGCCCTGCAGATAGATAGGTTAGGATCACCAGAGCCAGTATATCACCCCAGCCCTGCAGATAGATACGTTAGTGTCACCAGAACCCATCATATTACCCCAACCCCACAGATAGGTTAGTGTCACCTGAACCAACATATCAATCCAGCCTTGTAGATAGATAGGTTAGGGTCACCTGTATCATATAGTGTTTTCCCTTTGTGAATCGTTGTCACCGTTTTCTATCTATTGACATTTTTGTCAGTATGCAAATGAGCTCTTTGGAGCAATGGTGATGCCCTCACTGCTCTAAAGATCTTATTTGCATATTACAAAATTATTGATATCTCGGCAATAGGGGAAAACACCGTATGATTCAGGCGATCCTAACCTATCTATCTGTGGGGGTGGGCTAATATGACTGACTCCCTTTAAATCCTATGCGAGAAAATCTTCTCCCATATGGAGCATTCCATAATTTGTATCATAGGGCACCACATGGAATGTGAATAAAAAAAAAATCTCATTTTGTGTTCATATTACTAAGATGTCACATGGGAGCAGGCGGCAATGGTTGGGAGTCAATGTGTCGTCAGACTCGGTACATATGTTACCTCCTCGAAGAAGCTTCTGCTCCCATTGATTTTACTTCGCACCTTTTTTTCTTGAATTTCGATGCAGGGAAAGGCTTGTCATTCTTGCTAATTTCTTTGTTAATAGATATGTTAAACGTCGTGGAGCAATTCGCACTGCCGGAGAGGTTTTGCAACCTATTTAACCTTGTTAGAAAAATAAAACTTGTTTCCCCAATCAAACTAATTTCATCTGCTCCAGTAGTAGAATAATGTGATTCACGCGCGGCAGCTTGAACGCTTTCATTAATTCCGGCGCATAATTAGATAACGGCTACCTTCATGTAACATTATGACTAATGTTAAATACTTCATTTTCAGATAAAGCTTCTTCACAGAAAATTACACTTTTTCCCCCCCCCCCTCGCTAATATATTTTAATCTAAATCGACGTGTATTCGTTTTTTTTTTTTCCGAACTATGCGAGTATTAAATCAATTAGGTACACTGGGGTAATGGCTACTGATGAAATTTCGCTGTGAATACTGTATAAAGCAATTAATTCATTACGGGTTAATAGGAAAAGATGAACTGATGTAATTTCCAGTTATCCCCCAGTTCAATTAATATCTATTTATTCCAAGTGTAGCGACTTTCTCCTTGAGAGCGTTCTCTACAAGTTGGGTTTTTTGCCAAGATTTTGACAAGATTTTATCAATCATCATTCATTAGCCAGATATATAGTATTAGACTCTGTGAACTTTTCGAAGAAAAAAAAACCCCAAAAAACTAAAAAAGACAAAAATTATGGAAAAATTAGTGTCAGAGCTAAATGTAGTAGAACAATTCAACTCAGCGAAATATGCAAAGTGTATTAAGTGGCACATGGAGTTTGCAGAATTCCGTGCCATAGAGCCATAACCACTCTGTTATGTGCCTTCCCCTCTTATGGGTGTATAGATGCATCCACCAGTTCTGAAATTTATACACCACCTCCAATATCTCCATCTCTTTACATCCTTCAATAGGTGCCGCTCCTCTGATTCCGATGCAGTTGGAATTTTTCCTCTATTCCCTACCGTCCCTGAGCAATCATTTCTGATTTTTTTTCAGTGCAATTATACTCTCTACTGGCAGGTAGGCGGTTCTAGGCTAGGCAGAAAGAAAAGGACCGCCCACCTGACAGCAGAGACCATAACTGTGCTGAAATTAACAGCATTGATTGCTCAGGAACGGTGGGGGCTAGAGAAAACATTCCAACTGCACCAGAATCAGTGAAGGGGCACCTAGTGAAGGATGTAAAGAGTTCAAGTTGGTGGAGGTGATGAAAGATCCTCTTTAAGGACTCCAATTTTGTACAATACTTTTGTAAAAGTTTGGTACATTATCGCAACACGCAAACCAAACCTTTGACTGGCTGCAATTCACATCACAAGCAATGGGTGGTCACATAATGACTTAATCAAAAGCCAAGGGTGGCTAAGATAACTGTAAATTCATTTTTTATAAGAAGTCCTAGTCATCTACCCCCAGCGCTCTGTGGTACAGCCCCAGTCCCCATTTTCTTCACTTATGATTTTGGCTCGACCAAAAGTTAGGAGACTCACTTGACCTCTGCAGCCAGTCACTACCCTCAGTAGTCACTAGTGGGAGACCAATGGCATATCAATGATGTCATAACAGTCATGCAAGTCTACTCTTCCAGTGTGGTCAGTCCAATGGCAGTGGCAAGTGAGGTAGACCGTCCTATTCCTTCCTCCATGATCTTATTTGTAGGCGACCACATCCACACCTAGCACATGGTCACTATCATTATAATCACCATCAGCATCTCCTTGTTGTCCATGCCAACGTCAGTCATCCATAAGGGAATGTGTGCCCAGGAAACAGCAGTATGAGACCAGTCATCCGGCAGTTGTCCAACATTAACTCGCACCTGGCCAAGTTTCTAGTTGTGCAGTCACTGCTGTAACACTTAGTTGGTTCCACTACATTTCGCCCATTGATGGCCAGTGCTCAGCCTTAATGGAGGATACTTAGCCGCCATTATTTCGCTTGAAAAGCTACCCCTGCTTAATATCACCATGTATCAGAGAATGTGGGCTTCTCCTTGGATAAGTAAGTCTGCGGAAAGGTGCACGTCAACATTGACATGTGGAGCAGCAATTACGGACAAGAACAACACATGGCTTTCATGGTCCACTAGGTCAATGTTTGGAGCAGCAGCAGCCACAGTTCAGAAAACAGGGAATGGGGTTGTACAACTGTGCAGGAATCAGTGGAGCGGCGCCTATTAAAAGATGCAAAGAACTGGAGTTGATGGAGGTGGTGATAGGTCCTCTTTAATGTTAAGAGACCCCTCCAACAAGAAGAGATTATCCAACATGGAGAACCCTTTAACTCTTTCCTGTGTATTTGAGTCTCCATAACACGGGTCACTTTTTGTCTGCAGTTTTCATTGTGCATAACGATCCTCTTGATTTGAGGCCATGGTGTTACCTATGACATCCACGCTGATATATTGAGCTGTCCTCCGCTTCCATTATCACAATGTTTATTATTATACTTATTATACTTATTGAGCGTCAGCTGTTTGTGCTATTTGCAAAATGTGTTTGGTTAGTATTCATTTCCCGGCTATTAATTATCTTCTTTTCTTTTGGAAACATTTTTCTGGCCATACCAGGTCAATATCAATTTACTTCTGGTAATCAAGTGCAATAATGCAAAAATTGCCTTCTGTTCCGACTATGAGGTATTGTATGAATACACAGCATACATTTAATAGAGAAAAAGTCATTAATGTCCTTCTACTATTGACGGGGATGATGCACCATCTCTTTCATTTTGTCCTTTTTATACTTTTAAACAACCTAGCTCTGTTCGTGGTGCGTTTCCTGCTGTTACCATGGCAACTAGATCTAGAATCTACAAAGCGAACCCACTGCAGATGAGTGTGTTTGCTCTATGAAGACCCACTTAGGTGGAGTGATGAACATTCACAAGAAGTAAAACTTCATTCCTGCAGTATAGATGCAAAGATGGAGTTGTTTCATGTGTGAATGATAGTGCAGGCGACCTCCATGATGCAACATTTTGTAATGTCATAGTTTGCCAATCCATATGACTCTTTTCTGTACTCAGTTTCATAGGATATTAGGATCAGTAGAATATTGACCTTCTCTGCTACCAAACGTGTTTGACTGTGGGCAATTTATAACCCCTATAGGGGGATATGATTTCCCTACAGGAAGACTGCCAGGTTGTTATCTTTAAAGGTGTTGATGTTGGTAGTAGCTGACCTACTGAGTCAAGAGAAGCTGGTGTGAATCATCAGGGATCGGGCAAGGGAATGGGAAGGTCCATGCAATTGGTCAGGACAGGTGGCATCAGATGTAAGCAGGTGGCCAGGATAGACAATAAGGGTTCAGAGATCAGGTATGACCCGAGGGAAGACAGGAACAACAAACAGAATGTAATCAGGAACAAGCCCAATGTCAATATATACTTCAGGCACATGTTAAGTGAATCTAGCATTGGCTGAGGAACAGAGCAAGAGCTTGATCACACTTATGTAGGAAATAACCATCAGGAATTGGCTGGGGAAAAAATACTGGTGCATGTGCTGGCCTTTTAAGAAGCCAAAAGGCAACACTCGCATGGAGGTGTAGAAAAATATTAAACAGCTCATACTCACCTTTTCTCAGTTCTCTGGGCTCCACTATGACGACTGGTCTTCTTTCCCGGTGTCTTCCATCCTCTTCTTATCTCCTGTGTCACTGAATCACTACCCTAGTTACTCCAGTCACCACTCTAGTCACCGCGTCAATATCATGATGACCTTTGATACAAGTGGTATTGTCAAAGCACCCCACATAACTACCAAGATCCAAAAAAGCCTCAGCGTTGACTCAGGACTGCTCATGCCATCCTGGAAGCTGTAAGGGGACAGAAGACACTGGGAGAGAATACTGGATGCCATGGTGGAAATTTTTATTATTTTTTATTATAATTCTGCGCCTCCTCTTGGCCTCAGGAGACCCTAGAGTATAATAATGATTCACATCTGGCAAACCCAAAATCTCTGGTTTCGTCAGCTCGCTGATCCCTAATCCTTCCTTAATTGATAATGAAAGAACCACCTTCCCGATACAAGATTTTACATTGTATCTATTTCAGTTCTAGGTGAGTCTACCATTGTTTCCCGTAGTCTTTAGAATCAGCCTCTAATTTGGAATATTACTATGTTTGTTTTGGTTTTAGTCTTGCCATGTTTTACATTACAACGTGCATTCCACTAATTAATAATGCCTTTTTAACGGGCAACAAGGGGGCACTTGGCACATGAGGGGAGTGACTAAGCTCATTAATCAAGCTGCGGCACTGTTCATTTGGAATAAATAGCATTCCGCTAAATATTGGAAAAAACGTGGACAAAAGACCGGAAAATAAAAACTCATCTAAATGAGATCCAGGAGGTGACTGGTCTCTGAGCTCAACTCGTGCCTGCCTCAGCAATCTCTTACACAATCGTAGTCAGTATGGCACTTAATGAGTGATACATAAGTACGTGACTTGCATGCTAGTAAAGTGTTGATGAGACCCTTTGAGATTATTTATTAGTCCTTGAGTAAAAACTAAACATTAGAGATTGCAATCACCCAACAGGAGGGCAAAACTGTTTTCATCATTGCCTTACAGAACTGGAGATTGGGGTCTGATTGCCTGTAAGGATATTTTTTTGCTCATGTGGTTTCTTTGATGAATAATTAGAGTAGTGGTCTCCAACTTGTGGCTTTCCAGCTGTTGCCAAGCTACAACTCCCTGCATGTCCTGATAGCCTTTCATGTCCCTTGTCAGTGGTGATGGGCAAACTTCTCTAGATTCGTCTCAAGAATATTCGACCTCAAGTTTCGGTTTGGTCCGAATAGGAAGTGCTATTATTATACTCTGGGGTCTCTTCAAGCTGGTTGCGGGCAGAAAATAATAAACTCGCCATGTTGACCTTCCCTTGTTTCTCGAGATCACCCAGTCTTCTGTCCCAGCCCTTTCCGGCATACTGGGTGACATCAGCATCAAAGCCTTGTGACATCGACATGCCCCACATGACTGCTTAGGACCAATAAAAGGTTTCACCGTTGATGTCCCCCAGGAGGACTTAAGACTAAAGAAGATTAGATGAGGGAAGGTCAGTATGATTAGTTTACTATGTTTATGTCGGCTGCCCTCCAGGTCTCCCATTATTACACCCTGGATTCTAAAGAGACCACAGAGTATAATAATAGCACATCCGGTTTGGACATACACCAAAAGTTACAGGCAAGAAGAGACCAGAAGCCCGGATCCCATGGCAGAGCACCAGAGAGGTGAGGGAAAATCATTTTCAGCTGTTCATTATTTTCTACACCCCCTTGGGCTTCCATGTGTGGCAAATCCCAAAAAATTGGCAAACCCAAAATTGTTGGGAAATAGAACCCAAGTTGGACATCAATGACATCTTGGACATCACACACATTGCCTGTTCATAGCTCAATCCCATTCAACTGAAAGGGCAGAGCAGTGATACCAAGCACAGCCCCTATACAATGTACAGAGCTGGTAAGTAGGAGCACTCACCCAACCACTGCGGCCTCTTCAAACATCTAATCGGAGGAGGACTAAGGTATCACACCCAAGCCCATCTTCAATTACTAAACCTGAAAAATCCCCTTAGAGGGCCCAATCTGAATTAATCCAGTTATGTTAGTAGTTTCCTAGTTTAATTATTGACAGTTTAAAAAATTCCAAAAATTGCCCTGTTTTTGGTTCATTCCATTGGGATTCCAGATCCAAGAAGATATTTTTTCACTGCCGTTTTCTACTTGTAAAGTCCGAGTGTTGCCTTCTCTGTGTAAAACGACTTCTATAAAAGAGGTTTTAATACACAAGCATCACTTTCTAACAAGATGTCGCAGTCCCTCAGCTTTCCAGACTGCACGGACTGTAAGTATTAAATATTTTACCATCTTTATTAAAATGTTACTGTCAAAAAAATGAAAACTGGATTGTAATTCCAGTCATTTCCTTGGCTATCTCGATCGCATTCATCTTTTTGTGTGTGTGTTCCTTTGGCCGTTCCCTACCCTACAGCGAGAACTGAATATATTAAATGGAACTGTTCAATTTCATCAGAATTACCTTGTATATCAGGAAGATTCACCCATGAAATGTGATTTGCTTTTTTCACTCATGAAGTGAATCTTTAACTGTGAAAATCTTTTGCTTGAGCAGAACCCAAAGATCATCTTAATCTCGTGAGCAATCACAGCCTATGTTACAATTTAGAATGGTGGTGGTGATCGGTGAGGGTGGGGGGTTGTTAAAGGGTTTTTCTGGAACTAAAATATTGATAACCTAGCCTTAGGATAGGTCATCAATGTCAAACCGGTTGGGATCCAACATTCGGGATCCTTCCAATCAGTTGTTTAAAGAGACCACAATGGTTGGGTGAAGGCTGCACACCAAGCACACCTCCGAACATAGTAGCTGTGCCTGATATTGCAGTTCAGCTATATTCACTTGAATGGGACTAAGCTAGAACCAGGCCATGTGACCAATGAACATGATGTCACATGGACTGTGAAGCACAAGGGGTGCTCACTGGAGTGTTGATGGAGCCTTGAAAATCTAATATTTATGACGCATCCTAAGTCAATATTTTAGCGTTCACTGATCTATCTTATTTATTAGAAAAATGTAGCAATTCCCACAAAATTCCTTTATCATTCAGTGTGGGCTATCAAAAACTCTGCATTATTGGGCATTTGTAGAAAAATAATTTATTGGTAAAGGTAAAATTCTTTCAAATAGAAAATCGAAAACAAGCTGTTAGAAAATATGATACTATTGAGGAATTTCCTAAAATCTTTTGCTCCGCCCCCACTCTCAGTATCTTGGCGCCTGTGCTAGACCTTGATCCTCTCCCCCCATCATTGTACACTTCAGGTAGGCCTACTACAGGCCTGGCTCCTTGGTCATGCACTTTCCGGTGACTGTTCGTGAATTGAACTTGCACATCTCCAGTAACCACAGAAAGACCCCTGCAGGCCTGGCCTCCCCAGGTCCCAGTGCCTGCCTGGAAGACTTGCGAGACCACCACCCTCCAGCAAACTAGGTGACACATCTGTATCTGCAATATGGTCCTCTTCTGGTTCTATCTCTCAATTCTCTTGAAGAACCTCCAACTTTTTGCATCTTTCAGTAGGCGCTGCTCCACTGATTCCAATGCAGTTGGATTTTTTTTACTCTACCCCACACACCTCTGTTAGTTTCATCAGAGGTAGGTTTTCTACTGTCCAGTGGGTGGTCCCTGTCTTTCTGCTCCATCCTAAGACCACCCACCTGACAGTAAAGAGCATAATTCTAACTGTGCCAGAATGAATGGAGCGGTGTCTTTTGAAGGATGCAATACGTTGAAGTTGTTAGAGGTGGTGAAAGGTCCTCTTCAAATCCCCAATCCTTCTCCCCTCCTCACTGATGCTCTAGGCAGATGCCTACTCCTCCTACCTTTATCCCCACCTCTGTTTTATTACCTCTATGACAAATCCTGCCTCCAACTCCTACAGTAGATATGTAACCACCATGCACCACAGAATATTTACATGACACATCTCCAAGCTGAGGCTGGAAAATTTCCATATCAAACCCACCTTTATATAAAACAATATTCATACAACCAACTTGTTTGAAGTAACTCTCTCTCTCTCTTCCCCCTTTCATTTCTAGTCCTCCGGGAATAGCTGTCTTCTTTGAAAAGCATGAAAATGATAATTTGCTCACAAGCAGTCACGGCGAACATGCCCCGCTCTCTGTTGTCGCTTTTAGAACTTAAACACCTGCTTTTGTTCACGTAACAATCCATTAATTGCATCTCCTTCATCTAATTACATTTGCCGTTCAATAGAATATTCCACATGTTTTTGGTTACTGTTATTATTACCTGAGCAGGGATCACCTAACCTAGACCTTCCAATCAAGTGAAGGTCTCCACCTCGGACCTGTCGCTCCGAGATGTCTTTTCAACCTAAGCCGCTTTCTCTACCAGCTCCATCGTCTTCATAGCCTGGAGATAATTAAGTGTTCCCGGTTTCTAACCTATTGTACTCATTTCACAGATGAAAATGTAAGCCTTTATCTTATGACAGCAAGAGTGGATTAACTCACATTTTAAATGCCATACGGAACATTTTTGATGGAAATAAGTGACTCATGGCAGATCCATTTGGAAAGCTTTTGTTGAGTTTTGTTAATCGAACAATACGAGAAAAAAACTAAGATATTGCCGATGATTGCACGAAATTATAGCTGCCAAGTTGTACAGTTGTTGCAAACGTTAACTTGGCTTTTGTTTAAGGCTCAAGTTAAAGTTTGCTACATCGGTAAGCAGAAAGAAATTCTAGGTTTCTTACTATATGTTGCACTCATTTACATTCTTCAACATCTCAGCCATGAGTTTACTGGTGGAGCTTGAGTCAGCGCTACGATGTTTAGGCTACCATGACATTCATGATCTCAACCAAGAAAAGCAATACATGTGGAATCCATGTATTATTCTTTTCAGATGTAACCAACACAAATCATCTACAGTTAGCAGAAGGACCTATTGTGTTACGCCACGCTCAAGAGCACACAACCGATGATGGTTATAGCTGGAGAAAGCGAGAATAGAAACATGTCAGCCCACACGATCGCTGTCTCCTTTGTGTATAACTGATGTCTTCATGTATAAAAGTTCAATAAAAATGAATTTCTTATTATTTCCTAGAGGATGGAATATTGTGAAGGAAAATGATAAGATTTGCTATGTTGCTCTGGTGTAACATGCCATGGCATATATATAGCTATATGTAAAATTGTTTAAGCGTCAGACATATGGTAGCTACACTTGGTGATATTTAATATACATTTTTAAGGTTTTAAGGGGTTTTTAAACATAAGGATTTTAATAATAATGACTAGAGAAGGGCATAAGGGATTTGCAAATATTCACGAGGCGCGCCTTGAAGATTTGTGTAGAATCAGAAGTGCTATTGTTATAGTTTGGGGTCTCTTCAGGTCCCAGAGTATAATAATCGGAGGCTATAAAGAAAACACTTATAGTCACCTTCCCTGGGTGTTTGTCTTCTTTTCCGGGTGCCCCTTGTATCTAATGGCCATTTCATAACGTCAGTGGCCCTGGATAACCACTGAGGTCTGTGAGTATAAGTATTTTCTTACTTTTACACACCCTGCCTGGCCAGCATACCAAATTTGGTTTGTTGTGAACCAACTCGTTCATTTATATTAATGACCTATGCTTAGTATAGATTGTAGGGGACAGACTTCAGAATCCCCATTGATCAGCGGGTCAAAGTTGCTATGGTGCCCAGCCAAGAGCTGCAGCCTCTTCATCGCCAGGCATAGCATTCAATAGTGGCTGTGCCTGTTATTCCACGTACACACGTGGACAAAATTGTTGGTACCCCTCGTTTAATAAAAGAAAAACCCACAATGGTCTCAGAAATAACTTTAATCTGACAAAAGTAATAATATATAAAAATTCTATGAAAATGAACAAATGAAAGTCAGACATTGCTTTCCAACCAGGTCTCAACAGAATTTTTTAAAGAAGAAAACTCATGAAACAGGCCTGGACAGAAATGATGGTTCCCTTAACGTAATATTTTGTTGCACAACCTTTTGAGGCAATCCCTGCAATCAAACGATTCCTGTAACTGTCAATGAGACTTCTGCACCTCTCAGCAGGTATTTTGGCCACTCCTCATGAGCAAACTGCTCCAGTTGTCTCGGGTGTGAAGGGTGCCTTTTCCAGACGGCATGTTTCAGCTCCTTCTAAAGATGCTCAATAGGATTTAGGTTAGGGCTCATAGAAGGCCACTTCAGAATAGTCCAATGTTTTCCTCTTAGCCATTCTTGGGTGGTTTTAGCTGTGTGTTTTGGGTCATTATCCTGTTACAAGACCCATGACCTGCGACTGAGACCAAGCTTTCTGACACTGGGCAGCACATTTCTCTCTAGAATCCCTTGATAGTCTTGAGATTTCATTTTAACCTGCACAGATTCAAAACACCCTGTGCCAGATGCAGCAAAGCAGCCCCAGAACATAACAGAGCCTCCTCCATGTTTCACAGTAGGGACAGTGTTCTTTTCATGATATGCTTCATTTTTCCGTCTGTGAACATAGAGCTGATGTGCCTTGCCAAAAATTTCGATTTTTGTCTCATCTGTCCATAGGACATTCTCCCAGAAGCTTTGTGGCTTGTCAACATGTAGTTTGGCAAATTCCAGTTTTGTCAGATTCAAGTTATTTCTGTGACCATTGTGGGTTTTTCTTTCATTAAACGAGGGGTGCCAACAATTTTGTCCACGTGTGTAGCTCCATCCTATTCACATGAATGGGCCAGAATTGTGGTAAGCTGCAGTACTATGCACAGCCACTACAGAATGTATGGCACTGTGTCTGGTAAACAAGAGACTACAGCAGAGTGAGACCCCAAGTGACCTGATACTGATTGCTTATCCTAAGAGTAAGTCAACAATATTGAACCCCTTTAATGACAATGTCCACCTTGTTTTCCTATCCTTTTAAAGGGTCTGACTTATTTTACAATGTGGCCACTTGGGCTATTATCTGATTACCATGTGTCCAGCACCCCTAGCAATATCAGTTGTTTCCAGGGGTTGCTGAAAGTCAGACCCATGGTGATTAGCCGATTACCCCAAGGGCCACATTACAAACGAAGATAGCTATTGGCAACCAGTAGTATCTTGCCCAGGAAGCAATGATGGAAATGCACTGAATATGAACAAAATAACTTCTGTATGACTCTGGAAGAAAGTGTATGTAAAATTGAGAACTCATGGACCTCTATGGCAGCTCTGTTACTGCTCATTACAAATCAGAGCCAAAATACAGACATGTTCATGAGCCCCAAGGTTATCTAATAACTTTAAGATTATGCAACTTTTTATATTTCATAAAATTATTCCAACTTTCTTCCAAATTTTGTGAGCATAAAAAAGCAATATTCTGTGCTGCATGGTGCACCTGAGGGTACGTCATAGACCTTGGGATCTGAAGTTGCACTGGTGTGGGATATCATTTTTCTGACTTATTTTTCTATGACTTCATGAATATACATATTTTTTAAATAATGAATAATGGATGGGATTTTTCTCCCTTCTTTCCAGTACACGTCCTTTATGTGGGTGAGGTCTTTTGCAATATCCACAAGCTGTTTTCAAGCTGAGTGCCGCACGTTGCATAATGTGGCAGTCAGCCCTAGTAGTGGAGGAGAAATGTAAGCCTTCTCTTTATGTGTTGACTCTGATGTATCTTTTAAGGCAGTGAACATACCTGCGAGCAGAGCTGCTTTTTGGAATATTTCCCAGTTTCTCATCAGCTCTCACGTCATTACTCAGTCTCAACCTAAGGCGAGTCAAGGATAGATCCAAAGAAAATCAGATGGGAAAATATTTTATTTTCCACTTAAAGCCTTTAAGGTGTTTGGTGTGAAGCCTGCTGATGGTTCTACGTATGGTAGAGGAAAAATTCTTGAAAACTTAACTAATCTGGAGTGAGTTTTCCAAAGTCAAGCCACTGCTTAGATGGTGACGTTAGAATCACATGCTGAAGATGTGGATTCTCTAAGTCCCAGCCCGTTTGGTGCAGGCTAGACTGGGTTGAGGAGTCTAAGAGATTCCCTGGTCTTCATCATTAACTCCCGAAAGAAGAGGTGGATCCCCAGGTCATAATCCTCAGAATTTTCATGAATTGGTGGCACTAGCTCTGATGGTATAGTAGATCCAAAGGTTGTCACAGGAAAGCAGTCAAGAATGTGACAGTCCAGGAGAACAATAGGTGCCAGTGATCAATCCAAAGGATAAGGCAAGAGGATATCCAGGAATAAGATGAGGGATAGGGAAGGAGAACAAATTGATCAGGATGCAAGGCCTCTTTGAATAGACTGCCAAGTGTAAAGTCATCTTATGGGGCCAGCTCGGTTGGCAACTTGAGCCAGGACAGGAAAGTCCTAAAGATAGCAGTCCAGAATGTAACAGGCCAGGAGAGGAGATAATGGTTGAAACCAGCACTACAACAATATGTGCCAGGTAAGTAATCCAAAGGACAAGACAAGGACTTATTAAGGAACAAGGATCAAAAGCAACAGAAATACGCTAGGTGAAAAAATAAATCAATAGGGAAGCATGACAAATAACAAATTTTCAGGTCATCTTCTGCCTCCAGTTGAGTTATCAACCTGATGCTGCTGTGTAGCCAGAACTAGAGTGCCCCAAAGATAGGTGTCAGGAATGTAACAGGCCAGGAGATGAGATAGGAGTTGGAACCAGGAATACAATAACAGCTACCAAGTAAAGAACCCAAAGGACAAGGCAACAGCATATCCAAGAACAAGACCAGGGTTAAAGCAACAAAAATAGGCAAGATGAGAACATTAATCAGGAGGCAAGACATGACAAAAGACATCTTCTTCAAATAGACTGATAGGTGTAAAGTCATCTTCTACCATTGGCTGAGTTGACCATGCTCTTAAGGTGGGAACAGGTATATCAGAAGAGGAAGAGACCAGTTGACTTGTAACCAGATGTAGCTGTTAACTAGAGCCAGAGCTACTTAATGGGACAAGACACCAGAATTGGGTGAAGTGAGAGAGACCTGGCACCAATCCTCGACACCCTCAATATTTCATAGACTTCTATTTATGCCTGTTGTAGACCTTGTCAGGAGGACATTCAACCTATCCATGACATGCACAAGAACGTGGTGGTCAATATTCCACCTAAGTGTCAAGACCACACAACATGAAGATGAGAAGGATTTTCTTCTCCTATTGTGATGAGGTCATTGAGTAATTTTCTAGAACCCCTCATAGGTCATGACATTGACAGGAAGTACTGAAGGTACTACTAGAATACTAACTGTAGTACTAGTAGGTGCTTCTACATAGTTCTGGAGGGAAAACTTCTGTTTTCTGCAATAACTGATGATTTTAGGTATATCCTAGCTATGGGATATCTACAGTCCCTGACAAAAGTTCTGTCGCTTATCCATGTTGTGGAATCAAAAGCTTATAACCTGACTTTAAATTCATCCATTGGTTTTAGAAATGACTCATATGAAAGCTGAAACCCTCCCAAATGATTTTTTGGTTAAGAAAATAAATTGGCTTCCCTGCTGAAATATTGATCATTTAATGAACACAGAAAGGTCAGATTTTGGCAAGACAAAAGTTTTGTCGCACACATAAAGTAATGTGAAAATCAAACCAATAATTCTGTTCAAAAACAAAGATATGTTTCATAACATTGGTGAATGAAGTTGTGGTGCTATTAGAGCCATATTTAATATTTTGTGTGACTTCCATGAGCTTGAAGGACTGCATACATGTGTTTCAACAATGAGTCATACAATTTATTGATGAAGTCATCAGGAATAGCATAGAATGCAGTCTTCCATGCCTCCCAGAATTCATCAAGATTCTTTGGTTTTGTCTGCCAAGCTTCCTCTTTCATCCTACCCCAAACATGCTCAATGATGTTCATGTCTGGTGACTGGGCTGGCCAGTCCTGGAGCACCTTGATCTTCTTTGCCTTGAGGAACTTTAATGTAGAGATGGATGTATGAGATGGAGCACCATCCTGCTGCAAAATTTGACCCCTTTTATGATTGGGAATGTAAGAGGAAGCTAATACTTCTTGATATTTTAGGCTATTGATATTGCCTTCCACCTTGCAAATGTTTGGCACACCCCCATACTGAATGTAACCCCAGACCATGATCTTTCCACCACCAAACTTAACTGTATTCTGGGTGTATCTTGGATCCATATGGGCTCCAGTAGGTCTCCTGCAGTATTTGCGGTGGCTGTGGTGTAATTCAACTGAAGATTCATCTGAGAAATCCACCTTCTGCCACTTTTCCAGCGTCCATCCGTTTAGCAGGCTGTGGGCCTTGCAACTTACCTCTTCCTCGCTCCGGTGCACTCCCGTGCGCTACTTCGGCCATCTTGTCGGATCTCGCGCGATCCAGGCCGGTGTCGCGACGCATAATGACGTCGGCTGACGTCTGGGACGTCACCAAACAGGCCCGAAGCCTGCGGAGCGGTGAGTTACAGTGTTTTTTATGTTCGCTCACCTCCCCTGGGCACCCGATCGTTATACTCCGGGGTCTCAAAAGACCTCGGAGTATAACGATAGCAGTGATTGTGGGGTTCGCGGTAGTGACTGCCACAGGGCCCCGGGCCCCGTAATGTTCCGGGCCCTGTGGCAGTCGCTACCACTGCTACCCCGGTAGTTACGCCCCTGCTTCTGGGCACTGATTCGACCATGGAGGCCATTTCGAGACAGAATCCTAAAAACTGTTCTAGTTGACACAGGGACTTGAGGTGACCAGGCCTGTTGGAGCGCTGCTGCAGTGGAAGAGGGGCTGGCTTTTGATTTTCTAACCAATAAACATTCCTCCTGAGCAGTTGTCTTGCGGGGTCTGCCGGACCTGGGTTTGTCAAAAACATCTCCAGTCTGTTCAAATCTTTTTTTAATTCTTTGTACTTGACGCAGAGACACATTAAAGGTGCCAGCCACCTCTGCAGTGGATCTGGTCTTCAGCCTCTTGATAATCAAGGCTTTGGTCGCAGGGTTGATTTTTGGCATGTTGTCAGAGGTGAAGGTCTGGGGTGCTGGAGTTCTTTTTATACACACCCACTAATTAACCGATCAATTAGTGAGCACAGGTGAGGCTTTAAACTAGGATTGGGTGCATTATATGACAAGGCGACAAAACTTTTGTCTTGCCAAAATCTGAACTTTCTGTGTTCATTAAATGATCAACATTTCATTAGTGAAGCCAATTTATTTTCTTAACCAAAAAATCATTTGGGAGGGTTTCAGCTTTCATATAAGTCATTTCTAAAACCAATGGATGAATTTACAGTCAGGTTATAAGCTTTTCATTCCACAACATGGATAAGCGACAGAACTTTTGTCAGGGACTGTACATGTAGATGAAGTGTAAAAAACATGTGTAGTGTTCTAATTAGCACTGAAGAGGTTAATTAAAATCCTGGTGGCTCAGTGCACATGTGTAGTATAGAAATTCGAGCCAGGCTGAATGCCACTGCAGGCGACATTATAATGAGGGAGCCTGCTGCCTTCCGATTGACTGTCCTGGCAACCATAAGAGAGCAGCGACTGTAAGTACTGTATAACACAATGATCTCTTGGCATGTCTTTGCTGCCCTCTTTGGCAGTGTCCACATTGAATTCCTATGACTGATCTTCCTTCTATTTGCTTGACTTGCTGAAATCTTAGCGAAAGAATTTGAGGTCTTGGCCTCATTACTATCAAATAACAGAAAGAAGTGAAAATCCTCACATTGTTCCTAAACTTTATAATGTGAAGCCGTAGTGCAGTAAGAGTTTTTACTGGTATAGGAATAAATGGATCACTTGAATGATCACTTCTAATAGATTTTGACTCCAAGGGGTAAGTGTTAGCGTCCAGAATTATACAGAAGCTACTCATAGATGGCCAAGAATGCGTGTGCTTTGTTGGTGTTATAAAGCAGATCTGAGAATTTTTTATCTTACTGTTTTCTTTTTAATAACTAAACAAATGAAAAACTATGGAGAACATAGATAATACGTACTCATGACTCAATGGACAAGAGGTAGCTAGGGCAGCAGGGTCAAGTGCCTCATGTGCTGGGTATCACAAGGGCTGCTATCAAGTAGGGTCCTAATAGGAAACCATCAGAAATGGAGTCTAACTTTAGCATAACCATCTTTAGTAGCACGATCATAACATGAAAAGTTTAGGATTATTTTGTTTTCCTAAAACACAGGGGTAATGCAAGCAGTGATGTCACAGTATAGGGATAATACGCACAATGATGTCACAGTATAGGGATAATACACACAGTGATGTCACAGTACAGGGATAATGAACACAGTGTCACAATATAGAGGCAATACACGCAGTGATGTAACAGAACAGCTATAATACACACAGTGATGTCATAAAACAGAGATAATACACACAGTGATGTCACACTATTGGGATTATACACAATGATATAACAGTACAGGGATAATACACACAGTGATGTCACAGTACAGGGATAATAAACACAGTGTTAGAATATACACGCAGTGATGTAACAGAACAGCTATAATACACAGAGTGATGTCATAAAACAGAGATAATACACAGAGTGATGTCATAAAACAGATAATACACACAGTGATGTCACAGTATTGGGATTATACACACAGTGATGTCACAGTACAGATATAATAAGCACAGTTATGTTACAGTACAGGGATAATACACACAGTGATGTCAAAGTACAGGGATAATACACACAGTGAGGTCACAGTGCAGGGATAATACACACAGTGATGTCACAGTACAGTAAAAATTAGCACAGAGATGTCACACAAAAGAGATAGTAAACACAGTGATGTCACAGTACAGGGATAATAAAACAGGGATTCAGATAACTGAGATAATCAACACAGTGATGTCATAATACAGAGATTAGAAACACAGTGATGTTACAGCATGGAAATAATGTAAAAATAATAGACCCATCCATCTCCCATAGTCATCAGTAACAGCACCTTGTGTCTAGGAGGGCTCCCTTGGTTGTTGGACCTCATAGCTATCGTTATGGCTGCTACCCTGGTAATTACACCCATGATATCGTGTCAATCTGCTGTAGACCTCCAACTCATTACTCTTGTCCTGACAAACCCAAGGAATGTGAGAACTTTATGACAATGGCCACCAGCACCAACCATTAAATCCTTGGAATCTTACCTGAAAAAAAAAATCAACCGATGATCAAAATCTACAACAATTACCAAAGTGCAACTCAAGTAATTAACAAATCAGAGAACTGCAAATATTTTCCTAATAATGCATGCAAAATAATAGATCTCGTATTACCCAAGTGATACTATGTTTGCTCAAGGATAACAAGCAGCATTGGAGGAAGCAAATACCTTTCCGATTACTTATTTCAGTGTGCATGTAAAGACTTATTGTATTATATCCTCCATATATGACACGGCAATCAATAAGACTGCTGAGGCCATTTGGCTCCTTAGTTTGCAGCCAGACAACAGACACCATATATATGGAGACATTTTTGAGGTAACACATCTATATGCACAGATTTAGGCAGTGGAGCACACCACAATTTTTTCAGCTTGGTATAGTGAAGTGCCTATGTACTTGTATGGCAGGAGTCATAATATGCCTACAGTATGTGCATTAGCCCTAAGGCTGGGTTGGTATTTTATGTGAAGCATATGCAGCAATAAATCACTTGCTAATGTTGCATATGGCTCAGGCCCTATGGAGGCTTAGCTTATGTGACAGCTACAGTAAAATTGTAGGATGACAGCAAAAACTTTGAAATAGTGGGATAGTATAAGGGTTCTTGTATCATTACTCTAGGAGATACCTCTGTCTTATTGTTCTAAGACAATAATGGGTAAAATGGTAAAATACCCATGCTTTATTGTAATAACTGTGTAACGTCCTTGCCTTTCCGGGCTTTGGCGCCGTCCTCCGGGCGCACGCTGCGGTGCAGGAGGCGTGCCCGGTTGTAATTCTTTCCTTGGGTTTTTCTTGTATTGTCTGAACACTGTCCTATTCCCTCACCTCCTTAATTGATTTTCCACCACGCCCTTCTCCTTCACCTTGCTTTCCCCCTGCCCCACTAAGAGTTAACTTTAGTCCTGCCTTTGTGATTGACAGCCTGTCCTCCTATCAAGTCTGGGGCGGGTTCTTTCTCCCTATTTATTGTTTGCTCACTTTCCCATTGGTGCCTGCTATTGCATTTTGCTTACTGGCTATACTCCTTGTTCCTTGTTACCTGCTCTTCTAATTTTCTGACCACTGGCTTTGACTTTGACTATTCTCTTGGATTTTGATTCTGTACTGCATTGCTCGATTGTTACCGACCCCTTGGCTAGCTGACCTCCCTTTGTTGTTTGTGCGTCCTGTCTGCATTCTGTGTTGTCACTTATTCAGAGTAGGGACCGGCTCCAAGTTGTTCCTGTCATTAGGACAGTGAGACAAGTAGGTAGGGACAGGGTCTAGGTCAACTTTAAGGCTCACTGTCTCTGTATTCCCTTCCTCTCAGGTTTTTGCTGCAGCACTGGAGAATTGCTCAACTGGCAATTCCCTTACAAACTGCCAGGGATTTCTGCATCATTGTTGTTACCACCAAGAGACTGTGTCTTATTGAAGAAACCACCAAGAGATTGTGCCTTATCATAGTAACTAACCAGAGACTGTGCCTTATTGTAGTAACCACCAAGAGACTGTGCCTTATCACAGTAACTAACCAGAGACTGTGCCTTATTGTAGTAACCACCAAGAGACTGTGCCTTATCACAGTAACTAACCAGAGACTGTGCCTTATTGTAGTAACCACCAAGAGACTGTGCCTTATCATAGTTACTAACCAGAGACTGTGTCTTATTGAAGAAACCAACAAGAGATCGTGCCTTATCATAGTAACTAGCAAGAGACTGTGCATTATTGTAGCAACCACCAAGAGATTGTGCCTTATAACTAGCAAGAAACTGTACCTTATTGGAGCAATCACCAAGAGATTGTGCCTTATCATAGTAACTAACCAGAGACTGTGCCTTATTGTAGTAACCACCAAGAGACTGTGCCTTATCATAGTAACTAACCAGAGACTGTGCCTTATTGTAGTAACCACCAAGAGATTGTGCCTTATCATAGTAACTAGTAAGAGACTGTGCGTTATTGTAGCAACCACCAAGAGACTGTGCCTTGTAACTAGCAAGAGGCTGTACCTTATTGAAGTAACCACAAAGAGATTGTGCCCTACCATAGTAACTAACCAGAGACTGTGTCTTCTTGTAGTAACTACCAAGACTATGTGCTGTATTGTAATAATCACCAAGAGACTAAGCCTTATTGTGTTTACCACCAAAAGATTGTGTTTTATCATAGTAACCACCAGATTGTGCCTTATTGTAGTAACAACCAAGAGACTGTGCCTTATTATAGTAATCTCTAAGAGAGCCTCAGCCTTATTATATTAACCACCAAGAGACTGTGCCTTTTTGTAAGAACCACCAAAAGACTGTGCTGCATTGTTGTAACCACAATACACAATCCCTTATTGTATTACCCACCAAAAACTGTGCATTATTGTAGTAACTGCAAAGAGACTGTGCCTTACTGTAGTACTCAACAAAAGACTGTACCTTATTGTAGTAACCACTAAGAGATTGTGCCTTACTATAGTAACCACAAGATACTGTGCCTTATTGTAGTAACCACCAAGAGTCAACCAATCATTTCCTCCTCCATTAGCTCCATCTACATCCTATGTATGAACATATATGTGGACTCCAGTGGTGGATGTACCATTAGTGCAATGAGCATAGCTGCACAGGGGCCCATTAGATCATGGGGCCCTATCACCTTAGTGGCAGATTTCTACCATTAGGTAATGCCTTAAGCTAATGAACTGCATGGCTTGAATCTACTGTTCTATTATTAGAAAGATGTAAGGATGCGCTCTATACTGAAATATTGGAAAACGAGGGGTCCATAACTGTTCTTGCACAGGGGCCCTCAGTGTCTGGCAGACACTTTGGATGATGCACGTGGCACTCTGAGATAATACTACAACTATGGGCCATTCCTGTTTTTATCCTGTATAGATATGTCTTTCTTGTACGTGTAGTGAAATTACTTACTGTATGTCACGTGTCTCATTTTGACAGCAAAATACATAACTGTCAAGTCGTAATGAGCTTCATTTGTATGATGGTAATAGAACAGATGTAACAGCCGACGATGCCAATGCAGCATTCACTTGGATGGCATTCCCTTGTCTGTGTGGCCGCAGCTTCTGTGTTACTGGATACAGTCTCCATCACACGGTAGTTTGGTTAATTTCCTTTATCCAGCCATGTGTGATGACTCCTCTTAAAGGGGCTGTCTGTGTTGGACAGCTTCTGTGTTGTTAGATGGTTTCCTAGCCGATACACTGTACATATGGTTCTACTGATGGAATACCCAGCTATAGTTTGTCAGGGAATCCAGCAGCAAGTACTATATTCAGCTTTGCTACAGTGCCCCCGCAGGGGAGATTAGGTATTACACAGTTTAAAATTAGACTATATGGGCTGTCTTGTAACCCATCAGACATGTCAGGTTATTCAGAGCAATGGAAACTCTTTGTATGCACTTTCTGCTTTCTGCTTTCTGCTTTCTGCTAGTAGATGTGGGTCCTGCGTTGAAGACCCCCTCCTTATGGACATAGGACGTACCTTTAAGGTTTCTAAGCATAGTAACGCAAGTTGGATGATAGACTAGACTAAAAATATAAAGTGTAACAGAGCTAAGTTCTCAAAGAACTGAAGGTAACCCTATTGAGAGTTTTAGAGACAGCGGGGCAAATTTATTAAGACTGGTGTATTGTATGCCAGTCTTAATAAATGGCCTGACTGATGTAGGGCTGTGGCCCCTTCCTAAATCTGTTGAAAATCTATGCTAGGCAGAAACTGATGTAGATTTACATACTATATCTTGCCAGAGTTGTCCCCGCTTTGGCCTTTCCTGATCCCAGTCGCCTTGGTGTATAGGGAACGATGACTTAGGTGAAGTTCTTGGCACAGATACTAGGCTGAGACTGCAAAATCCATTTTGTGAAAAGCCTTAAACACAAATGACACACTTGACACTGCTACATCCTTACGTTTCCTTTCATCAGTCTATGTCTATTGTCCATGGCTGGAGGCCACCTGCTTGCAGAAATTATATTAATGTTCATCCTGATAGTCCAAAAATAGTAACTTGACAAATTCAGCTCTGCTCTCCGCAATATTTTGACTTTTCTCAGGCTGGAAAGTGCAGAGCATTTGTCAACACATTGGTACGACACCGCCATTTGGAAAGAAGCGAAAGCATTGTATCGGTGCCCAGTTGCTGTGAGTTTAATGACTGTACACAGCTCCGCGAGTCTGCACAGAACACCATAAAATGAGCAGCGTGTCAACGTGCAGAGAGGGTTGGCATCCAGATCAGTGGAGAGATGCCAGCAAATGTTTGGATTTTGGCCTCTCTCTGCTTCACTCCACCCACTCAGTCCTCTCCGAGAACACCGGCCCTGAGATTGTCAACAAAGTTATTATTCCGCTCGCTGGTCAATATATGTTCATTTTCTGCTGACTGAGAAGGGATGCATATGGCTTTCATCTCCGCTCCTGTCCCTGAGATGGTATTGTCAGCGCTACGCATCCCTGCTGTAGATATGCATTGGATTTTTAATGAAGGGGTTAATTCTTACTTAAATGCCAGGGGATAACTTGCTGCAGCATCACAACAAAAGCAATAAAAGTCAAGAAAAAGTTTGCTGCAACTGGGGGGTTTTGTTATAAAGACACTTATCATAGGGGATAGGTATCATATCACTGAGGGTCTGACCAATGGGGCTCCAGTGATCAGAAGAATGGGGGGTCGAAAAGTCCCCCTGCATCCTCCATGTGAATGAAGTGCTAGTTCACTTGCCTGACTGGTGCTCCATTCTCTTCTATGGGGCTTCCACTGGCAGCCCATGAGAAAGGAACGGAGCACCAGTCAAGCAAGTGCACTGGTGCCTCATTGACATGGAGGATATTGGACGACTTTTGGACCCTCATTCTTCTGATTGCTGGGTGTCCCTGTGGATAGGGGATAGGTGTCTTTAATGACAACACCCCTTTAACTCTTTAAAGGGGCTTTCTCATCTTAGCAAGTTATCCCCATTCATATGACAGAGGTATCTTGCGGATCACTGGAGGTTGACGTTACACTTTATTACATCTGTAAGTGATCTTATGATCAATACATTGATCTACATCTGCCCTAATTCTTTTGTATGTTAGTTGAATTGGGCATGGTTGGCCATTATTGCAAACATATTACTGCACTATGCCAGTTTTTGCCCCAAAAGTGCAAACAGTACACGATCAAGAGGCTAGACTTGTCATAAGGACAGTTCAATATGGCCATTGTAGGTTGACGCTAAATATCTGTAGCACTGCCATGTGAATAATGGACGTGAAGAAGAAAGCCGCCATGTTTTCTAATCCTGGATAATCCCTATAAATAACCCTTGGCGTATATAAGAGACTCTTATCATTGTCTTATTATCTAGATGGTGTCTCACTTTAAATGTGAGCCTCAAATACATAAAAATCCCCGTAATGACCGTTCCAGAATATTTTGACACTCCTTGAATATCATGGTTCTGTTCCTCACACCTTACATCTGTGAGTACATCTTTACACATAGAATTTGGCAGGATAAATGTATCATCTACGCGCCTAAATAGAAATTACAGCTGCAACGACTCTGAAATTCTGCCAATTTCAATGATTCCCGAGGTGTAGAAATGGGAAGAGGGCATTTAAAATAACATCACAAAAGATGTCACATTCCTAATTTATATAAATAAGGTCAACATTGGGGCAGATTTAGAAATCCTGACTAATAAACAGATATTACATAACATATTAGTAGTTTACAGGGCTGAAAAAAGACACATATATCCAGTTTTCCCTATTATCCTGCAGTGTTGTGTAAACCTAGACCAGACATTCTAAAAAGGTGCCAAATGTATCACAGTGGCAGAAGCTCGATGATAAGTTTAATGCAGCCACCTATTGTTTGGCTTACTTCGCGCCAATTTTTTTCTGCGAGTTGGTTCATATTAAGTCGTGTCCCTTTTCTGCAAATCCATAACCATTTCCCACTAAGCTGTACTCTTTGCAGAGCAGGGAGCAAAAATTGTTTGTAAAAACATAACAAATGCAGTGCTTGTGATGCTGTCAGTTCAGAGCTCATTGGGCCCTCTTCTATGCCTCTCTCACACCTCTCATCTGTCTGCTTGTGTCTCCTCTCCATCCTTTTTTCACATTGCAAGCTTTGATTTCTTCAGTAAATGAAAATGTTGTTAGATATCCCTTAAGGAAGGACTTTTTAGTAAAATGTTTGCTTGTGAAGCTGCAAGTTAAGAGCTCAGTGGACCTTCCCTCTAAATGATGCTCCAAAGAAAAAGACAAACGCCAAGCGGCACATTGTGTAAATCCGTAAATAATGGAAATATAGGTTCTTGTAAGTAAATCGACCGGTTGGTCTCTCACCTTGTTGTGTTGTGATATAGTCACAAAAACATATAGAGCCGCGTATTTAATCCAAGGTGAGAGTGGCAGCTGGGTTCGTCCTACGTTAATGAATGGATTGGAACGTCAGAGTGCACTAGAAAGACTGGGTAGCACAGCCCAAAATGATGATGGACAGCCTGTGCTCTTTCACAGGAATTACCTGGTCACAGTGGGTTATTTGTACAAGCTTTCTTTATTGTAAACAGGGCAATACAAGCTACCATTTTGGTAATTATTGCACTTGATAAAGCAGCGTATAGCTCTGAAATGCGTAGTGGCACATACAAGCTACCAGATTGGTAATTATTGCACTTGATAAAGTATTGTATAGTTCTGAAACGTGTAGTCACACATACAAGCTACCAGATTAGTAATTATTGTTCTTGATAAAGGAAGGTATAGCTCTAAAATGCGTAGTGCCCTGTTTACAATAAAGAAAGCTTGTACAAATAACCCACTGTGACCGGGTAATTCCTGTGAAAGAGCGCGGGCTGTCCATCATCATTGTGGGCTGTGGTACCCAGTCCTTCTAGTGCACTCTAAATGATGCTGACTCTCTTCTTCCCTTCTCTCACACCTCCTACCTGTCTGCTTGTGTCTCCTATTCCTCCTTTTCTCACATTGCAAGCTGTAATTTCTACCATATATGAAAACGGTAGGTTTCTAGCTTGATATGATGGACTGGTGTCTTTACCCAATCTTTTCAACCAAGTTACTAAGGAATTATTTTTCTACCACTATGTTCACATAGGTCAGGTGGGTCAATGATTCATCTCTTTTAAGAAGTCTAGTCATAATTTTTAGGGCTGTTGAAGTTGAATGGTCAGTTCTTGATTTATAATATTTGGTTATGTTAGAAGTCCATGTTAATGCCAGATGAAGATCTGATCTAGGTCTGAAATTTTCCATGCTGACCAAATAACAAATGAGACCACACTTAACTGATCTCCAGTTGGGTCAAGGACTCAAATTTAGGTGAAGAAGGTAAGTAGAACAGTTTTTTATATTTCCACACTTCCTCTGGCCTCCACCTATTATACTTTGAGGTCTGAAGAGACTACTGAGTATAATAATTTCACTTCCGGTTTGTGGGTGATAAACTTCCCAAGTTTTTGAAAAAATTGGGTCACATTTAGTTCGATTTGAACCCTTTTGCTCATCTCTAGCCTTATTCACCTATTCCCAGCAGATATGGTGGAGGCCTCCGTCCTCCATAATAAGCAAGTAATTTTTCTGCAACATTCAGGCTCTGGCCCTTAATGTATTGAGTCTGCACTGCTATAAAGTAGAGTCAAGGGCTGGGAACCCGTAGACACCCTTGGCTCTTTGAAGAGCATGAAACCATAACCAACTTCCCATTAGAAAAGAGGGACCTAAGAATGCAGTGAATTCTATGGAAATGTTCCATGTAGACCCATGTAAAGCAGATATAAGAATTGAGACCACCAGCACCATTTTAGTCGGGATAGTCTTGCCTATCACCGAGCCACTTACGAGCCACCATGTTTTCTAGCAGCGGGGGACCAGATGACATAATAAATGAAGTCCATTCACACCGTAATCCATAAGAAGGCAATTTGTAAATGTCTCGCTTTAACAAGGAAGCTTTTTTTCCCTTCTGGATGACCAGTGTTTAGCTCCTCTCTTTATAATGACCGTCTCCCGCATTGTCATTTCTTCTCAAGAGCGTTGTATTTTGGAGAGAGTGTTCAGCAAAGCAAAAAATAATGATAGGAATTCAGCTTCGAGTCAAATTCACAAAACATTCGAGATGTGATTCTAAACTGACAATCCGTTAATGGTGCATAGCCATCCAGCGACGCCCAGCCGAGCATTATTCTGAAAATACTCTGTATATTTGAAGGTCATTCTATCAGAAATCTCTAGTGGCCTTTATAGAAGTGCACACTCTTGATATGTGTTCTTTGATGTTTGTGAAGAAAAAAACTGTGCATGGCTAAAGGTGCAGAAAAACCCATGTGCTTCCTGCTTTGTATCGTGTGGTATTAATCTCACCTCCAAAATCAATCTATTGTATTGCTGTGTATCCTGAATGCAAATGGGTGCATATATGGAAAGTGACAACTGTAGTATAGCACGAGGGTTAAAGAGAATCTGTAACTTCTTTAAAGTGGAATCTGGATTACCATTACATTTAAAGGGGTTTTGCAGGCTAAAAATATTGACGACCTATAGGATAGGTCATTGGTATCAGATCAGTGGGGGTCCAAAACCTGGCACTTCTACCAATTAGTGGTTTTCAACTGATGCACAGAGAATGGAGCAGGAAGCAGACGGCTCCATTCTCCGCAAAAGTGGCTGAACTGAGTCACTGCAGCTTAGGTCTCAGGCAAGTGAATGGGAGCTGATCTGCAGTATCTGGTTTGGCCACTACACTGAGGGTGGAGCTGTCAGCTTCCTGCTGCATTCTCTGTGTATTAGCTACAAAGAACAACTGATCTATGAGGATGCTGGATATCAGACCCCACCGATCCTTAGGATAGGTCAAAAATATTTTTAGCCTGGAAACACCTTTAGGCACTAAATTTAGCAAACAATATAGCATTGATCTGAGCAAAGAAAGTTAGTAAATTTTGGTGCACATATAAAATAACAACTATATGTACTTAGAATTGTAGGAAAGCTGTGTACACATTGCCCCTTATTCTGTAGGTCTACAAGTAAGAAGATTGTGTTAATTTTAAGAGGTTGTGCCACCAAAGACACTTATCCGCTACCCACTTAATAGGGCATGAGTGTCAGATTGGGGGTTTCCTACCGCTCTGACCTCCAGTACTCAGGAGAACAACAGACCGTTGGTTCCAACTTTATGTTCCATGTGAATGAAGAGCCGGTGTGCTCTCATGACCAACACTCCATTGACTTCTATGGGGCTGCCGAGGCTATAGAGAGCACAAGAGCATCAGAGCTCCATTCAAATTGACCATAGAGGGGAACCTTCAGTCCCCTGTTCTCTTGATCCCTGTTCTCCAGTGGTCGGAACCCAGTGATCTGACAGTTATCCCTTATTCTGTGGATAGTAGGTAAGTGCTTTTGCGGTGAAACCCATTCAAGGATGGTCATATACATTAGTTGACCATTAGCATCCCATGGACTGACATAGGCGAGCATCCCATGGACTGACAGGAGCAATCTCACTACATACCCCATCAACATTCAATAATATATAGTAACGGATGTCTACAGACTGCAAAGTTTAACTTGACATTTAACAAATTAAAAAAAAAAGTTGCGGCAAACTGTAACTTGACTTTTTCAGTGGATTTTCAATGGCTTTTTTTTGTGAGTTACCTCGCTGCAGCGAGTTATCAGATTCAGCTTAAACTTTGCTCCATCTGTATGAGCCTTGAGTAGGTCGCCTGTGAATAATCATGCAACATTACCCTCATAGAGACTTCTGTTCTCACTAGAAGATAATGTGATTCATGTATAATTCTTTCATGAAGCAGGGGAGGAAAGGCACAATTAAGATTTTTCTCAGCGAGTTTTTAATATCAGATATTTCATGAGGGTGCATAAATCACAAAGCATTCTCGCAGTGCCATATTGAACCTTTATGTTTGCATTCATTCCCAGCCATAATATCTGCAATTTATGTATTCAGTTTTGCCAAGTTGTTTTATTTGCTTTGAGAAAAGTGGATCTTTTAATGTAAGTTTTTAGACGCGGTCTCTTCTCTTCCTGCCACCAGTCTCGGGAGAGCGACTGTCTGATGTTCTAGAACTCTGAGGCAGCTTGAAAGGATTTAGACAGGAAAGGTCTCCCCGGGAGAGCAAGCTCAGGTTCCTTACTCCACAGATACATCATTTTACAGTTGACTCCAACAGGAATTAACACTTTGCCTAAGAGAAAGTGCAAAACAATTCAGAGTCGGTATACAGATAGTACATTTTCTGTTATAAGATTTACAGGAACATGCTGAACCCGTTTTGCAGGCACAACAAACGCGGCAGCTACTTAAAAGGATAGAATACTACACTATGCATAGTCCTCGGCACTTACCTCTGTGGATTATATGAAGGATTAGACTATTTTAGTTGGATAATACACAGATCTCAAAGCTATTCCAAATGTCTTGAAGATGGAAGACTTCTTTAATATTCTGATCACGAACTGTCTACCTAGATGGATCGCCACTAGAGATGAGAAAACCTGTTCGTAAAGGTTCATTATCAATTTTCCAAAAATTTTGGGTTCAACTCAATCCAAGATTTTTGGGGTTGACTACCCAGGGGAGATGCGGAAAAATAATAAAAAGTCATACTCACCTTCCCTCACTGGTCCTGGGCAATTTCACAGCATTTGGTGCTCCTTCACAAACATCTTTGGTCTTCTTCCAGTATCCTGGATGACATCAGAGGCCTTGAGGCCACTAAGGGATGTGTTTGGGCTTTAGCTGCCACATGAGGTGCACCGACATCATGACTCTTGCATCAAAGATTCATAATGTCAATGTGCCCCATGTGACCCATCCCTTAGTGGCCTCGAGGCCCATTCACAGGCATCAGAAGTCCCCTGTTGCCTACTAACTTCACCCAAGAGGCTTGAAGAGGCAAGAAGAGGACTGACACCAAAAGGAAGTCCAGGACAGGTTAGGAAAGGTGACGATAACCCTTTTATCATTTTTCCATATCTCCCCAGACTTCTGCTTATTTTGTGAAGAGACCCCCAAAAAATTGGATTTCTGGTTCGTTGGGAATATTCACTAAAAGAATCTTTCGAAGTTTGACCATCTCTAATCACCACTAATCAGCTCTATTGGGAAACCTGGTAGTACTTCTGCAGCACCACCACTGGGGAAATTAAACATTACAGTGTGTCCAATCATGTCAATGGGTTGCCCATGTAATTAAGGACAGGACAGGTCATCCAGAGCAGGAAACACTCTTTGTAACCCCTCTACGTTTTGGCCAAGACTTCGAGTAGAGGACCTCCTTCATGAAAATAGGTTTTCAAAACGTCACAAGCCCTTTAACTCATATGTGTCATTTCTGACTTGCAGTATCATGGTGTTTATCTATTTTGGCATAGAGAAAGGTCATATTTGTTCAGGTTAAACTACCTGTCACTTGGATGGGATCATTTAGAAGAAGGCATTTATGTCATGTACTCACTAAATAACTCCTGCAGTGCCAATATCAAGTCTTGCAGTTTCAAGGGTTTGAGACAGGGATGGCATCAGAAACAGGTAAACCTTGGAAGATGGTAGGACCCATTTCAGAGGCCAATAGCAAGCTATGTAGACATGGTGTACAATTTTCAAGAAAAGAGTTGGGCAGACACCTGATCTCCACCTAGAACCATCCTTGGTTTGTGTCTACTTGAGAGTACTGTAGGCCACATGATCTCTTAAGGTTCTACAGTTGGGATGAGAGGTCCTTCTTAATGGGTCATCTAACTTTTCTAACACCCAGGGATCAGTTGGCACTGTCAATGAAGCCACATGTGGAAGAAATTTCCACTGCAGTGGAAATGGCCATCCATGTAATACATGGATATGCAGGAACCACTCTTACAGAACCACTCACGCTTCTGACCTATAGAGTCCACAGCTAGGGATAGGAGCATAACTTGACAGGGTGCAAAGGGTGCAATCACACCCGGACCCAGAAATCTTAGGAGGCCCATACGTACTGGTATAACCTAAAGGTTTTCAGTGGTCTCACCTGCCACTTGGTCCATAAGTCAGGAGTTCCATTGGTCACCACATGAAGGCTAATTCCATTTCTTTCATCTCCTATCTGAATCCCTTTGATGGCTAGTAGTTTTTGCATTGTAAATGTATTTCCCCTACCCTGTGGTGAGTTGAAATGAGAATGAGAAGACACTTAGCCTTCCACTGTCAAAAAGGAGAAAAAAAAACCTTTCATGCCAAAAGGAGCAAATGGTCAAAATATAGTCAAGGACGGATTATGTGCAGGAGGTTGTAGCACTAGGACTTTTGCACAAGGGCCCTTAAGCCTTTAGTTACACCACTGGCTAGGGGATTCCCTTTATGACCTAATAGGGCATATGGACAGTGACTGTTTTTATAAGACAACCCGATTAAGGGAATTACTATTTTCCAACCTTCTAAAGGGAACTTACTGAAGATATTTAAGGCAGGGTAGTGTTGGCTTCTTTGTGTGCCCATACGGTGTCATAACGTAAAGATTCTTATCCAAATAACAGGCTAACAAAACTAAAGTCTACGCTATAAATGCATCAAAAGCCAATGACTCATAACCATTGGTCATAAAGAGACAACGTCACAAACACCTTGACCTTGAGCCGCTCGAACACCAGTCCTCCTAACCTTGTCACAACGAATCTCTGACTAATTGCATAGAAATGATCTTCCTGACCTGCATTTTCTAGGTTCTATATTGGGAGTATCCTTAAAAAATTATGACAAAGGAGGATGTCTTAGGTCTCCCATGAATTGATAGAACTGAGTCTCGTGAATTTGACTTTGCTTATGCCATGAATTGTAAGACATATTTGTACAGTAGAAGACAAAGGATTTTGTTTCTTTTTTTGTACATGCATATATAGTTTACATATCATATTGTATCATTGTCAAAAACCTGCAGTGGTTCATATCCAAAATAAGAGTCAGAGATAACTGTTGTGATTTTTTTTTTTTTTTTTAATCGTGCAACTTTATATTTTGGAATAACCACAACATAAAATATAGACACATGGGACATACAGGGTTAATCATGACAACCAAATGTTTCTAACTTTTCACTTTACCCTATCTGGACCCATTTCAAAAATGGATGTCAATGGTGGAGGGGAGGTGTTTGCCACCATGCCACACAAGCAATTGCATAGCCAGTATCTGGATGAAAAACACAATAGCAACTGAAGTCACTCCATAAAGACAGTGCCAGGGACTTGCAGTCAAGTGTAGGGAACATTAAGGGGGCATTTTACTGTGTGGGGCACTAAGGGGATTTACACTGTGTATGTGTTGGGGGGGGACGCTAAAGGGGTAGCATACCGTGTGGGGGTACTTAAGAGGCATTATACTGTGTGGTTAAGCACTTAGAGGGCATTATACTGTGTGGGAGTAGTAAACTGTATGTGGGGCCATTAAACTGACAATATTCTGTATGTGTGGGGCACTAAGGGGCCAGTATACTGTGTGGGGATATTTAACTGTATGTGGGGGTATTAATGACGTTGTATACTGTAATATGCTGTAATAATACAATAAGGGGGCAGTATACTATAGCGGGACATTGAAACTAAGAAAGCAATATGGGTAGAGGGGGAGACCGAGACAAGCATTTTCATATCCAGGTAGTGGCGTAACTAAAGACTTGTGGGCCCTGGAGCAAACTTTTGTCCGGGGCCCCCTACCCCCTCCCTACAGCAAATTCTTGATAGTGATGGTTACGGGGCCCCAAACAGTATAATATGCTCCCCACAGTGACCCCACACAATATAATATGCTCCACACAGTGGCCTCACCCTGTATTATATGCTCCCAACAGTGGTCCCCACCCAGTATTATATGCTCCCCACAGTGGGCCCCACCCAGTATTATAAGCTCCACAGTGGCCCCCACCCAGTAGTATATGCTCCACAGTGGCCCCCATCCAGTAGTATATGCTCCACAGTGGCCCCCACCAAGTATTATAAGCTCCACAGTGGCCCCCACCCAGTATTATATGCTCCACAGTGGCCCCCACACAGTATTATATGCTCCCAACAGCCCCCCTCCGCTTCGGTGCTATTAGTATACTCTGGGGTCAAACATTCATACTCACCTTGCCTTACCTTTCCTTGGCATCCTCGCTCCATTCTGCCGTCTTCAGTGTCTTTAGGCCCTCTTCCAACGTCGCTGCTGAGGCCTGTGATTGGGCCTCATCGGTCACGTGGGGGCGCACTAATGCCATTACGCGGCTGAGCCCCATGTGACCGCTGGGGCCTAATCACAGGCCTCAGTCACATGACGGAAGAGTGCCGGAAAGAACGCTGTGCCCAGGAGAGGTAAGCATATGTATTTATTATTTTCAGTCACCTCCCCTGGGTGCCCTGCCCTGCCATCTATTGGAAAGGGGCCTGGCAATATGCCAGGGTCCCTTTCCAATAACAGTATGTATAGTGGTCAGGGAACCAGGCTTTCCCCGAACGCTATCATAGTGGTCCGGGGCCCGGCCATCTCCAGCTGGCCACGGGCCCCATACCCTGCTGGCCCCGGTCACGGTTGCACTGCCTGCGACCACGATCATTACGCCACGGTTCTGATAGTTAACCCCTCCAGTGAAACATAATCATATCACTTCATTAGGGAGTTCTTCACCGCTTTCCATAATTGGGTACACCATTATGTCCTAATTGTTCTTACCACAATAGGACTTAGTAGTATGGCAGAGACAACAGAGCTACACCCATGCATACACCCAACATCCCACTGCAATGGCTGGGAGTGGAGTTATCTTCAATTCCAGACACTTAGCCCCCTACAATACAATTGCAGAATGCCAATGAATTTCTGTGGCAGCCCTGGTCATGACAAAGGACCCCAGGTCTGCCTATTAGGTCATGCCATAAGCGTGCCTTAATAGGTTTGCCTGTCAGCTTTACCCTCACAAGCAATAATGCTTTGGAATACCAAGCACTACAAAACATTACATAAGAGATCACATGACCAGAGCTTCTAGTCACCTGGGAATTTGTACTGTGTTGATGGAAAAATAAAACAAAATTGACCGCCTATTTGTAAGTGAAGGGGTTAAACAAAGGTTAATAAAATTATTTTTTTAATTATAAATACACGTATAACTATATCGAAGATCTGCTAAGAAGGAAGAGGCAAAGAATTTTGATGGGTTTTACATTTCTCTTTTCTTCATTCAGTTCATTTTGTTAATTGACAAAAAACTATTAACCCTTCTATTTCTGAGAGCATTCTTACTTTGTAGAATTTTTTCCACACCTGCCTAATACTTATGCACATAATTATCTGAAATTGCTGCCAGATTTCACCCTCCACAACCTTTTAAATATAATAAGAAATAAATAAAATGTATAGTACACCCAACTTCTCTATTCCTGCCCTTTGCATCTACATGGATCCTGACTCAATGATTGTCATCCACATCACAGCAATATCATGCCCTCTGATCACTTGACATTATTTTTTTGATCAAAATCTCCATGATCACATCTCATCAACAAGACAACATGACCTCACCTTCACAACACAGAGGCAAATCCAGGAAAACAAGACAATTGTGACCTTTATTAGCTGTAGATGTGTAGACGTAAGCTATACTTGACTCTCTTAGTCAATACAGGTAGATACATCTATCACATTGTCATCTAAGACAGGCATTGCTTTGCATTTCCTCTAAGGATATAATGCACCAATGTTGCAAATTATTAAATGCAAAGTAATGTGTGCCATTAAACAAGTGAACCACTAGATGGAGCTCTAGAATATTACACTAACTGGATTTGTCTAAATGGATTGCTCTGAGCTCCATTTTACTCTTGTTTAATCTAAACAGCACACCATGTGGACAGCCATGGTATTACAAGTAAATTTAGAAATAGTATAAAGAAATAGTGTAAATGTGTAGAGCTACATTATACTCATGAGCATGTCTAGCCTACACAGCACTCAGGGTGGCCAGGCATAGTATTACAAGTAAATTTAGAAATTTTGTATGTGTAGAGCTCTAGTTTTTTTCCTCAGTATGTGTAATCTAAACAGCACATCTTGTGGCCAGGCATGGTATTAAGTAAGTAAACATATAAATGTTGTAAAAGGGCTCCATTTTACTTATCAGCATGTTTAAACTACACAGCACTCCACGTGGCCAGCCATGATATTACAAGTAAACTTAGAAATTGTACAAATTTGCAAATCTCGCTTTTACTCATGAGCGTGTTTAACCTATATAGTACGCCTTGTGGCCAGCAATTGTATAACAATTAAACGTAGAAATGATTTCAATGTGCAGAGCTTTATTTTAGTTATGAGAGTGGTTAACCTATACAGCACTCCATGTGGCCAGGCATGGTATTACAAGTAAACATAGAAATAGTTTCAATGTGTAGAGCTCTATTTTACTTATGAGAATGTCTAAACTACACAGCACTCCATGTGGCCAGGCATGGTAATAAAAGTAAACTTAGAAGTAATGTAAATGTGAAACTTTATCATTATTGATGAGTTGCAAATGATACATTATCAGATGTATCTTATGTATCAGGAACTTCAAGGATATTTTACTGTTGTATGTATCTACATGGACGAGACATCCCCACCATAATTATTGAATTCTAAGTCATGTTGGACAATTTTTGAATAAATCCACATATAATGTCTATTTGTCCTCCAGGCCAGCTGATGTATTAACTATTGGAATGTATGGAAGACTAAAGTCCCACAAACATGGGTGTCAATCAAATGGACGGACTATGGGATCAAGAAATAACCAAAGGAAAGCTCCAGTGAGACAGTTCAGAGAAAGGTAGGGATGTGCTCCTATTTTATTAGCAATGATGGATTTCATGTGACTGGTGACAGATTTTGTTGCCCGTTTGTCCTATAAGAGGTACTTTCCAGAATTTTGCAGAGGAGCAGGGTCCATGGGCTGATGGCCGGAAGGAGTCCACATTCTGATGCATTTAGGTTTCATGGTATGGTTTACATACTATATACATGAGATAAATACTGCTATAAAGCATTGACTTAAAGGGGTCTGACACCAATCTAGCATGTCTACCCAACCCCGCAGATAGATAGGTTAGGGTCACCTGAATCAAATAGTGTTTTACCTTTGTGAATCACTGCCTCCGTTGCTGATATATTGCTGTTTTTGTCCATATGCCAATGAGCTCTTTGGAGCTACTAGGGTGCCGCCATTACTAAAAGTTCAATTGCATATTGATAAAAACTGAAATTTCTCGGTAATGGAGGTACGGATTCAGAAGAGGAAAACGCCCTTTGATTCAGGTGACTCTAACCTATCTACAGAGTTGGGTTGATATGCTGGGTTGTAGTGACAGGCTCCCTTTAAGTTTACTGTGATTATGATGGTTGGGAAGGTGTCCATGACTATTTTTACCTAAGATCTCATATCACTCTCCATCTATTCCTTTATCTGTCAAATTAGCAAAAATAAATGGCATTTTTTTCTATTAGGGACACAAAGTAAATGGGACTGAGTTGTAATACCTAACGTGACCACTAAAAAGAGTGGTGCTGTTTCTGCGAAAAACTGTAGACCTTTAAAAAATATAATCCGTTTGGTACTGGTGCTATACATGGTAGTCATCAGTAGTTTTGATGGTATTGTTGTAAGGGGCAAGTGTCCTGGATCTTCTGCTCAATTTGGCAGATCTTTAGAGATCAACATAGTCAATTGCATTCCCTCCCTCCTGTGCACCTTGCTTTTTGGGGATACCAAGCCAAAGACCTAGTTATAAACCTCCGAAAATCATTCTTGATATACAGTGCTATACAGATGTAGCAAACATTATTACCGTATTACTAATCTATAAGCACCATGCACCACAGTGGTCTATGCTATTGACCTGGCGCGCCATTCTTTTAGTGAGTCAATGAGCTCCATGCTAATGGCACATAAGTCAATACAATACAAAGTAGCAATAATATGCAAATCTACAACATAAATGTATCAGCACGTATGACAAAGCTCATATACATAGGGGTCAGAGGTGTGTACAGTTTTGCAAAACACTCTATAAATTTGCCAGTTTTTCATGTATGCCCATGGCTTGGTTTATTACTGGCTCAGAGCTGGATTTGCACTTTGGTTCCCACTGTTAATGTACATTTGTTGCACCTTATTCTTCTCGGATACCTTACACCTGTGATATGTCTTATAGAGTCGCTGTATTAAGTCTCCAGCTCAGCTTGTGATGTGACACATTTCAGAAATCTGCAGCTATTTAACATATCTGCCCTGCTGAGCGACTTCATCACCGGCGAAGCTACACTAGATATAGATGTCTGCAAGTCGATGCCCCTAGTAATATTCTATATACATATCTATGGCATTGATGAAGTGTAACTATTTAGGCCCCATCTATCTAACTATATCATTTTTGGCACTGTTAAGGGACATTGGGGATGTCATGGGGGCATGGTGGTTGTTATGGCAGGACTGTTTGGGTATTTTGGCTAGCGTAGGGCATTGGGGCTGAAATAGGGGGCTTGAGGTCATTGGGCTTGTTGGTGGGGCATTGGTTTGTGGTTGTATTTTGGATGAAATGTATTGTAGCTGCGAATAAAGATATTGTGGCTGGCATGGGGGCTTTTTGTCAATGGACGTAGACAACAGCACATCAGTTGGTCAGGCATGGAATTGCAACTAATTTTTTTTTATAGTTTTGATCAGCTCTAATCAGTAACATTGGGGAATACCTATTTATGAAATTTTATATATATATATATATATATATATATATATGCTGAAAACTGAAAGTTTTTAAGGTTTGGGCATTTTTTATATAGTACATTGTGTATGCAAAATTTTGTTTCGCTTGCAAAAAAAAGTCTGTAACCAGACAGGTTGGCATCGGTAAAATTATCCTATGAATAGTTTATGTACTGATATGCATAAATACATTATTAAATAAAATCATAAATTAAAAAAAAACAAAAAAACACTTCACCTCTAGTACCAGTAGGGGGTGTTAGAAAATATTATACCATATATGCACAACAGCACACCATGTGGTCAGGCATGAGATTACAACTAGTTGTTCTTTATTGATTTGCTTAGATTAATCATTGTCATTAGGAAATAACTATGCAATGCTATGTATATATTCTGTTGATTTTAAGTTGTAAGGTTTGGGAATTTTTTATATAGTATATTGTGCATGTAACATTTGTACCCAATTAGTCAAAACAGGTTGGAATAAGAAAAACTATTCCTATAAATGGTTTATTTGTTGATATTTGTGCATGTAAAAAAATCACTACACCTCTACTAGCAGTAGGTGGTGCTATAGAATATTATACTACATGTGTACAACAGCACACCATGTGGTCAGACATGGAAAGGCAACTAATTATTTTTTTTTAATGGTTTTAATTAGATCTGATCAGCTACATTAGTGAATTTATGCAATGCTATGCATCTTGATGACAGAAAGTTTACAGGAAGGTTTCAATTGATTTTATATAGTACATTGTGTATGCAAAGTTTTTACCCAAATATTCTAAACAGGTTGAAATCAGAAAAATACCCTTATAAATGGATAATTTATTGATGTTTGTGCATGTAAAAAAAAATCACCACACTTCCGCTAGTAGTAAACGGTGCTATACAATTTTCTACCATGCATGCACAACAGCACACCATGTGGCCAGGCATGGGATTGCAACTTGTTTTTATAGTTTTAGTGATTCCTAATGAGCTACATTGGGGAATAGCTATTTTTGCATTTCTATACGTATATTCCTATGCTTGAAACTTTTCTGTAGGGTTTGACAAATTTTTTATACATTGTGTATACAAAATGTGCACCCATGTAGTCAGAATAGGCTAGAATCAGTAAAATTATTGTATAAATAGCTTATATGCTTATATTTAGGCATGAAATATAAATCATTACATTTCTGCTACCAGTAGGTGGTGTTTTACAATGTTCTACCATGCACACACACAACAGCACACCGTGTGGTCAGGCATGGGATTGCAGCAAATTGTTTTTTTGTGATCTTAATTAGCTCTAAACAACAACATTAGCAAATATATAATTATGCAATACTGTGCATATATTCTGATGACTGAAAGTAGTTTGTAAGGTTTGGGAACTTTTTTTATAGTACATTGTGTATGAAACATTTGTATCCAAATAGTCAAAACAAGTTGGAATCGCTAAAACTCCAGTATAAATGGTTTATTTCGTTATATTTGGTCATAGAATATAAATTACTACATCTCGGCTACCAGTAGGTGGTGTTTTACAATGTTCTACCATGGATACACAACAGCACACCGAGTGGTCAGGCATGGAATTGCAACAAATCGTTTTTTGTGATTTTAATTACATTTAAACAACGACATTAGGAAATATCTATTTATGCAGTACTGTGCCTATAATCTGATGACTGAAAGTAGTTTGTAAGGTTTGGAAACTTTTTATGCAGTACATTGTGTATGCGACATTTGTCTCCAAATAGTCAAAACAGGTTGGAATCAGTAAAATTGCCCTATAAATGGTTTATTTTCTGATATTTGTGCTTTTAGTTAATTGACTTCCATTTGTTCGTCTTTCGATGGCAGAGGTGGATGGAAGTAGCGCGACGGTAATGTAACGATGAATGGGCAGGCATTGTTAGCGAGCGCTCTGGATGGACGTGCGCTCTCTTCCTTTTATAGTCAGAACATATTTCGGAGTTGTAGGCACAGCCCGTGATTTATTTTCAGGGCGTGTAGATTTGGCTGTTCAGCAGATGCTCTGGGTATACTGCTTGGATCCAGAATCCTGTGGCAGATTGAGCTGCCCAGAAAAGTACTGAATGAATCCAGGAGACACATGCTGTGTTTGACAGCTCCGTGTATCCTGCATTTTACTGCCAATTGTCTCCTCAACAAAAGCAGATCTCGCTTTCACCAGGCCGCTTTGCAATGCCGTAAATTAACCCATTGTTTTTTTTTCCTATGGATAATAGTAAATGGAGAAGCAAAGGAATTTTATCTATAGCTTTAAAATAATTAAAAATGGGGGAGGCGGGTGTCTCAGCACAAACAGCAGATCCTGGAGGGAAAGGCCAATGCAGGACTCATATGAGATGGTTATTAAGCCTAATTCAGACCTCAACATTAAATCAGACCTCAAATTAAACAGAAAAAATCTAGACCTCAGAACAGATACAGCGAGTTATTTCAGCTGTGCTCAATTCTTCATGGACCCTATCTTGGTCAAAGAACCTACAGAGGTCTGTCTATCTATCTATCTATCTATCTATCTATCTATCTATCTATCTATCTATCCATATCTATCTATCTATCCATCCATATCTATCTATCTATCTATCTCTATCTACCTCAATCTATCTATCGATCTATCTATCTATCTATCTATCTATCTATCTATCTATCTATCTTCTATCTATCCAGTCCATATCTATCTATCTATCTCTATCTATCAATCTATCTATCGATAATTCTGTCTACATCTTCTCAGTCTATCTATCTATCTATCTATCTATCTATCTATCCATATCTATCTATCTATCCATATCTATCGATCTATCTATCTATCTATCTATCCTCTTCGATAATTCTTCTTCCACATGGGATGATACGTGGTGTGTGATGCTATGTTTTGCTGGCAGACTGGACTGCTTTTCTTCTTTGTAAGTAAACCCTAATGGGAGATGGGGTTCTGCCGTGCAACTAAGGGAGTTGCTTTATCCATATTATCTTGAATGCTGTCACAGAACTTTTTTCATTTTTTGTATCTATCTATCTATCTATCTATCTATCTACTGCATCTATCTAATCAATCAATCTAATTTATCTCTATAATCTATCTCTATATCTCAAATCTATCTATCTATCTATCTATCTATCTATCTATCTATCTATCTATCTACTTATCTCATATCTATCTATCTACTGCACCTATCTAATCAATCAATCAATCAATCAATCAATCAATCTAATTTTCTCTCTAATCTATTTCTATATCTCATATCTATCTATCTATCTATCTATCTATCTATCATATCTATCTATCTATCTATCTATCTCTGTGTTTCTATCTTATATTTATACATCTGTCCTCCCTTTACATTTTGTTTTTGCAAAATCACTGTTTGTCTTTTTGGAGGAGCTATCCGGATTCGCCCTTAATCCCAGTTCTTGTCACTAGGCTTCTTGAAAGCTAGACATTGATCTATAAGGAACTACCTTTCCAAAAGGTGGCGCTAGAGCATCAGATTTTATCTTTGTCTATCTCACAGATTCACTTCATTCAATCACCTAAAGACACATTTAGCACATTTAAAGCAATAGCTCATATGAGTTAGACATAATTTATTAGTTACAGGGACTTTAAGCAAACATAGAAATGCAAACAAGGAGATATAGGGAAGAAATTGAGACAATTATTTATTTTATCCTATCTTGCACAATAGCAGCAATAGATTTGGAGGTCTGCACTGAACACCAGATGTTTCTTTTTAACAGTTGGTAATAATCCAAATGCGCACTTATTCGTTGTTAGTATAATCTGTTAGTACAAACCATTTCTTGGATCAAATAACTAATTCCTGATCCCTTACTCACTACTTGCTATTAATATTCTATGCAATGTTAACTATGTTAACTCTTATCCCTACAAATTAAGTATAATCACTATATTATAGAATACAAAATATAAGGAAAAGAATAAAATATATCAATCTACCTGAGATACCCGACTCCTCCTTTTAGCTTAAGAAAAGCAGATGAGACAATGGCTCACTTACCTAGGATTTGTGTTCCTCAATGAAAAAGGCACCCCTCTTCTATTCAGTCCAAATGAGACGTTGATGGGTATCTCACTGGGGTCTCCGAAAACTGTTAGAGTTGCTTGTCCAGGTAGATTATAGTAACCGGTGAATAAGCGGGCAGACACAGATTTGGCCCAATACCGCAGAGCTCTTCCACTTCCATACCGCCCATAGACTATATATGTCCAAGGGGTGGTTGCCTTGTTCTGCAAGGATGTACCGGTACGTCCAAGCAGAATTAAGCAGCTGCACAAAATCGTGCAGCTGCTGAAACAGGGAGCCGGCTGTAACTTCAGCCGGAGCTCCCAGAGAGAAGGCAGGGAAGGTTTATTACCGTCCCTGCCATCCCGATACCTGTGTATACAGCGCTGAATGAGCGCTATATATACATCACTTTGGACACCACCATCTTGTAGCTCCCCTCTGACCCGGTGGTCACATGATCCGCCGGGATCAGCGTGTGTTAGAGCTGCTGGGTCACTACAGGACCCAGATCAGCTCTATAGTAACATGCAGGAGGCTGTATTCCTCCTGGAACTGGGGCTAAGGTATCAGGTGTATGCACTTGAAGAAGGGGCAGATGCTCCGAAACGCGTCTGTGTTGGTATCTAATAACGGAATTCGTTTGACTGAATTGGAGCAAGCGCTGATCCTTATCCCTTTTGGGAACGGTCCTTTTATCTCAGTTACAGGGGAAATCAGCCTCCCCAAAAAAAAAAAAAAAAAAAAAAAGTCATCAGTGTCCCCAAAGGTCTATTATGACCTTATGGGGACACAATGTAAAAAAAAAAAAGAAAAAAAAAGTAAATAAAATAATTAAAAAAATAAATAAAATAATATGCCAATAACACGCTCTTACAACCATACAAAATAAAAATTACCGTAATGGAGAGGAAAAACTATTTGATAAAGTTTTTTAGTATCACTTTGTGTTATTAAATAAAAAAAAATGAAAAGTGAAAAACGGACCCGTTTTCCCTCCTCTTTTGTTTAGATTAAAACACATACAAAAATAAAAACAACATAAAAATAAAACCCTATGTGGCACTGAAAAAAGACGCAGAAATTAGTTGAATAACGCAAATAATAAAAATGTAACAGCCCTCAAAACCGCACATACAAAAAAAACAAAAATGTGTCTGGTCTGGAAGGCGGGTAAAGCATCTGGTATGGAAGTGGTTAATGAAATAATAGCGTTTAGTGATAGGTTATTGGCATAAAATTATACGACTTTCTGCTAGTTCTGAGAAATCTATTTTAAAGTATTTCTGAGTATTAACAATGCTCCATGATGTGATCTTGCCTCCCTCACATATTTGTCTTTGAGAAGTTGGCAGAACATCTTGTTTATTATGTTATAAACATGAGAATACGTGCAAAAGAGGAAAAGGGAAAAGGTCATTGTCCCTTAATATTCTAGATTCAAGATACAGAGAATATTCAAATATTGCTTCCTATAGTATTAACAATTAAATTACTCTAAAACCATCAAGAAAAACTTATTTCTAACTTTCCCAGAATTCCTATCAGAGTCTGTATGGCCTGTAAAGCCATAGTACCCTCCTGACCCTCTACCTAGAACTGAATTCACAGATTTAGAGCCCAAACCCAATGGATAAAAAGTTGCCAATTTTATTTTATTGGCAGGCCACCCCCCGCCGCCTCTACCTTTGTTTACCTTTTAATATAATATCAGACGCTCACCCTAATTAAACACACCGCACGCCGCTACGGGAGTCTGGATAATTTTTGGTTTCCGGTCACACAGAGGTCCCGTTTTTTAATTTTATAATCCTCCGAGCCTCGGCGGAGTGACATCTCCCAGCATTTCCCTCCTGAGTTGCTATTTAATTGAAAGAAGCTCTCGTCGCTTCATGCAATCTGATATCGCTAATTAAAATGCCACGGATATTTAGTCCACACACCCAAATTTCACTTTCCCGAATTCTAAATCCTTTCAAGTCTCAGCGTTAATGATTCCTTTCTTGCTTGTCATCCAACATGGGTAACCACTGCTAAACCTGCCCACATTTAGTCCCACATCAGACAGTTCGGAGCTACTTTACAACGCGCCTTTCCTCCCTTTCATCCATATGTCAATTGACTGCCAGTTAAGAGGATTTGTCTTCAGACATTTGCCCCCAGAAGCTACCTGAATGAACACCACGAGGCTGACATTCACTCCTCGGCGGAGAAATTCATTCTAATCTATTCATATATTCATAGGATTTTTAGAAAAAGGGAAGAAAAAACAAAAGCCTCTATTACCATCCGGAAGACTAAACCACAGTAATGATGTATAGTACCACGGGCGGTGTCGTCTCACATCAAGCAGACGCTTCTTCTGAAAGCTTCTAACGGGTTGGAGGAAACACGAGAGCTTCCTTGGTCATTATTTAACCTTGCATATATGAGGGAGACAGTCACCTAATGTGCAATAAGGAGCCCAATCTGCCACGCGCAGGCGGTGAATAGAACTACCTAGAACCAGCACAGAATACTAAGACAAGTGGTGCACAGTAACATTAGCTTCACCTGCTACATTCACTACCCGCTGTATACACTGTGGCCGCATTCAAGGGTGTCTCTTACAGATAGTGCACTACAGGCCAGTGTGTATCTGCGTAACTTCTTTGCTGTATGGAATAGAATTCCAGAGTACACCATTTCATACTAAACCATTTAGTATTGAAATATATACAGTATGGGGGGTAAATATATATTTTTTTTTACAATGGGCCTAGAGAAGATGTACTATATATAATTTTTCCACACATATCATTTTTCCTCTCTAAGGAGAGACACAGTGATGTCACAGGACAAGAGTAATACACAGAGTGATGTCACAGTACAGGGATAATACATACAGTGATGTCACATGACAGGGATAATACACACAGTGATGTCACAGTACAGAGATAATACACACAGTGATGTCACAGGACAGGGATAATATACCCAGTGAAGTCACAGGACAAGGGTAATACACACAGTGATGTCACAGGACAGGGATAATACACACAGTGATGTCACAGTACAGAGATAATACATACAGTGATGTCACAGGACAGGGATAATACACACAGTGATGTCACAGTACAGAGATAATACACACAGTGATGTCACAGTACAGAGATAATACACACAGTGATGTCACAGTACAGGGAAAATACACACAGTGATGTCACAGTACAGGGATAATACACAGTGATGTCACAGTACAGAGATAATAAACACAGTGACATCACAATACAGATATAACACACACTGATGTCACAGTAAAGGGATAATAAACACAGTCCCTGTATCCCTGTGACATCACTGTGTGTATTATTCCTGTATCCCTGTGACATCACTATGTGTATTATCCCTGTACTGTGACATAACTGTGTGTATTATCCCTGTACTGTGACATCACTGTGTGTATTGTCCCTGTACTGTGACATCGCTGTGTGTATTATCCCTGTACTGTGACATCACTGTGTGCATTATCCCTGTACTGTGACATCACTGTGTTTATTAACTCTGTACTGTGACATCCCTGTGTGTGTTATCCCTGTGAGATCACTGTGTGTATTATCCCTGTACTGTGACATCACTATGTGTATTATCTCTGTACTGTGACATACCTGTGTGTGTTATCCCTGTACTGTCTGTGACATCACATGCCTTATGTTCATCTTCTAGGTAGGATTGTTGCTACCTTTTTTTACTCTTTCCATCACGGTTAGCTCTCACTGAACTGAATACTGAGACACACATGTATGGCTACATTTCCATTTATTCCCCACCTAGATGTGGTGCCTATCAGCTGTGGGATAGGATATGATGACCCCTTCTGGAGAAAGGTGTGAGTCCCATAGGTGGGAGCCACATCTATCTCATACCTATGCTATATCCTATGGGCTTCTTACAAAATTCTAGCCGGGAAAGTCCCTTTAAGAAGTTCCAAATTCATTGGCGGCCATGTATCAAAAAATGGCCATAAGGTCATCACTAATGTCTCGTTACGACTTCCTATGGGCTCATCTGTCTCTATAAATGCCATCATTTCTATTGTTTATTTTTATTAATTTTACTGTAAAAATGACCAAATACCGATGAAGTCGATGAAGACACGCGGCAAATGAGGTTGTGGCTCCATCTAATGGAAGACGCTTAATGACTCCAATCAAAGTGAAATCAGTCAAAATGAGAGGAAAGAGAGAAGCTGGGAAGGGAGGGCGTCAGAATGCAGCGCAGTTCACACAATGCTATCTCATTACAGCACAACATTACTTTAATGGTTTTTCAAATATACCATTTGCATCAGGTTTATTATCCAAGCATGGGCACTTAGTGTGAAAAAGAGGAGGAAGGGAAGGTACCTAGCAATTCTGCTGAGATTACAATCAGGGCCCCATCTTCCGATTACAAAGACTGAAGCAAAAACACAAACAAGGACCCACAAGTAAGGGATAAGCAACAGCAGGGCTAAATATGGAAAATTGCAATATCTGAAACTGCAAATCTCACACAATCTAATATACTACAACATGGGTATTCACCTGACCGAGTCTGAGCTGTATGTCTCCAGTATTTACATATGTTAAGGTACGCCTCTAACTCCACCCAGTCCTTTCCATGTCCCATTTGACTCGACCCTGTCCTTTTGGGCCCCATACAGTAATAGGGCCCACCTCTGTGTAGAATACAATGATGAAGCCTCCTTAGTGCTCCCATACAATATAATGCCCACTTAGTGTCCCAACACAATATAATGCCCCTTTAGTAGCCTCTACTGGGTACAATGCCCCATTGGTGTCTCAACATCATATAATGCCCCCTTATTGGTCCCCCACATAGTATAACACCCCCTTAGTTTCCCAACATAATATAATGTCCTTTTATTGGCCTCCACATGGTGTAATGTCCGATTGGTGCCATGCAACCCAGGATTTTCACAGGATCACCAGGTCCAACACCCAGAACCCACAGCTGTTTTGACTGATCCCCAGAGTATAATACCACAGAGTATAATACTTGAGGCCCAGGAGAGGCGAAAAATAAAAAACATTCATACTCTCCTTCCATAACGTTTTTTGGGCCTCCTCGCAGTGTCTTGCACTCTCCTGGTGAAATTATGCGCTTGGGGTCACCACTAAGACCTGTGATTGGGCCACAGCGATCACATGGGCATGACGAGCGCCATGACATCATGATGCTTGGTGTGCCCATATAACAGCTGAGACCCAATCACAAGCCTCAGCAGTGACCCCAGACCCATGACTTCACAGAAGAGACTGAGAGAGAGTTCTGGATGTCTCAAGGAGGCCCAAAAGAGATGAGAAAGGTGAATATAAAAGTTTTTTACTTTTTATACCTCGCCTGGGCCTCCACCTATTATACTCTGGAGTCTGCAGAGACCCCAGAGTATAATAATTTCACTTTCGGTTCTGTTGACCCAAAACAAATCAGGGACCCGAGCCAGCCAACCCGAAACAAAACAAATCTTGTGAGTTTCACCCATCTCTGTTCTTATCTTATCAAACTTCTCCATCTCAAATGGACGGACAGAGTTGTGTCTTCTTATTATGAGCATGAGTTTACTATGTACAGCTGCCTTAGTTACAGAAATTACATATTTGATACAATCTGATGATCTGGTAACAAAGTCTCATTACACGACTCATGACCAATCAAAAGGATACAACAAACAGGATGCAATAAAACTAACCAATCACAATCAAGTATTCTAGTAAGAAAGACATACGACTTCTACTAATTGTCTGGTTGTCATCATGATCAAGGCAACATGGTAACATGTCAGCATGACCCAAGGTTCTTGAAGCACATTAGATTATATTAGGGGGGAATGGACTGTCCCAGGAACCAAGACTTGAATTTATATATAGAGATTAGTATTGGCAATATTACGCTATCAACCTAATGCACATTCGTGTCTCTTAATATTTCAATGTTTTGGGTTTTTTTGCACATTGTAACAATCTGGACATTTGTTACATCCAGATATATCTTCTCTTTTACAGCTTCTTCTTCTTCCAGAATGGTTATTTATCTTCGCTTTGTTTGGGACAATGTATCAAGCTCCCAAAAGATTTTGTGTCTAATAGTAGAATTGCAACTGTGTTTCTAGGACTCAGGGCACAATATCCTATTACTATGGCCGCTGGGTCAGTTTCAGAGATTTTTTTTTTTTTTGCCGGACCTATGCTTATCTAGATTATGGCCCTTGTTGGTTTATGGCACACTAGGGTTTAGTTATAGGGATTGTAGAATTCATGATGCTAGAATGGGTCCAAAAACCCCTTTTCTGCATTGGAATACCACTATTATATATGACATGTGGTAGGATAGGGACACAGGGGCTTAAAGTCATACCTCCGATGGTCGCGGTGAGTGGTGGCATTTGCAAAAACAGACTATGTGCAATGGACAACATGTCATTGCATTGCTGCCCTATTGATGAGGGAATATACCTCTCATTGCTGGAAGCCTGACCACTGGGGCCCCCAGAAATCACAAAATTGAGGGTTCAAAAGTTCCCAAAAATTCACTTAGTGAAGGAGTATTGGTGTGCATACGTGGCCATCCCTTCATTCACTTCTACGGGACTTTTGGATGGCACCATCACTCTATTCACATAGAGAACCCATAGGAACTGGTAGTTCCCTGTTCTGACCACTGGGGGTCCTAACTGTCAGACCCCAGTGATGAGGGGGAAATCCTCATTAAGTTGAGGAGGGAGCCAAAATTACATATAGGGATCCAGTATACAAAATCTTATATGTGGCCAATTATTTGCAATGCAACAATGTATCAAGGGAGTCAGGGGAATACTGACTCACTCTAAGGAGAGACTTCAGCCAATGCACCCTGGAAAAATATGCAAATAGTCCTGCTCAATTTCTAAAGCAGTTGTCTTAGCTCATGACCTAGGTGCTCTCCAACTATCCATCTATGGAAAGATCTCGTTTGTCCTTTTTGGGTCACATTAGCACAGCGATAGGATCTAGTAGATTCTGCTATAATATAAGATGAAATTGTATTGAGCATTGAACCTGTATATTCTCAGCGTGGATTGTAATATCTGCAGCTCCCAGAATCCTCGGTGTTCACTACACATTTTTATTATTCATTTTTTGCTTACTAGTCAGGCTGATAAATACACCCCAGAGGGAAACCTTCCTATTCCGCCCAGCGAGCTGCTGCTGAACTAAATTGCAGCCTCATTGGTTATGAGATGATTCACATTCTCGGCCTCTTCGGCTGGGGTAGGATCAATTCCACAGTGGCCTTTGGAGACAGAAGTAAGGCTATCTTTACAAGTGATTTATATCAGCCTGGACAGATAAACCGCTAGTAATCTTCAAGGGAAAGGCAGACAACCATCTATTTCCCACAGTCCAGGTATGACACTTGCCAAGTTTAACCTCTTCATTATTACCGCGCTTCAGTTTTGTGGCATTTTTTGCTCTCACAGCAGAGATACAATTGGGGTTTTTTACAGACAGTGAATGCAATCACCATTAAACAGTCTTGGGCTGTCCTGGTGAGGGGGTCATATATTATACTGGCACAGAACCAATATACAATAGTCCTGCTCACCTCACCTCAATATATCCAAGTTAAACAGAAAATGTCAGAATAAATTCTCATGGAAAATAATATTATCAGTGTATTTCTATTATATTAATAATAATAATAATTATTATTATTGTTACTGTTGTTATTATTGTTCATGATTGTAGTTGTTATAATAATAATATTAATCATTATTATTATTATTAGTATTATTTTTTTTTCTTACTGTTGTATTGTTATTATTGTTCCTGATTATTATTATTATTGTTGTTGTTTTTGCTGTTATTGATGTTACTGTTGTTATTGTTGTTCCTGACTGTTGTTATTATTATTATTATTATTATTATTATTATTATTATTATTATTATTATTATTGTTATTATTTTTAGTATTGCTGTTATTGGTGTTACTGTTGTTATTGTTGTTCCTGACTGTTATTATTATTATTATTATTATTATTATTATTGTTGTTATTATTTTTAGTATTGCTGTTGTTGCTGTTACTGTTGTTATTATTTTTCTGATTATTATTATTATTATTGTTGTTGTTATTTTTGTTGCCATTATAATTGTTTATTATTATTATTATTATTATTATTATTATTATTAGTACTAATGTTAATAATAATAATAATAATAATAATAATAATAATAATAATTATTATTATTATTATTACCTACATAATATATAATAAATACACTGCAGATATTAAGAATTTTCAATAAAAGAAAAGTATATACTTCATGGTATATATACTATATTATAAATGATATATCCAAACTTAAAGAGGACATGTCACCACTTCTGATACATATTATATCTCCTATCCACTATATTAATGATAACTGCTAGATTAGTGAGGACCCCTGCCGACCTCTACTGACTCCTGCAAATCTCTGACAAATTATGTCAATTGACTGGGAATCTTTATTATATAAGAATCAGATACAATAAGTGCAAATGGAGTATTCCATGAACATAACCATATATAAAGTTGTAGACAATTAAAAGTTAAACATTTTTGCAAATAGAAATAATTAACAATTTTACAGAGTTTTAAAGATTTTCTCTAACCATCTTAGTGGTGACAGGAAATCATGGTCATGTTTCTGACAAATCCCAGACCATAAAAAGTTCTTGCTTCCATGGTCGTGTCCATTGGCAAGTGATCAGGGCAAGAGACTTAGAGAAAATCTTTGAAACTCTGCAATTTTTATTTATATTTGCAAAAATGTTAACAAATTTTAATATAGTTATGTTTATGGAAAAAAAAAAACCTTTAAATGTTTCAAGTTTTATCAACAAATATTTTGGTAACAATAAAGCAGTAACAGATCCTGTAAACAGAAATTGATACAGAGGTTACATTTGATACAATGTATAAAATGTATTTCCTCAAACCAGATTTCCTCTTTAAGATCGAACTATAATAAACTTTAAGTAAATGGGCGTGCATAAGAGTGGAGAGGTCTATAATATAGGTGTGTAGAAATGATTCCTTTCTGTATCTGTGCAGGTTTGCAGGTTGTCAGGGTTTTTCATTTTTTTTCTTTCCATTTGGCATCTGGATGGATTTGAGAATGAACCTGCTCCCTCCCAGCAGGATCCCTATTACTGTTCCATTCACTTCCTCTATACCTGCGCACTGCGCCTCACAGCAGCCGGTGCCAGGAATCGCTTTGATTGTCATAAGTAGAGACACCTTGCAGAGAGCGAGGCAATGGAAGAGACAGTGGGGAATCCAGCTCCCATATAGTCAAGAACATCTTCACACTGCTCCAATCCAAGTGGCAGTCACAAAAGAGCCGGCGATAATTGGCAGCTAGTGCGGCTTCCAGCGGAAATTAAAAGATTCTTTCTGTGTACAAGATGGACCTCACGTTAAAGGGCACCTGTGATGTCTCGGCATACACATTTGTCATTAAAATGGAAGAATTTGTAGCAAATGTAGCAGAGCTGAGCCTGTAACATCCAACACCAGGGTGTAATTGATGGATTTACATCGGACTGCGGGTCAATTTGCTGCATTACATCAAATCAGATTCCCCAGATCTGTTTCTGCAGCTCTACAGACTCAATAGATGAATGTAGTTACCAAAATGATATGCGTTATACATTGGTTATCATGACATTCCAGAAAATTGGGCTGTAGAACAAAAAATTCCAGGGTATAAGGCGATAGGAAGATAAAATGTTCACATAAAAGTGGACTGTGCAGTATCCTAGTGGACACTGCTCACCCCTTACTTATAGTGGACCTATTTATTGCCTTACTGCAGCGCTTTGCCAGGAAAGTTCTGAGTAATCTGTTTCCTGCAACTTCATGTCTCCTAAGTCAACATCATGGGCATTCCAGCCTCCATCTGTCTCAGGATGGCTGAAGACTATTATGATGTGTGCCAGGGGAAGACTAGCCACACCATTAGGTGCATTGCAGACCCCATCAGCTCTGCACCAGCCCAAGAGGAGAGCTGGAGGATTACGTCATGTCAACAAGCCACTAGGACAGCTATAATTTTTGAAACATACAGTGGGGAAAAAAAGTATTTAGTCAGCCACCAATTGTGCAAGTTCTCCCACTTAAAAGGATGAGGCCGGCCTGTAATTGTCATCATAAGTTCAACTATGAGAGACAAAATGAGAAAACAAATCCAGAAAATCACATTGTCTGATTTTTTAAGAATTTATTTGCAAATTATGGTGGAAAATAAGTATTTGGTCACCTACAAACAAGCAAGATTTCTGGCTCTCACAGACCTGTAACTTCTTCTTTAAGAGGCTCCTCTGTCCTCCACTCATTACCTGTAGTAATGGTTCCTGTGTGACATTGTTATCAGTATAAAAGACACCTGTCCACAACCTCAAACAGTCACACTCCAAACTCCACTATGGTGAAGACCAAAGAGCTGTGGAAGGACCAGAAACAAAATGGTAGCCCTGCACCAGGCTGGGAAGACTGAATCTGCAATAGGCAAGCAGCTTGGTGTGAAGAAATCACCTGTGGGAGCAATAATTAGAAAATGGAAGACATACAAGACCACTGATAATCTCCCTCCATCAGGGGCTCCACGCAAGATCTCACCCCGTGGGGTCAAAATGATCACAAGAACGGTGAGCAAAAATCCCAGAACCACACGGGGGGACTTAGTGAATGACCTGCAGAAAGCTGGGACTAACGTAACAAAGGTTACCGTCAGTAACACACTACGCCGCCAGGGACTCAGATCCTGCAGTGCCAGACGTGTCCCCCTGCTTAAGCCAGTACATATCCGGGACCGTCTGAAGTTTACTAGAGAGCATTTGGATGTTCCCGAAGAGTATTGGGAGAATGTCATATGGTCAGATGAAACCAAAGTAGAACTGTTTGGTAGAAACACAACTCGTCGTGTTTGGAGGAGAGTGAATGCTGAGTTGCATCCAAAGAACACCATACCTACTGTGAAGCATGGGGGTGGCAACATCATACTTTGGGGCTGTTTCTCTGCAAAGGGACCAGGACGACTGATGCGTGTACATGAAAGAATGAATGGGGCCATGTATCGTGAGATTTTGTGTGCAAACCTCCTTCCATCAGCAAGGGCATTGAAGATGAAACGTGGCTGGGTTTTTCAGCATGACAATGATCCCAAGCACACAGCCAGGGCAACGAAAGAGCGGCTTCGTAAGAAGCATTTAAAGGTCCTGGAGTGGCCTAGCCAGTCTCCAGATCTCGACCCCATAGAAAACCTTTGGAGGGAGTTGAAAGTCCTTGCCCAGCGACAGCCCCAAAACATCCCTGCTCTAGAGGAGATCTGTATGGAGGAATGGGCCAACATACCAGCAACAGTGCGTGCCAACCTTGTGAAGACTTACAGAAAACGTTTGACCTCTGTCATTGCCAACAAAGGATATTGAACAAAGTATTGAGATGAACTTTTGTTATTGACCAAATACTTATTTTCCTCCATAATTTGCAAATTAATTCTTTAAAAATCAGACAATGTGATTTTCTAGATATGTTTTCTCATTTTGTCTCTCATAGTTGAGGTCTACCTATGATGTCAATTACAGACCGGCCTCATCTTTTTAAGTGGGAGAACTTGCACAATTGATGGCTGACTAAATACTTTTTTTCCCCACTGTATGCCTTGCCAATGTGAAATCTGTATCCCATGCTTGTGAATCAACGTTCCACAACCCTGTTCGCAGTGGGATGTCAATTATTTAGAGTAGAAAATACGGGGATTGTCCCAATTTGGGGCTATTTCTCATGCAAATCTGTGGCAGTGCAAACTGTAAATATGTCGTGTGAACATAGACATAGAAACTGGGGACAGGGCACAGGCACCATCTATGGCCAGATAGTCAACGCACTGTGCACTTCTTGTAGCCATCTTCAGCTTGAATCTGATAACTCTCTGCACTATAATAACTCAACAATAAAAGCCAAAAGTCAAGTTAAAGAGATTAGCAACTATTTATGTTAAGCTTGGCTACATCTGTAATAGAGTAAAAGCTAAATAGGAAGGAGGGGTAGGAGGGGGATGCAGCTGTAACTTATCTTTCTCCTTGTTTTTTAAAAAAAAGTGTTTTGCACAAAGTAGTGTACAGTGCCGTACATGGCACTTTGGGATTATCTTTTGCCCTTATCCTGGGTAAATGGGGCTTCATGGATACATATGCACCAGTCCAGGACCTTAGATGGTGCAAACAGATACTACAAAGTGCAAAGTGAAGCCACCCTAGACACGACATTTCTGGTTGCATGACATCTTACGCACGTCTACAGCTAACAGACAAGAGACTGGGAATTTTTTGGTCTTTATCAGAGCTGCGGTGCATTTCGCTGTGATATTTCCTTGGATAATAAAAATGGATTCTCTTGTTTTTCTACAGGTTACAGAAACTTTTATATTCCTGCCAATAAATGTTCTTAAATGTGTTAGCCGGAGCGGAGATAAGCAGGAAACGTATGAGGTTTGTTAGTGGAGATGCTCATTGTGTCTTTCATTTCATATCTTCCAGCTGATAATGTTTGCATACCTACCGGCTCTAGAAATACAAAGCCGGAGCCGGGCTGCATCCATGTGCGAGACAAGAGGGATTTTATGTATTCACAAGCTGCGTCCTACCTCCCATTGTCTTAAAGAGCAATTCCTCCAGGACTGAGGGTGCAGATGGTGCTGAGCGTCTAGGGTAGATACATCCAGGCACTGCCTCTAAGTCTAGGGAACAGTAATCTGGGCTTAAGGCGTAGCTATAGGGGTGCATAAATAAAGCAGTTGTCTATGGGGACCCATCTCCATAGCAGAGGGTGCCAGTACTGTTAACCCCTTAAGGAGGTGGTCTGTTTTGGATGTTAAGGTGATTTCTTTCATTTATCATTTTTTCCATTTCATAAGCTATAACTTCATTATTTTCCCATTGATGTAGCCTTGCTTTTTGTGGAGTGAGTTGTATTTTTCAATGGAAACATATTGGAGCAAAATACAGACTCCTGTCCATACCAGATCTGAGGACTACATTAGGATTCCACCTGATGTGGCAATTCATTGTTACCGTCTGATCATATTACTGGGGTGCTGATGGGCTTACAGAGGGGGCCCCCTTATTATGTAAAACCATTTACGTTCTGTGGTTACTATTGAATATGGTATATTTATGGTGCTGTGTGGTATTGCCACTGCCATAAGCATACGGTGTGGTGCAAAGGTTTAGCATACACATTAGGTGTGATGGTTAGGTACAGACTCAGACACCACTAACCATGACAGTTCTGGTCCAGGCTTCTTAAAGGGATGGGACAGGCGCTACTATAATGGCCAAGAGCTAGTACTGCAGCTCCCAATGAAAAATTCCTGGTCAACCGCTTTACAGAAACACATACACAAAATAGCATCCAAATAGACATGTATATGGTTCATACACCCACACAGTATTTGTATACAGTATATAGACTTACTCTTTAATAGGGATGAAGAAATTGGTTCATAAAAAAACAAGTTGCTTACAAATTTTCCAAAAATTTCAGGTTCGGTCAAACTCCAAATTTTTGGGGTTTACCACCTGTGTATTGTGCATCATTATTATACACCCTAATATCGGTGGCCATTGAACATGTGTAAAAAAAAAAACCAACAACACTTATACTCAACTTTCCTGGGTTCTGCCATAGTGTCCAGTCTTCTTCTCCAGGCGTCCTTGGTGCTTTTGGTCTCTCTCCTTGATGTCATTGGCTCCAGGTCACTGCTGAGTCCTGTGATTGGGCCGTTGTGGTCACATGGAGGACATTGATGCCATGATACCGATATATTGTATGTGAAAACATCATGACATCGATGTCCTCCCCCATGTGACCACTAAAGCCCAATCACAGGACTCAACAGTGACCTGAGGCTGATGACATCAAGGAGAGAGACAGAAAACACCATGAACACCCGTGGAAGAAATGTAAGAATGCTCAATGGCCTCCACTTATCATAGGCCTGAAGAGACCCCAGAGTACTAAAATTACACTTCTGATTTGGGCCAAACAAATCTTCCCAGCAAAATTATGAATATTTGCAAAATTAATCTCATGAGGTTCACTTATCATTACTCTTTAAGTGTTTAACATGGTGATGTGCATAGTGTTAGTGTAGATTGGGTTCCAGTAATATTGACTCTGATATATATGTATCAGTATGGATAATGATGTGAAAGCATTGACAGGTATAATATTTGCAGTATGACAATATTATGTACAGGGGGTACGACAGGTCTATAGGAAGTGCAGAGAATGGCATGGTGAGGAGAGATGAGATTAAATGGACCCCAAAAATGGCCGTAGAGCCAGTTTGACTTTAAAGGGATTCTATCATTGGCTAAATGTGTTTTTAATGTTGGTATAACCTTTAGAAAGGCTATTCTACGCCTACCTTTACTTTTCTTCTCCTCGCCGCCGTTTGTCCAAAAAAAACATTTTATTTTCATATGTAAATTATGCTCAGGGAGCACTGGGGGCGTTCCCCCAGTGCTCCGAGCACTCCGCGTCATCGCCGCAACCCGCCTCCAGCGCTGCTTTTTCACGCCCCCTGCATCTTCTGTTCATCTTGCATCTGCTTCTTGCTCCATCGGCCATTTTTCTGGAGTATGCTGGTGTAAGAAACTAAACAAAAATGGCCATGACGCGGAGTGCTCGGAGCACAGGGGGAACGCTAGGAGAAGAAAAGTAAAGGTTTAACATTGCTTCAGTTAAAAACACATTTCCCCAATGATAGAATCCCTTTAAGATGATGAAAACTGTTTATTGTGTGCCATTGATTCAGAGAGTAGGCGCTCTATTCACACAGATGCAGCAGGTGTTGCTGTGTGTCTGGCATCAGGGGAGACAGAACTTTAATAGTCACAGATGCCAAAATGTTCATACCTGGTGCCAAGAAGAATAACCACCTGTTTATATCTGTAGCTTTATCCAGTGCAAGATAGACGGAGAAATTGTAAAAAAAAAAAAAAAAAAAAAAAAAAAAAAAAAAAAAGATAGATAGATAGATAGATAGACATCAGCCAACAGCTACTGTACTATATGTGCATGAGCAGCTTTACATTGGGAGCAGCCCTGTGTCATACCTTCTCCTGGCAGCCACAGATATGGCGTTCTATCATACAATGAGCAAATAACCATATGATATGGCACCTAATTATAAACACTACACAGTATGGCGCCATTCACAGGCCAAATATCACTTTCATGTAATGCGGATGACTCAATAATAATGTTACACACTGCAAAAGTAATATAGTGTGATGTACATCATAACACAAAGTCTACGCAAACACCACCAGATAACACCAACATACTACAGTGGCCAAATATCAGCTCTATGTAAACTAATAACAATGCTGTACAATGTGTGTATATATACAGTACAGACCAAAAGTTTGGACACACCTTCTCATTCCAAGAGTTTTCTGTATTTTCATGACTATAAAAATTGTAGATTCACACTGAAGGCATCAAAACTATGAATTAACACATGTGGAATTATATACTTAACAAAAAAGTGTGAAACAACTGAAAATATGTCTTATATTCTAGGTTCTTCAAAGTAGCCACCTTTTGCTTTGATTACTGCTTTGCACACTCTTGGCATTCTCTTGATGAGCTTCAAGAGGTAGTCACCTGAAATGGTCTTCCAACAGTCTTGAAGGAGTTCCCAGAGATGCTTAGCACTTGTTGGCCCTTTTGCCTTCACTCTGCGGTCCAGCTCACCCCAAACCATCTCGATTGGGTTCAGGTCTGGTGACTGTGGAGGCCAGGTCATCTGGCGTAGCACCCCATCACTCTCCTTCTTGGTCAAATAGCCCTTACACAGTCTGGAGGTGTGTTTGGGGTCATTGTCATGTTGAAAAATAAAGTAATGATGGCCACTCGTTTTTCTTTACTTAGCTGCTTTTTTCTTGCCATAATACAAATTCTAACACTCCATTCAGTAGGACTATCAGCTGTGTATCCACCTGACTTCTGAACAACACAACTGATGGTCCCAACCCCATTTATAAGGCAAGAAATCCCACTTATTAAACCTGACAGGGCACACCTGTGAAGTGAAAACCAATTCAGGTGACTACCTCTTGAAGCTCATCAAGAGAATGCCAAGAGTGTGCAAAGCAGTAATCAAAGCAAAAGGTGGCTACTTTGAAGAACCTAGAATATAAGACATATTTTCAGTTGTTTCACACTTTTTTGTTAAGTATATAATTCCACATGTGTTAATTCATAGTTTTGATGCCTTCAGTGTGAATCTACAATTTTTATAGTCATGAAAATACAGAAAACTCTTGGAATGAGAAGGTGTGTCCAAACTTTTGGTCTGTACTGTATATATATATATATATATATATATATATATATATATAACTTTTTTTGGAGAACTTAACATATCTGTACCTGTATGGACAGCCTATTCATTTCAGTAGGAAATGTGTAATGCTCCACTCTGCCTGTGGTGACGCTGCAGGGAAACTAAACACTTAGTATCACCCTATTAGCCAGAGAAAAGAGTATCTACAAAGATCATATCTTGCTCTGGAGGACTCAACAAATGTGTACTTTTAACGAACAGCCTATAGATTTTAGTCAGAGTTGTGTAATACCTCACTCTATCTGTGGTGGTGCTGCAAGAAAATGGAACACTTAATATCTCCTTATTAGCTAAAGGAAAGATAGTCTACAAAGAATATCTCTTCCTCTGGAGGACTTAGCATATGTGTATTTTGATTTCAGTAAGATATGTGTAATACTTCACTCTACCTGCGGTGGTGCTGTAAGGAAACTGAACACTAACAGAACCTCCTTGTGGAATGAGTGTTCAATATAAAGCACAGAACACATCATCCAGTGTGAACTGTGCAATACTTCACTTGCCCTGCAGGGGTGCTGTAGGGAAACTGAACACTTGTTGAATTGGGACTACTTGTGGTCCAATTGTAGTCAGGAGACACTTACAATAAAAAAAAAAATGGAAACCTTTTCAAGTGTCTCCTTATGATCAGACCATGGATTGTTTCACACCTACGACCACACGGCTCTACAAAAAGTCACAAAGAGACAAAAAGTTGCATCTTAAAGAAATAATCCTCAAGTTGGGCTTTTGAAGCCAAGTCTTGGGCTCTGGAACATCTTCTGCAGGAAAGTCTTGCCTATTACTCTACACTTGTGTATTTGTGCCAGGAAGCCAGCGAAGACAGAAGGCGTTCAGAAGAGAGGAGATAACTTTCATTTCGCTGCAATAATTGGATGATATGAAGGAATCACAAATGATCCAAGAGCGGTGCGGAGACAGATTGTTAGAAAATTCTGGCTCTGTTCTTACAAGAGGAAACACATTAAAGATTTAACAAAATAAATCTGTTTATGCATGTAAATGGTTCAGCATGTTTTCCGGATGTTACAATGCAATTGACTAAGAAAAAGAGAGAAAAGAGAGAAGCGGAGAACATGAAAGGCTGCACCCTTACCGAAACGGCGCCTACCTGAGCTATTATAGTGTTAATCTGTAAATGGAGCTCCACGTGTATTATATTATATTTATAGGCACCGCAATAGAAAGCAAATCCGGCCTGTATTGTCAGAAACGTAACCTAAAAATACCTCTCTATGTAATGATATTTTCCATAATCTTGCTTTTTGGCGCTGTAAAGGCTTGAGGTTGCCAGCCTGTCCTTGGTTGAAGAGCCACACATTAAAAAAAATCTAAATTAAAGCAATATTCTGCATTGATCCAGGAATTCTAGAAAACTCAGAGATGGCGGGGGTGGGTGTAAGACAAACAAAAAAAAAGTCATACGTATCCCCGGAGCTCCATTGTATAATATTGGTCCCCTTTCCCTCCCATGCCAGGACCCACTGGGCTGGAGGCGGTAAGGCTCACATGACTGCTGAGACCAATCCCTGGCCACACAGTCGATGGTAAGGGACAGGTGAAGTTACTCAGATAGTCACCAGTTCCTTACTAGAGGCCACTGAGACTGGTCATGTGACCTGGTCCGCTTTCTGTAATAGGGGGAAAAAGGGACTAGGAATGTACCATGGAGTGCATGAGATAGGTAAGAGGAGCCCTGACCCAGAGCTCCAAATCCTTTTCAGACACATAGAGTTAACCGGGTTTTTCGTGACTTGTCTCCTGATGTCATATTCTTAGAATAGGTCATCAATATGTGGTCGGTGGGGGTCTGACTCCCAGGACCCCTGTGACTGAATTTACCAATCATCTGGTTAAACAATGCTGCAGGTTCTTCAATTAATACCAATCACAGTTCCATACAAGTGCCTAGTGGCTGTATTTGGTATTGCAGATCAGTCCCACTTTAATGGGACTGAGCTGCAGCTGTACCATATGAACGATGAGCATGATGTCACATGTTACACCAGGGAAGAGGCTACAGCACTTGATGGTGTCACAGCCTCTTCATATACAGCTGATCGTTAGGGATCCTGGGTTTCGGACCCCCCAGTGACCACATATTAATGATCTATCCCAAGGATAGGTTATTAATATATTAGTCCAGGCAATCCCATTCAGTTGTTAAAAATCTTGATGCCTTCAGCTACTACTAGGTAGAGATTTGGAGATTACTGCATACAACTTGAACTGAATGGCAAGTTAATATGTTTTGTGCTCCTGTACGCCTTCTAGTGGTAGCTGAAGGCAGACAGAATTACAGAGATTACAGAGATAAACAGACGTCCATCCACTATGAAGATATATTATGAAATAAATCTAGATGTGTCCTTCCTTCTCTTTAGTCTTCTCTATCCATGTATGTCACAAGATGGCCAGCTTTTCAAAACAACATGATTTCATGATATTCTGTCACAAGATCTCTATCCTATATTTGTCTGCATGTGGCCACCTAGTGGTTGTTTTAGGAGTTGCAGCTTGACAAGGGTTTTTCTAGCATGTATACCTCTATACATGAGATTTCACCATCTTGGAGTGACAATATTTTCTCTCTTTTTCTAGCATGTAGAAACACTGACCATATTTATTACGACTGGCATATCGATTGATGAATTCCCTCCATTGTATTGAATTGTTTTTATGAGAAATTGGAGTTCTTAACCGAATTCGAGCTTGGATACAAGTGGTCACATCTGTATATAGGACCTAAAAATAACATGTTTTTAGGTAGGGATTCACTTTAAAGTTTTCCTAGATTATATTCTTGGTTCCCTATCATTTGGGATGAGAAGAATAGCTGGTATAGCTACATGGTTATATATAGAAGAATACATGTCAACTAAGGTGCCTCTATAACCGGGTCTAAGGACTTGGTTGTGTTATTTTAAGAAAATCTACAATAGAAGGATGAGTTTTTCCACAAACTTCCCATACTATCCACTAAGCAAAATATTGTAAGGGGGCAAATCTAAGAACCATCCTTACACAGATATCGGAAAGATTGGTTGGGATGAGTTGGATAACTCTTGGTAGAGATACATGGATATATATGGAAAAATACATGTCAACTAAGATGTCTCTGTAACCGGGTCTAAGGACTTGATTGTGTAATTTTAAGAAAATCTAAGACAGAATGATGAGTTTTTTGACAAGCTTTCCATACTATCCACTAAGCAAACTATTGTAAAGGGGCAAATGTAGGCATCATCCTTACACAGATATCAGGAAGATTGGTTGGGATGAGTTGGATAACTCTTGGTATAGATACATGGATATATATGGAAAAATACATGTCAACTAAGATGTCTCTGTAACCGGGTCTAAGGGCTTGGTTGTGTTATTTTAAGAAAATCTAAGATAGAATGATGAGTTTTTTCACAAGTTTCTCATACTATCCACTAAGCAAAATATTGTAAGGGGGCAAATCTAGGCATCATCCTTACACAGATATTGGGAAGATTAGTTGGGATGAGTTGGATAACTCTTGGTATAGATATTTGGATATATATGGAAGAATACATGTCAACTAAGATGTCTCTATAGCCGGGTCTAAGTGCTTGGTTGTATAGTGTTACTTTAAGAAAATCTGAGCTAGAAGAATATTTTATTTTTTGACAAGCTGCAGTAGATGTTGGGTACGGGATGTAATATCCTTCTCATCTTTCATCAAGTGACTCCGGCCTATCTGTTCTCATTTAGCAGTCCTAAAGTCAGAACCACTTCCTCATCCAACTCAACAGTTTCTTGCACAGAATGTACGATGTCTTCTGTCCCGAACTGCAACTTTCAGTCTCTGGTTTTTTGATAAGTCGTCTTTTTATTACTGCTGGAGTCGGCACAGTATATTAATATAAAAGTCAGTTCACAGCCCTTTGTGCTGCCTGGAGAATGGAGGAGATTGGAGTCTCTCTCCTACAGAGAACTTTTCTTTAATATTTTCAAGGCTAAAACTGTCCTTTCACCCGAGGTAGCAAGGTAATTTCAGATCAATCAAGATGTAGTTTTGCCTTTCTTTGTCCTTGCCTTCGAGAAAGATAACGTAGGACATGTTACCATTTTTGATTTGAGGAAATCAGAGCGATTTTCAGCCGAGGTCTGAGGGATATAGACTTTTTTTTGACGGATTATTTATTTTCTATGCTTGTTCTTTGCCATCTAAAGCTCCCAACTCCAGTAGGATCAAGTTGTATTAACAAGACTTAGACCAAAAGAGCAATGAAGTTTTTGTTTGTCTGGATATTCTCCCTGTACTAAAGAAGATACATGTATTATTAAGGGGGAAAAGTATCATAGCCCACTGACAATAAACTTAGTCTGTACTTTTAAATATGGTTCAATGGACTGTCTCTCTCCCTTAAAGGGCTCAAAACCTAAAAATGTTCAGTATATCTGTCCTTCCTTGCCTTCCTTTTGGATGGACATGCCCAGATATCAGTGTCATAAGATGATGAGATTTTCAAAATAATATTGTTTTGCGACATGATATCCTATTTATGTCAATGTACTGCCACCCAGTGGTTGTGACTTGTGTATTACAGCTTGTTTCCCTTGTGTTGTAAGATTTTCAAAAGAATATTGTTTTGTGATATTGTGTCACAAAGTGATATCCTATATCTGTCTATGTTCTGCCACCCACTGGTTGTGCTGTGGGGTGCAGACTGTCAAGAGTTTTCCTAGCATGTTGCAATATTGCATTGAATTTATTTTATGAGAAATAATTGGTGTTCTTAACCAAATTTTAGCTAATTTAGGGTGAAATATCTGTCACAGAAACAGCGTAATAAAAAGAGGACTGATATCAGTCATAACTGCAAGGTCATTCAGCTGGCAACAGTCTCTTCCCTCTAAACAGATGCATGTTTGGTCAGTAGTGCTTGCATGTGTTTTTAGTAGAGAGAGTGAAGTAAGCCACTGCCAAATTCCTCTATCCATGTAGCTTCTCTATAGAAGGATTGGGCATGTTGAAATCCACCTGCCTGATCCTTATTTAGCTCAATGTCTGTTATCCCCCCCCCCCCCCCCCCCCCCCCCCCCCCCCCCCCCCCCCCCCCAGAGGAAAGTCGGGAATTTCCCATACACATTTTATGGTTAGGTTTCTCTTATAAAGTAGGTTATTTAAAACTAGGGATATGTGAGATAAAAACTGATCATGGGGATCGGGAAGTTTTCTGAACCTCTTGACAACCTTGTCCTCAAAGATGACAACAATCAGCTTCTCTCTGGCTTGGAATAGCTGATAAGAGGACACACTATAGACGTGTCCACTCTGTAAATTTCATTAAGGACTCCAATTTTTAAAATTACAAATTCAATAGATTATTGCAACCTGCAGGTAAAACCTAGACAGGCTGCAATTCACATCACAACCACTGGATGGCCACATATAGTCACCTATAGCTTAAACAACTCCTGAAAGAGTATCACAAAATCATATTGTTTTCAAAGCTGATTATCTAGCTCCACATATTTGGGTATATTTTGAGTCAAGGGAAAAGATAAGGAAGGACATCTTTGTAGGCTAGGTTTAATTGTGCAAAGGAAATACAAAGGGGTTTCCAGTTATAGTTAAGAGTAAGTTGGTGGAGGTGCCCTTTAAATGATCAAATTTAAGTTTTTTGCAGCCAACACTAGGGGGAGTTCACAGCATAAAGATTTAATGCATAAAAAGTTTACAGCAATCTCCTTAGAGGAAGTTTAGAATGTAACACTATGCTTATGCAGAGAATTTGGAACTTTATATTAAAAAAATGTGGTGCTAGCTGCTATAAGGATAGATTATGAAATTAATAAATTCAGAATTTTGAGCCAATTTAGGTAAACAAAAAGAACAAAACTGCGTTCATTTTAAGCTTACATCCCACCAGTGATATAATTGCAGACTAGATCCATTTTAGCTAATGACTTTTATTATAATGCAAATCTGCATTTTGGAGCTACTAAAAAAATAATATGTTAGTGAAATGCTTAAAAAATAAAGGACAAAAAAAAATAAAAAAATGAAGGAAATATCATTTTATAAAAGGTTTCTGTGGATGCCTTTAAAATGCTACAGCAGCTGAAGGTTAGAGATTTTTAGAACGGCATTAAAAAATATATAATTTTACTTAATATTTATTATTTTCATCTACAAAGAGCAAGGTTAAAATACCATGAAAAAATAATGGCCATTTGCACACAAAAAAAATTAAAAAAAAAATGATAAGAGGTTTAAATGAGGATAAATAAAGAAAAAAATGTTAATTGAGGTTTGGAAAATAAATTTGCATAATATTATAATTAGCTACCTTAAAATTCTGCACATGCTCCCGAGAGTGATGAAATGCATATAGACGTTCAGTGCGATCACCTTCTGTGCGTTACATTTTCTTTGTGAGCGGAGTAATTATGTATTTATATTGTTTCCTCAATTTTCTTTGAAATGCTGCACTGATCTTTTTACATTTTATGCTTTGTGTTCAGTAAACAAAACCACATTATTGACTCAATGAGCAGCATAATACATGGAGAGAGGTCCTCGCGGGCTGCTGATGTTGTGTAGGATTTGGCACATTGGAAGGTTGCAATAAACAAAAGTAATATGATTTGGCGAATAATCTCTCGATTGTTACAATATAACTGTATCATTTATCTTAAAGGGGTTGTCTAGTTAGATGGTCCATCATGTTGACAATAAAGCTACTAAGCTTTAAGAGGGGCGTATGAAGGATTTTTTCTGGGTTGGAGCTTTTCGAGCTCCCCACACACAGTATCATGCAATCTCTCGATTGTTACAATATAACTTTATAATTTATCTTAAAGGGCTTGTCTAGTTAGTTGGTCCATCATGTTGACAATAAAAATAGTAAACTTTCCAATATATTCAGCTTCTTAAAGTGGGGCATATGCAGGATTTTTCCGGGTTGGAGTTTTTCGAGCTCCCCACAAACAGTATCATGCACTTTTAGTTCCCCCACTCAATTTAATAGTGTCCCACACAGTATAATACCCCTACAGTGGCCCCCACACGGTGGAGAGCCCCAGCTTAGCCCCCACACAGTCTAACACCCCCTGCCCCCACAAAGTGCATAGCCTAGGAAGTGAGCAGTGAGTATGGTTCTCATCACTCTTAGGATTTCCTGAATGCACTACATGAGAGCAATATCAGTGCTGGGTGCAAAGATGGATCAAAGAGTCTTGAGACCCAAACTCACTGCTCACTCCACAGCCCCGCCGGTAACCAAAGTGGGCTTACACCAGTAATGATAGATGTGCTCTTTGGTTTGGTGGGACCTGGTAACCAATGAGTTGCTGCTCCCCAGATTATAATGATCATTGTTCATAAGGGTGGTGGCCAGCTGGGGTATCCACCCTCTTGAAACCACTTCTATGTTTACTCACCTGGTCTCATCACCCTTTGGTGCTTTGTCGATGTAATCTCACATGGTCATGTTCTCCAATAGTAGCCACAGATTGCTGAAGGACACATTAACATCTCACCTTGTCATCAGTTTATAACCAGGTCAACATTTTTAAGGGTTTTCCGAGACTTACATATTCTATCCTTAGGGTAAGTCATCAATATGTGTTCGGTAAGGGTCGCCATATTCTGACACCCGTAACTTTTTATATTTATACATAAGACTAGAGATGAGCGAATCGAAGATGCAGAAGTGGAATTCAATCCGAATTTCAGGAAATATTCGATTTCTATCAAATCCAAATTTCCTCACACTTTGTGGTAACGATTCGCATTTAGTTCAAAATGGCTGCTGTACATGGGGCAAGGAACTCTGGGAACACGGGATCACCCACAATGCCATGCGTGCAGCCAATCAGCAGCCAGCCCTGTGAGGTCACATCCCTTTAACCCCTTCGCGAGCGCACACGGCATGTTTGACCGCTGCATCCAAGGTGTTAAATCCCCCCGATCGGTTATGGAACAGGGTGTTGGCTGTAACTGGCAGCTGTAACTGACAGCTAACACCCTGCTCCATAACCAATCCGGGGTTTTAACAACTTGGATGCCGTGGTCAAACATGACTGTGGCATCCAAGGGGTTCCGCCATTTTGCCGCCCATCTGCCCACCCCAGCTCTCTGCAGCCAATAAATAGCTGTTTTTGGTACGCAATTCACCGCAATTTAATTCGGATTGAATAGAATCATATCGCTAAATTCGGCAAAGTTGCCGAATCGAATTTTTTAATACTTCGCTCATCTCTACATAAGACGTCTTTTTTGCAGAGCCAGATGTTCATCTTATTCATACTATGTTGGGAATGTCCAATGTTTTGATATGTTTTTAATCAAATTTTTATGGGAAATAAAACAGCGAACAAACTTTTTTTCTGCTATCACCATCACCATATGGGAAAAATATTCAGTTCACGGCTGGCTCCCAGCGGTCATGACACTGGATCGCCACCCAGGGATCTCGTTCCATTGGCCAGAGATCCACCCAAACATGGTGCCCATTCATGTTTGACCGAGGTGTTATGGAGGTTAATTCCCACGCTCTGTATAATCCGTAGGCTACGGTGGCCACTCAACTGATGAGTGTCCACCATATTTAAATACCCCCAAAAAACGCTGCAGCCTCTTTGTTTGATACAAATAATAGTACAATATATTTTTTAGAAGCTGTACTTGGTATCACAGCTCAGCTCCATTTACTTGAATGGAACTGAGCTACCGCTGTACCGTGCAATGTAAGTGGCACAGGAAAGAGACCGCAGCACTCACAGTCTCTTCAAACAGTTAATAGGGTGGGGTTCCAGGTGTTGGACCCCCAGCGATCACATTCTAATAACCTATCCTAACCTGGCAACCCTTTTAACAATAAGAGAGTGCTCCAAGTGGTCAGCACCTTTTAGTACACAGATATACAGATGATACAGTATCATAAAATCATGTCTTTTTTTCGAAGCTGGTTATCTCATGTCACACATCTCGAAAATGATTGAGCAAAGAAGAAAGATAAAGGAGGACACAGCGGTATCGAGATAGACACCAACCAACTCAATCCACTCTATTTTTAAGCAATCAGTCTCTTGCTGTTTTGTTGTAGAACAAATGAAAAGTTCCCTTTACTTTAGACACAGTTGCCAAGGGAAAACCACGATGGTCGACAAACTTGCAGATAGGACAGCCCTCCCTTTGAAAGATTTCTTTTCTGAAAAGTGACGGTTGTGGCGCTCGGTTCTCTCTTTTCAGTCCTAATATATATCACCTCTTTTTCCTGATGTTCTTTTCCTTTGTATGGTATGGCAGTCATTCTTTTTAATGGTGAAGCTTAGACAGTTAATGGAATGTAACGTCCTACATTTCATTGTCTTCTATGCATGGGTCAAGAATGGCCAACATCTCACTCACTTCAATTATCTCTCAAAAAGCTGAGGAACAAAAATTACCGTCAAATCAATGACTGTCCTGATTTGTAAAGACACTTCAGATGCCAGAGATGTTCCTCAGAGAAGCTTTCTTAGGTACAAATAGTTATTGTTGGAAATAAAACCTAAAGACTGAAAACACAATGTACTGAACCTGCCAAGACCATTCTTAGAAGTTTTACAATTTACTAGGGGATTCATCAAGGTTTAACTTTAGTTTTAGAGTAATGAGGAAAAAAAAATCTGTTGTCTGCTCTCCAGGAGGCCGGCCAGGATCCAAATGTCTGCAGAACGATGGCAGAACACGAGGCTTCGTTACGTATATATCTCCACCATTGCCAGTACCCTTGAGCTCCAATGTTGTGTTCTGTGTAGGTGCGACTGCCCATGACCTCCTATGTTGTGTCCTGTGTAGGTGCAAATACCCTTGAGCTCCAATGTTGTGTCCTGTGTAGGTGCAAATACCCTTGAGCTCCAATGTTGTGTCCTGTGTAGGTGCAACTACCCTTGACCTCCTATGTTGTGTGCTGTGTAGGTGCAAATATCTCTGAGCTCCAATGTTGTGTCATGTGTTGGTGCAAATACCCCTGAGCTCCAATGTTGTGTCCTGTGTAGGTGCAAATACCCCTGAGCTCCAATGTTGTGTCCTGTGTAGGTGTAAATACCCCTGAGCTCCAATGTTGTGTCCTGTGTAGGTGCGACTACCCATGACCTCCTATGTTGTGTGCTGTGTAGGGACTACTAACATGATACAGAGTTTTTTGGATGGAAAACAGAATTTTTAAACATTCGTTTATCTCCAGGTACATATTTTGAAGAAGAACCCTAGAGAAACTTGGCTTGAAACATTGATCAACTTCATGCACAACATCTTGCAACCAACCACAGAATTGTACACACAAGTACAGATTTGTCCTTCTTTAACTTTTCCTTTGGCTTGAGATATTCCGAGATGATTGGTGTGGTAACCTGCTTTGGGAAAAAAAATAATCTGTTTTGCGTTATTGAGTCTGTGCAAGAATGTATCGAATGTGTTTTGTGAAAAATTGGAGTCTATGACGAAGTTCATGGAAAGGTAACAATAGGCACATCTGTAGTTGATAGAAGAGTTGTTGAAGTGGGTACAGGCTTCCAAAACACCATAGGAGCTACTTACTCATGTCATAGTTCTCCAACTCCTAGAATAAGTGAAACCAGGTAGTCATCCAGAATTTGTTACTCAGTCCTTCTGTAAAGTTTCTTACATGCATGCCATCATTACATTGGCATTTGATTGGGATCAGATGGGGACCAGAGTTAGCAGTAGAGCCCCTCTGCAACACAATATGTACAAGCTCCATGGGTGAGTCCAGTTTAGGTAATTTCTAGAGATGAGCGAATTTCTCAAAAGTTCGATTCGGCAGTTCGATTTGAAGTTCCAAAAAAATTTGCTTCGATCCGAATTACTTCGCGGCGAATAAACAGCTATTTCCAGCCTGCAGAGAGCCGGGGTGGGTGGCAAAATGGTGGAGGCCCTTGGATGCCACGGTCATGTCTCTCTCTCTATATATATATCTCCAGCACGGACAAGTTTTATTCATGTGAAAGGATCACATCACTAGAGAACATCATGTGACCGTCTGATGTCACTAAGGTCCTTACTAAATATTCGTTACCGCGAAGCATCAGGAAATCCGGAATCGTTGTGAATCGAAGATTTCCTGAAATTCGGATCGAATTCCACTTCTGCAGAATAGATTCACACATCTCTAGTAGTTTCTATCCTCTTTCTCCTTAGGTGGCATAAACTAGTATAATCCTATAGAAGTAGCAACTCCCAAATTCATGTATTAATCCCTTACACACCCCAAATTTTATTAAGGATTTCTCATAATGCAATATTGCAAAATGCTAGCAACTACATTCGACAGATTGCAAATCCCATCCCAACCACTTGGTGGCCACATAGAGACACCTAAACCACAAGCATTTCCTAAGGGAGAATTGCAAAGTCATGTTGTTTTTCAAAGCCAGTTATCTTGTTCTACACATCTCGGGCTAAGTCAAGCCAAGAGGGAATGGCACCTCTGCATGTCTATGGATAGATTATTTTCAGGCTGACACGTGGCTCATAGCCATATGTAGGACTACTCTACCATTCTAGAATTGTCTAATAGGCAAAGTTCACTGCATAGAATCAGTTTCTGATAACTTGTTATTTGTGCAGATCATTGTCTTCCTCCTATAAGCCATATTCCAATTGACAATTCTGGTGATGCACCTGGGATGCTACACATCAAGATTATATGGATGGTAACCAATAAAATCCATTGCATCATGCAGAATAATTTCAGGGGCTATAAATTGTGATGGTTATTATTACATGCAAACAATTTATTTCAGAATTATGAGTAGGCTATTGTTTAGATTGCTAAAATAATTATTAGTGTTGACTTGGGAAGGGACAATGTGCACTCGCCTGTGAAATAAACAGAGGCTATGAGACACAAATGTACTGTACCATAAAAAGGCACTTTTCTAATCCAGAAATATGATGTCATTAGACGGTTTACTTGTCCCTGGATATGCCGAAAAAGTAAATTGAGGCACTTCATCCAGAATCCATTTTTATTGAATCTTCCCTTGATAAAGGCTTGTAGACTCGCTGAAATGTTGGTGTGAAAGTTAAAAAGTAGCAAAAAAATTAATAAATAAAAATGGATATAAATCTATTTCAGATCGGTAACTGGATATTACACTTCACTTTAACCCTTCAGGTCATTCTTGGACCCCAACCAGCCCCAGCAGCTAGTCCCTCCGGTATAATCATGTCTGTGAATCAGATTTCTGATGGCAAAACCAAAGTTATAAACTGATAATAAGTTAAGGTTATGTAAATAAACTTTCACTAGTCATGGTGGCCGGCACCTTGGCTTCTGAGTCATGGTCCCTGGATGATTATTAATGCACTAGATCACACATCCAAGACATGATAGACAGGTTTCCTATGTCAGCCAGGTCCCCTCCTCTCTCCTGAAGTGCACCTGAAATGGCAGGCACTGACGTCGGTGCACCCACCGTGACCACTGAGGCCCAATCACAGGCCTCAGTGGTGACCCTGGAGCACATGACATCAAGGAAGAAGAACCCAAGGAACAGCAAGTTGCAGAAAGGGAGCCCAGGAGAGCTGAGGCAAGGTGAGTACAAATGTTTATTATGTTTCTGCACCTCACCTGGACCTTCACTGTGTGGTCTGAAGAAACCCCAGAGTGTAATAGTGTTTCGTGGGTGATGAATCACAAAGGTTTTGGGTTCTGGTTCAGCCCAGTTCGCTCATCTCTAGTAGGTAGGTAGGTAGGTAGATAGATAGATAGATAGATAGATAGATATGAGATAGATAGATTAGATAGATAGATAGATAGATAGATAGATAGATGATGAGATAGATAGATAGATAGAGTAGATAGATAGATAGATAGATAGATAGATATGAGATATATAGATTAGATAGATAGATAGATAGATAGATAGATAGATAGATAGATATGAGATAGAGAGCAAAGTGTAACTTGATAATAGATAAATGGATATATATTAAATTGAAAGATAGATAATGTATAGATATATGATTAATAGACAGACAGACAGATAGATAGATAGATAGATAGATAGATAGATAGATAACAAACTTGATAACAGATAATAGGGAGATGATAGATAGATAGATAGATAGATAGATAGATAGATAGATAGATAGATAGATAGATAGTCTAACTTGATAAAAGATGATAAATAGATAGCAAAGTGTAAATTGATAATAGATTAATAGATATATAATAGATAGATAGATGAATAGATACAAAACAACTGTATACAAAGGTGATCATGTCCTTTAAAATATCAAGACTCCATGGAATGTTTGAAGAGAAGCGACGAGAGACTCATCTAAAATCCCCGCTGTTATTATAATCTCCTAAATATCAGACTGAAAAAGACAGAACACCAAAAGGGAACATTACCTTGACACAGTTTTACATAGCAAAGCAGATGTAGCGTCCCCAACACTTTCCCGTTGAGCGACAATTACAGCGTTAGGGGACCACCAGCTGGAATTTTAAGGGGCCGCACTTTACATTTTTGTCTAAAACCTTCCATTTCCTCTGAATTTGCTCATTCACAAAGTGCTGCAAACCGAATTTTTTTTGTGCATCAAGCTTTATCAGAAAGATCAAAAGAATGCAGCCAGACGTCTCTAAAAAGGAATGTTCCTGGGAGATAACTGCGACGAGCATTGTTCCCCTATCTCCGACTCCTTTTCTTTTGTATACAAAGGGTGGATAAGGGAAATAAAAAGTCTGAATTCGGAGAGCGGACTTGTGTTTATGGGAAACATGTATTTTATTGACAGTGGCAGACAAACATTCCTTCACGACAAAAGATAACACAGTTATCAGCAGAGGAAGGTCCCGTCAGACCGTCCTTCCAAAGTCCTCTACTCATTCACCACAGAGAAGAATCGCTGGAGGCGATGGAAGCTTCACTCTCAAGTATGAGGAAGCCAAAGAATTCTGATGAAAGAAGCTTCTTCCAGAAAGGTGGAAACTTGTCGAATCCTCCGACTAATCCGACTGTCATCACTGAAAGAGTCAAACACTTCGGCAACTCTCAGAACTTCCTGAGAACAAACTAAAAGTGCGGGTCAAAAGTATTTCCCATACTTGTCCATATATTATGTGTCGCCTTTTACTTTCTACAAATGTCATGAAAAACTCCAATAAAAATGTAAGACATTACAGTATTGTGACTAATGTTGGGCAAACTGGTTAGCTTTGTTATGAATTTTCCAAAAATTTGGGATTTTCCCAAACTCAAAATTTTTGCAGTTTGGCTTGGACAAATACAGCAAAATAGTGGCCAGACTTATGTCCGTTTTAGGGCACTGGAAAAGTGTGCAAAAATTTTTTTTAAAAATCATTCACCTTTTCTGGGCTCTGTTGTGGCATTCTCCGACTTTCCAGCCCCCAGATCATCTTTGAGGCCCAATCACATTGGTGACATTGATGCATCACACTTTGATATTACAGAGTACGTGATGATACTGTAGTGTCAAAACATGATGACATTGACGCCCCCCATGTGACCACTTCTTGAAGCCCAATCAAAATCCTCAGCTGTGACCTGGGAAATAAAAGACATAGCAGATACACTGGGAAGAAGACCGGAGCGATGCAGGATGCTGCTGCAGGGTAAAGGAAAAGTAAGCACATATTCTTTATTTTTACACACCACCCGGAGCCTCTTTTTATTATACTGTGGGGCAGGAAGAGACATCAGAGGATATTAATTCAACTTTACTCTACACTTCCAGTTTGGACTGAACAAATTCAACACCTAGACCCTGCAGTTTCTGGCACGACCACTACAGTTTACAGATTTCTGCACACTGCATACTCCTTCCTGTCTGTACACTGCAGTGGTAGCAATGGGAACTGCAGCTCTGCTCCCATTCACTTGAACAGAATCAGAGGTGGTTCCAGCTAATAATCACATTATGGCTGCTGCACATTTTACATTTGTTTCTGAAGCTGTGGGCAAGTACAGTAAGGAGCAGTCTGCCCCTCCCCTATCCATTATTGATACTGTTATGCCATTCTGCCAAACGTAACTGTACAATAGCAAACAAATAGCTGAGAAAAGCCCAAGTGAGAACCAAGGACACTGGACTTCAAATACAGGGCAAATACATTGCAAATACACTCAGAAAAGAAGCTAAAACACAGGAAAAACAATCCATGAACAAAGTCAGCAAAGTTGCTTGCTGTCTGTGAATAGTATACCACATGTAACCCCACAAGTAAAGTAAGTAAAGCAAGTGAATTAAAGTACATAGAAGACTTTTTTCTTACATTGTAAACTATGAGGTTTTTTTTACAGAATCTTCAGTCCTTTGCACAAAGCAACAATTTGCAGATGTATGTGTGTGTGTATATGTGTGTATGTGTTTGACTATTTTATTTTAAATTTTCTCTGTTTATCTATCTATCTATCTATATTTTTTAAGATACTATATCCTACATTTTTCCCTCTGGCCACTAAGCCTAATACTAGGCTGACACTTGCCAATTCTTTACAGAACTCACCACAATTACATCATAGACCAAATTACAATAGAATATAACACCTCTATAGATAACACCACTGATCCATCATTGTATCCACTACTGATCATAAATAATGTCACAGCTTATGTACTCCCCCTCAATGAGTCAGCTCCAGCCTATGGCCATGAGACTGCTGTAAAGTATAACAATAAATACTGTTAACAGACCAGAGAAGAAGCTCAGGCAAGATGGCCGCCCCATTATCATGTACAGAAAATAAAATAAAAAAAATCAACTTGATCCTTGGTGGATCCCAGATTACGTGCCTGATTTATATCACTATAGCCAGAGATTGAGGACAAATCCTGAAATGTTACGCTGGATAAAGTACATGAACGATCGAGTTTTCCTGAAGTTCAGTGCAGTCCTTACATATGTATATATGGATTGGTAACAAACTATAACATTACAGTCAAATGAAATAAATAATTGTAAATAACTTTACCTCGACCTTTTTCAATGGCATTTAATGTTTAGTTGTTGTGTGAGTTTTGAATTTTCAGGAACAGTCACGACAAATGCTGGTTTAGAATGTTCCACCCCAAAGTGACTGGTCTGGTTGGTTTAGGAGCAGGACCAGTGGTCTGGGGCATGGCCAATGGAAGTCTCAAGTGCAAATATGGATATCACACTGCAAAAAGTTTACAGATTCAATTAAAGATTGCTACATATGGTAACAAAGTGGGTCCAAAACCCGTTGTGCCATTTAACTGGTTTGGCTTTGGGCCACTCCCAAAGTCATTGTCTAAGTAGCATCCTCAGTATCTACCTCTAACCCCCGTATGGGGATTTGGATTTCACTGCAGGGTCGCTAGCTCTTGTAGTGGTCCAGATATAGATGGCAGAGAGATGTCCATGCAAAGCACCAGGGGTCAGACAAGAGTGCAGTCAAATATGGACCGAGTTCATGGTCAGAGTCATAGCAGGCAAAAGGTCAGGGCAGGTAGTACAAGGGCAGAAGTCGGAGGCAAGTTAAGGGTCAGCAGATAAGATCAGAGTCAGGACAGATTCAGGAAATGAGCCAAGGGTCAAACACATCAAAGCCAAACTCTGGAACTAGCAAGCTATGTACAGTACCTATGTTGATCAGGCACTCATGTGAGGGCTGAGGACACTTACGTAACCAGGGGTACTCAGGAATTGGCAGGGGACATATAGACAAATGTACGTGCAAGAGCTGGAGCATGCTCCCTACATGCACCCTACAGAAGGAGGAGGCATGAGGAGTGAACAATCAGAGGCAAGGTGTGTGTGCACGAGGATGCAAGGAAGGATGAGAATGAAGCCATGGTGGCCACAAGTCACTGGCTTTAGTCGAGTAAGGTCCCTGATTTTTATTTCGACACATCCAAGCACAATTTAGCTCTCTAAACATCTCAGATTCTTTAATATATACTTAAACACAGCACAATTTGCATGCAAGAAATGCAAATTTTGCTCATACACGAAGCTCAGGACACAAAAAGCCGGGAGCTCCTTCAGTCTTTGGCTAGTAATGTCTTGGTTTTTTTTTACATCTTCGCAGTAATGAGATTCTGCTTTGTGTTCTTTCAGAGTGTATGTCATTTGTATCTGTGTTAGAATCTGTAATGTGGGCACAAGACCAAGAGTTGCCAAATCTTACAGCTCCGAGCAATGCTAAGAAGGTTGTCATATGCAAATGTCTTTACAAGGAAAGTTCTCGTGTCGCTATTTAGGAATTTTTACATCATTTTAAGGGTTTTCCCATCAGGTTGGACATGATGGACTTGTGTCTTCGTCCAACCTCACCTACTGTGTTACTGTTATAGAAGTTTATGGTGCACGTCATGGTGGCTGATCAACGTGGACCAACCACCGGGATTCCAAGCAATTTGGAAAATGAAGCGCCAGGCACAGGAGATTTTTACAGGATTGAAAAATGTTTAGAGAATTCTGTTCTCCATTGATTTTCCACAATGAAAATCACCATAGGAATGCCAGCTGTCCGACCATGAATGGAGAAATTGGAAAACTTACTCTTCGGATCAATGGGATCGGCTCTGGGCGCTCGTAGATGATCAAAATCCACAGAAGGCGATTGATTTCATTGGGCCCCCTGTAATGTTACATTTTGTTTTCAATCAGTTTTACTCCAGGAGTCCTGTAAAAGGGAAAGTGGTTGACAACCCTCTTAAAGGGAACCTATTACTATGAAAATGCTACTGAATCTACAGGCAGCATATTATAGAACAGGAAGAGCCGAGCAAAATTGTTGGGAAATGAGTCAGTATCATTTATTTATTTTAATCCCTTTCTATAGTTACGTGTTCAGTGTGTGATCTCTGTATACAGAAATGGGTGTGGATCACTAATTAGGACCTCCCACTGGACTCCTATACAGAATATTGGACTTTGAAAGGACATTTTCTTAAAAAATTAGAGATTCATTTAAAATGCTAAGTAACTTTTAAGCAAACTTTGCATAAATCAACAATACAAGCAAATAGAAGAAACTTTGTAATATATCTTATCAGAGAAAAGTGCTTCTTTCTCCACTGATCAGGCTCTTTTTTCCTTCCTGCGCCAATCTTACATTCACTTTCAGGATGCACAGACAAATTGCTGCAGCTAATATTAAGTTTTCTATCTCACCCAAAGCTTTGCATAAATCAACAGTGCAAGCAAAACTGTGTAAAGCATATTATCAAAGAAAAATGCTCCTTTCTCCAATCATCATTTTCTCTCCCATCCCCAAACTGATAATGACTTTGAAATGTCATAAAGGGGAGATTCCGGTAAGAAAAAGAGAGGCACAGGCATGGTGCTGCAGATAACAGTAAGTTTTCTATCTCACTCCAGAGCTTTAGTCACATCATTACTGTCCAGTATGTCTGTCATGTCCTTTCTGATCCTGCCCCTGCTTTTGAGTGAGTTCATGAGGGCTAGGGAGCAGAATCTCATGCTTTTTCAATGTGCTGTCGATGAGCGACATCATAGCAATAGAGATGGATGAGCGACATTTCTTTCGTGAATATTCACGAGATTTGGCTGCCGCTTTTATTTGGACCGAAACAGTTTGGTGCGAAGCAGAATTGCTATTGCTAAACTCTGGGATCTCTTCACTCACCCCCCCTGGGCTCTCTCTATCTTGTATTCGCACCTGGGCATCTTACGGTCTCTTCCTGAAGTCCAATGCCATCCAGGAGACCGTAAAAGTCCAGAAGACGTCTGGGAACCAACACTGGATGCCACAAGGGAGCTCAGGAGAGGAGAGGGAAGGTGACTATGACTATTTATTAATTTTGGGCACCTCCCTTGAGACTGTGACTATTACTTTAGATCCCAGAATATAATGATTTATGGGTAGCGAACTCCAAAAATTTCAAGATTGACTGAACCAGAAATTTTTTAACTTTTTTTTTTTTTTAAACCTGATTTCTTAAGAACTGGTTCACTTCTACATTGCACTCTTACATTGCATTACACTCATTGTACAGCACTCTGGAATTATGGGAGCTTTTACACTTTGCTCACCTATAGGTCTGAACTGTCCTCTATCTATGAGCATCACGTTCTTCATCATCTTGCCCACCTGCCACCACTGCCATCTGCCGCTTTACCCACAAGCCACCTATGAACCGTCTTATAACAATAGAAGAAACCAATTCTAGATTTTTCATACCGAAGATTTTTCTGAAAGTCTCCTCTGAATTAGAACAAAAGCAAATTCTATCTCTGTATCCGCATCATCCGCAAATATCTATATTAGTAGTTTAATTAAAGCCACGGCGCCTGGGCTCTTATTACTGTAGCATGGTGTTATTTTACCGTCTGATCAGGCGGCATCACTGGCGGCCCCGAGTAATATCGCTTTCAAGCCCACAATAGAGAGTGTGATAATGGACGGGGCTTAATAGTCCCCAGCATCATGTTTTAAGCAAGAAAGAACATCTATTCATTGAAAGAAAATTGAAGCTGATATGAATGTACTTGAAGTTAATGCCTCATCAAGCAAAGGGGCAATCTGTGCCTAACGTAAATTAACATATATTCATTAAGTAAATTAAACATGACACCTATAATGCTCCGCACTGAAAGTATTATAATACAGAGGGAACTGATGAGATAAATATGGAAAACGCAACATACACATTCAAGTATCACAAGACCCATCAGTCAGCAAGAACTCACAGGATGCATGTCAGGAAGAATCTGTGAAGGATGAGGTTATCAAATAGAAAGATAGATAGATAGATAGATAGATAGATAGATAGATAGGTGACAGAAGAATGAGATAGATAGATAGATAGTAGATAGATAGATAGATAGGTGACAGATAGATAGATATGAGATAGATAGATAGATAGATAGATAGATAGATAGGTGATAGATAAATAGATATATAGATATGAGATAGATAGATAAAAAAATAAAAATAGACATATAAGATAGATAATTAGATTGATTTTATATAGATATTAAATAGATATTAGATAGATAAAATATAGACACATAAAAAGATAGATGGAAAGATAGATAGATAGATAGATAGATAGATAGATTTATAGATAGTAGATTGATAAATGATAGAATGATAAATGATAGATAGATAGATAGATAGATAGATAGATAAATAGACAGATAATGGAACAATAAATATGAGATTATGATAATGACATTATGGGACTGATGTGAATGGTGACAATATCCACACAATATCTTTGCACTAAATAAAGAAAGGGAAAAAAAATAAATAAAGTTGTTGCTCTAGATAAAATGTTCGCTCCTTGCACATATAATAACTGATCACAGCAGACAATGTCATTTTACAATAATCTCCTGTCAAAATCCAGGCGGGAATACAAATCAATAACAATCCTGCGTCAGCCGCAGTTCTTTCCCATAGTTTATCATTTACATTACAAATCCTGTGCGCCCCCTCCTGGCCATACTATTACCTGTCATGTAATGATGCTGGAATCTGTAGTCCATCCTATAGAATACACTGAATGTCCAGTTTCCTACTACAATACTCTATATATGAGGATATCGTCTTATTATAAACTTAAATATTTCTACTGATCAGTTTGGATCAGAATCACCATTAGGACTGACAGCTATTTCTCATGACCATCCCATTCACATGCATGCTTGCTTCTTCCACGTGTATTCACAGTATCTTATTATGCTTTTCTGTTCCTTTGGGAGATAAACCACCAACACACTTGTGGCCAACACACTTGCACACTTGTTTAAACTAAGCATGCATGTATATGTGGGAGATCAGGAGGAATAGCTGTCAGTCAAATGAGTATGCATGTGTATGGGGATAACAGGAATAAAAGTTGTCAGCCAAATGAGTGTATGTGTGTGTGTGTGTGTGTGTGTGTGTGTATGTGGCAGATCAGGAGGAATAGCTGTCATTCAAATAGGTGTGAGGGAGATCAGGAGTTAAAGCTGTTGGCTAAACAAGCTTGCAAGTGTATATAGGAGATCAGGAGGGATAGCTGTCAGTTGAACAAAGGTGCAGGTGTATGTGGCAGATCAGGAGAAATAGCTTTGCCTGGACAAGCATGCATGTGTTTGAGGGAGATCAATAAGAAAGGCTGCTCACTGAATGAGAGTGCATATATACAGTGCTGGCCAAAAGTATTGGCACCCCTGCAATTCTGTCAGATAATACTCAATTTCTTCCAGAAAATGATTGCAATCACAAATGCTTTGGTAATAATATCTTCATTTAATTTGTCTTCAATGGAAAACCACAAAAAGAATTGTCAAAAAGCCAAATTGGATATAATTCCACACCAAACATAAAAAGGGGGTGGACAAATGTATTGGCACCCTTTGAAAAATCATGTGATGCTTCTCTAATTTGTGTAATTAACAGCACCTGTTACTTACCTGTGGCACATAACAGGTGGTGGCAATAACTAAATCACACTTGCAGTCAGTTGAAATGGATTAAAGTTGATTCAACCTCTGTCCTGTGTCCTTGTGTGTACCACATTGAGCATGGAGAAAAGAAAGAAGACCAAAGAACTGTCTGAGGACTTGAGAAGCAAAATTGTGAGGAAGCATGAGCAATCTCAAGGCTACAAGTCCTTCTCCAAAGACCTGAATGTTCCTGTGTCTACCGTGCGCGGTGTCATCAAGAAGTGTAAAGCACATGGCACTGTGGCTAACCTCCCTAGATGTGGACGGAAAAGAAAAATTGACAAGAGATTTCAACGAAAGATTGTGCGGATGGTGGCTAAAGAACCTCGACTAACATCCAAACAAGTTCTAGCTGCCCTGCAGTCCGAGGGTACAACAGTGTCAACCCGTACTATCCGTCGGCGTCTGAATGAAAAGGGACTCTATGGTAGGATACCCAGGAAGACCCCACTTCTGACCCAGAGACATAAAAAAGCCAGGCTGGAGTTTGCCAAAACTTACCTGAGAAAGCCAAAAACTTTTTGGAAGAATGTTCTCTGGTCAGATGAGACAAAAGTAGAGCTTTTTGGGAAAAGGCATCAACATAGAGTTTACAGGAAAAAAAAAGAGGCCTTCAAAGAAAAGAACACGGTCCCTACAGTCAAACATGGCGGAGGTTCCCTGATGTTTTGGGGTTGCTTTGCTGCCTCTGGCACTGGACTGCTTGACCGTGTGCATGGCATTATGAAGTCTGCAGCATAATGTAGGGCCCAGTGTGAGAAAGCTGGGTCTCCCTCAGAGGTCATGGGTCTTCCAGCAGGACAATGACCCAAAACACACTTCAAAAAGCACTAGAAAATGGTTTGAGAGAAAGCACTGGAGACTTGTAAAGTGGCCAGCAATGAGTCCAGAACTGAATCCCATAGAACACCTGTGGAGAGATCTCACAATGGCAGTTTGGAGAAGGCGCCCTTCACATCTCAGGGACCTGGAGAAATTCCAGCAGAGCATTGTAAGAAACTCACTGATGGTTACCGGAAGCGGTTGTTCGCAGTTATTTTGTCTAAAGGTTGTGCTACCAAGTATTAGGCTGAGGGTGCCAATACTTTTGTCCGGCCCATTTTTGGAGTTTTGTGTAAAATGATCAATGATTTGACTTTTTTTTTTCCATTCTCTTTTGTGTTTTTTCATTGCAAGCAAAATAAATGAAGATATTATTACCAAAGCATTTGTGATTGCAATCATTTTCTGGAAGAAATTGAGTATTATCTGACAGAATTGCAGGGGTGCCAATACTTTTGGCCAGCACTGTAGCTGTTGGCTGAACAAGCATGCAAGTGTATGTGGGAGATCAGGTGGGATAGTTTTCCCTGAACAAGCATGCATGTGTATGAGGGAGATCAATAAGAAAGGCTGCCAACTGAACGAGAGTGCATGTATATGGGGAGATCAGGAGGAATAGCACTTTAGAGTCTTCAGAGGCTTGCTTGGGCTTCAGTCCTTCAGTCCTCCCAGTGGGCATCTCTTCATTTGCTATCTTTACTATTACACGTAATTTCTTTGTAATGATATGTAATAAGATATTTTTTCTATTATTTTCTCCATTTTACACCCCCGACGATTGTTGTTTTTCATGGAATTGTGTAACCTTCTTGTTTCTATTTTCTGAAGCTCCTTCCTAGCTCTGGGCCATGGGAACGGCGCACGGTTTCTACGAGAAGCCTCAGTAATCCATCTCTTTTCTGTTTCGTCTGAATAGATTTATGATTAATTCATGAAATTCAGCACAAATTACAATAAACAGCCGCCACCTGGTGTGACCCGCCAAAATCACCGCCTTATACCTTAGCTCATTGCGGGGAGACCTTCCCTCAACTCCTGGCTTTGTTAAGTAACCTAACATGACTTAGATCTAGTAAAAAATCAGATCAGATACAGAATGTGGGGTCGCCCTTATCGATGCCCACTGTCCTATAATGCCATTTTGTATGTGGGCACGCCATTCTGTCCACAAGGGCTCCTGGGTCCCAATGCAAAATCTCCCTCCCCCCCAAAGTATAATGTATCATTTATGGTACTACCCTCCTTATGTTGGGAAGAGACCCCTTCCCTGGGAGCGAAACTAGGATAGATTGTGCCCCATAGCAAACTTTTGACTGCTCTTCCAGTATAATGCTTTACTGGTCCCATATAATGCCCCCTTTACTGGCCCCCACACCATATAACACCTTCTTTACAGGCCATCACACAGTATAATGCCCCCTTTACTGGCCTCCATAAAATAAGTATAGCAGGGAAGGGGCTGGAAAAGATCCAGGTAAGTGGAGAAAGAAGCATTTTTCTCTGATAAGCTATATTGCAGCTATATTAAGTTTCTTATATTCATTTGTACTTGTTTTATGCAATGTAGAAAAGTTTGTGACCATTTTAATATGTGACGCTTATGGACACCAGCTGGCTGTGGGGTGCTAACAATGATATTTGGTACCTGCCGCCAGGTTACATTTCTGCAGCGTACCTTGAAACCTTTGGCATTCTGCTCGCTGATATACTGTCCTTCCTGGTGGGCGCGTTTGCCATTGTACCTCTTTTCCCTGCTGATGTCCTTCTCTTCTGCTCTCCCACTTCTGTCTTCTCCTTCCACCTCCCTTTCTGATTTTTAAAGGGCAAGCGTACATACTCTATTCTTCCCTAGCCAATCCCTGTGACCCAGAGCCTGGTTAAAGTTAGTCCACCATTCCCTTGGCACCTGAGGTCCATAGCATAGCTTGTTCTGCAACGGTATTTGCTAGTTTGTCCTGATTTTTGATGTTTTTTCTCTGCATTGACCCCTAACCTGTTTCCTAACTCCGTCTTTGTCTTCTCATCTCGATCTTCCCGATTCCTGCTTCCAACCTTGGCTTGCCTTTGACCTCTGAACTTGTGCTGCCTGCTCTGATCTTCAGCCCATCTACAATTCTGAATGATCATGGACAGTAACCATGTGTCCATGAATTCGGCACATAATGTATTAGACTTCTCTCTTGCTCAATCCCTACTCAATCCCTACTCATTGGTGTCTCTCTGGATCTTTGGCCAGCCGGCATCTATACCGGGGCCACTATAAGTGGTATCAACCTAATAGTCTTCCCACAATGAAGTCTGGATCCCTATATGGGGGTTAAAGTGTGAACACTTGGGAGGCTACTTAGACACCATCCTTGGGAGTTGTCCAAAGACAATCCGGTTAGGTGGCATGGTGGGTTCACAACCTGATGTCTGTTACATTCGGCCATGCCAATCACATATCCTTGTGTCTTTGTGAATATTCTTTCAGGCCTTTGTTCTTTCCTCCAATAGTATTTGCTGTTTTGTCCTGATTTATGATGATTTTTCTCTGGCCAGTTTCCTAACTCCATCTTTATCTTCTCATCCGAATCTTCCTGATTCCTGCTTCCGACCTTGGCTTGCCTTTGACTTCTGAACTTGACTTTCAGCCAATCTATAATCCTGAATGATCATGGACAGTAACCACCTGTCCACGAATTCAACACATATTAGACTACTCTCTTGCTTGACCCTTGGTACTACTCATTGGTGTCTCTCTGGACCTTTGGCCAGCCGACATCTATACCGGGACCACTCTAAGAGGTAGCAACCTAATAGCCTCCCCACAGTGAAGTCTGGAACCCATATGGGGATTAAAGTGTGAACGCTTGAAAGGCTACTTAGACACCATCCTTGGGAGTTGTCCAAAGTCAATCCGGTTTGGTGGTACGGTAGGTCCTCAACTCGATGTCTGTTACATTCGGCCATGCTAATCCCATATCCTTGTGTCTTTGTGAATGTTCTTTCAGGCCTTTGTCTTTAATAAAGATATATTTGTATGCTGGACAACGGATGATTAGAAATTCATTGTTTTGCTCAGATAACCATATTCCGATAGTGGCTGCTCGGTAATTTGTAGAAGGTGCCGTCTGACATAAAGAAGAACCATTAGCTCCAGCCCTGACATTGATTGGGGCGTTTTTCTCCCAAGGTTCAGGATTGAAGTAAAATATTTGGTCATCGCACAGGGAGATTAGAAGTCAAACAATGTCCGGGCTGCGTTGCTTTAGATTTAACAGTGCACCAGTATCAATATTACTGTTACATGGTAATTCTGACATTAGTATTCAGCACCACGGTGCAGAAGACTGCAGATGATCTAAATTCTCCATCCCAGCAGGAGAACTACATCTCGGCACTATTTATACCCAATAAAAGGACGGAGAATAGACCCAGATGTTTTAAGATCTGTTACTACTAAAGGGAAATGGGGAAATGTCACTTCCACAAATCTGCAAATTTAACATAATATTTGAGGGGGGGGGGGGGGGCAGAATTCTAGGAGAATGTTACGTTATGTGCAAATGTAGCAGAGCTTAACTCGGCTGTCCGGAAAAATCTATGGTTTAGGGTAATGCAGTAATTTTACATGCAATCCCATGCAAAACCACAGATAGATCATTCCGGGATGTGTTTCATGACAAAGTCAGCTCTGCTATATACATACTGTATGTACCTATACATATATAGATCTGGAATGTAAGAAATTCCGCTGTAACTTGAAGGGGTTGTCCTAAATCACACCACAGGATAGTTGATAGGTGTGTGATCACTGGCGGCCCCACCAATCATGAGAATGAGGATCTTGTTTTTTCCCATTTGAATTGATTAGGAAGGATACTATATGTCCTTAAAGGGAGTGTGTCAGCAGCACCCAGCATATCAACCCTGCCCTGCAGATAGATAGGTTAGGGTCACCTCAAACAGTGTTTTCCCCTTGGGAATGGCTGCCTCCATTGCCGAGATATCACCTTCTTTTTGTAAAGATGAAAATTAACTCTTATGAGAAATGTCAGCGCCCTCATTCCAAATAGCTCAAACAGGTGATAGCTTGAAAATAGATGCACCAATTTGCAAAGGGAAAACACTGTTTGATTTAGGAGACCTTAACCTATCTATCTGCAGGTCTGGGTTGATATGCTGGCTCTGATGACACTAACCTATCTATCTGTGGGGTTGTGTTATGTTGGCTCTGGTGACTTTAACCTAGCTATCTGCAGGTCTGGGGTGATATGCTGGTTCTAGTGACACTAACCTATCTATCTGCAGGGCTGGGGTGATATGTTGGGGTCTGGTGACACCAACCTATCTATCTGCAGGGCTGGGGTGATATGCTGGTTCTGGTGACACTAACCTATCTATCTGCAGGGCTGGGTTGATATGCTGGTTCTGGTGACACTAACCTATCTATCTGCAGGGATGGGGTGATATACTGGTTCTAGTGACACTAACCTATCTATCTGCAGGGCTGGGGTGATATGCTGGTTCTGGTGATCCTAACCTATCTATCTGCAGGGCTGGGGTGATATGCTGGTTCTGGTGACACTAACCTATCTATCTGCAAGGCTGGGGTGATATGCTGGTTCTGGTGACACTAACCTATCTATCTGCATGGCTGGGGGGGGCGGGTGATATGCTGGTTCTGGTGACACTAACCTATCTATCTGCAGGGCTGGGGTGATATGCTGGTTCTGGTGATGCTAATCTTATCTATTAGATAGATTATCTATCTCAGTCTCCTTAGGGGCCATTCACATGTAGGAATTCACACGGATTCCTCCCCTGAATCAGCGGCAGATTCCACCCAGATTCTGCAGATGCCACTGGTGATTTAGCAGCAAAGTCCACAGCCCGAATCTCCCTGCATCGACACTCTGCCAGGGGATTCCGGTGGCCGGAAAATGAAAAGAAATTTCTCTTCATTTTGTTCTGTGTGAATGGCGCCTTAAATTTTTTTTTTTTTTTTTTTTTTAATTTCTACACATCCTCCCTGACCTCTGTTAATTAATATGAGCCGAGAGTACGAGCCAAAGCAAATCTTCCAAGGGAACCTTGGAAATGAATCTCGCGAGGTTCACCCATCACTAGTCTTCACCTTTCCAACCTAGCACAGTCAGCAGTTTTAAGGGGTCAATCCTGCTGACAGACTCCCATAAAATTGACTTGTTTGAAGTTACTACAGAAGTGCAACCTCCAGTCCTCATATTCCCACCAGGCCATGCTCGTTACTTCCATAGCCCCATAAGGATCCCAAACATCCCAGAAGCGACAAAGTTCACGAAACATTTGTAAAACAGGATTCCTGCAAGTCAGCAGCGCTTAATAATCACCTCCGTGACCTCCACTTAATTTAATGGACAGGACTCGGGATTTATTTTTGCTATTATCTTATTCTCACTTCCAACTAAATCTCAGAACTGACAAAACAATACATCATTGGAAACACAGTCAGCATTGTCCACCGCAAAGGAGCTGCGCTCGCCTTAAAAAAACGTACAATACAAATAATTTATTAAGTAAATTAGTTTCCGGAAATTAGGACGCTTTTCTCTTCTCCTTTATAATAGATGGTCTGAAAAGTTAAAGAAGAGACCTCTGTCTGTTTGATAAAGCTATATAATATTCAAAAAGTGACTGTAACTAATTATGTTATCTTTTTCATCATTGCATCTGCTAAGTTGAGAGATGCAGAAAGGAATGGGTTAACTGGAATAGAAAAACGTGGCTGTTTTCTTACAAACACAGCGCCACCCCTGTCCACAGGTTGTGTATGGTATTGCAGCTTAACCATATTTACTCTAATAGAGCGAAAATTTAATACCAGATACAACCCATGGAGGGGTGTAGTGCTATTTTTCGAAGAAACATGGGTAGGTGTGCAATTTTTCTGGTCTTTTATGCCCCTATTAGTTGGAATTAGGTGACAACAGTATTATCCCTTAATGATATTAAAGGTTTTTTTTGTATTTAACCCCCCCCCCTTTGCCTAATACTATAATATTACGTCATATGACTAGCATTAAGCAGCCTGCACCCGCCTCATTGTCAAAATTGTAGATAATTCAATCTTGGCAGATTTACCCCCCAGGATGTCCAAATTGATACTGATCACATCTTCTAAATGGCTAAAGAGTAAGCATCAGAGATAAGCAAACCTTTTCTTAACGAGCTAGGATCATTATAAATTTACCAAAAATTTCAGAATGCAAATATTGAGAGACAAAGGGTTGCCATGGCAGCTAGACGCCTACCAATGATCTCCAATAGATACATATTACACCCAACCAGGCAAAAAGTTATTTATACTGTACAGGGAACTCCATAAAAATGAAACTTGAAAACAAAGACAGAATTCCAGTTTTTCAAATGGTTCTTCCAAAAATATAAATAAAAACTAAGCAAAGCATTAGATATACCCATGCTTGCCAAAATTCGAGAGGTTCCCACAAAAAGGAGTGACCTCTCAATATCCTGGAAGGATTGACAAATTTCGTGGTCCTAAACATCTCTTTGTTGTATTATACACATCACAAAAAGGGGGCATGGAATGGAATAAAAACGGTTGAGTCAAATGGGGATGGATTTACCAGAGGAGTACATGGTCGCCTGAGCGCACTGGGTATCCTGGAAGTAAAAGTGGGTATGTATCATGTAGGCTAAAATGGTGCCATCTAAAAACACAACTGATTATGCCCCCCCCCCCGCAAAAAAAAAAGTCTATGTTGAATGCAGAATAAAAAATAAATCAAAAAATAGTAATAAAAAAATAAAAATTACCTGTATCCTAAAAAACTAAATTAATTATGCCCTTAATAGTTAATAGCGGGTAGTCCATAGTTTAGGATTTTCAACAACTAGTAAGGGAGCGTTCTGAGAGACTACAAAGCATTTCTATCTCTGGAGGATCCTGCATGTCTGTGTATTACTCATAGATTCTAATGGGTAACATGTAATCTTTTATTTCTCCTGTAGGGGAGCTGCAGGAAAATTGTGCCAGGTTCTCCCAAAGACAGGACAACCATAGAGGTACCAGCAGAAGGACACCCACTGACCAGTTTATTTTCTGGGGGCTCAACATATAAAAGAGAATTTTATAATATGAACAACCCTTTAAATTCATATGGGGGAGATGATGCCACATTTATGAGGACCCTTACCAGAACCAACAATGCGATAGAAACAGCAGCACAAGTCTCTAATGCTATATATCAAATCTTCTGCAGAATGGAGAACCCCCCCCCCCCCCTTTATAAAACACAATGACTCAAATTCATTATGCCTTATAGGACAGTTTTCTGGGGTAGAAGTCCTAAAAAAATCTCAATTTTTTTTTTTTTTGCAAAAATTGGGCTTTTGTGCAAAAAAATGTGATTTTTTCTTTCTTATGCCACTGAAAGAAGATAACGGCATGCAGAAATCTGGTGTAAATGATGCTAGATCTTCATCTAGGTGCACAGCCCGGCGGAGGGTGCACCTCATTTATAAGGAAGCGTGCACCTCGTCCTATATGAGGCAGACCCTTCTCCGGCGATAGGGTATAAGTTCTGGTGTTTATAGCGCCAGTCTTCATAAATCTCCCCCAGTCTGTTTTTGTTGTATGTGCCCTCAAATGGTCCACGGACAACATCTGCAAGGATTTTGTATGTTCTCTCCATGTTTGCGTGGGTTTCCTCCGGGTACTCTGGTTTACTCCCCACTCTCCAAAGACATATTGATAGGGAATGTAGATTGTGAGCCCCATATGGGATAGTGACTGACAATATCTGTAAAGCGCTGCGGAATATGTTTGTGCTATATAAGTAAGCAAATCAAATAAATAATGGGCCCCCTCAAGCTCCGGGCCCCATAGCACATACAATACTTGAAGATAAACCCATACCCGAGGATATTCTTACTCTTCTATTATAAATGCTTGGAATGGGCTGCAAGAAACGAGCCAGTGCCATGTGGGATAGGTGTGGTGGTACGATCCAGTCCGAGACGGGACCCAGATTTTTTTTGATATTTTTGCCTCTTAGCTATGACTGTCCATGGACCCTAACCTAAAAGCGCTGGTTGTCAGCCTTTCCCTAATGATACAAGCATTTCTTCATTGCCTGTGACTGCTCATAGCCTTTTAAGCAAAAAATTAGCTGCCGCCGGAGCTGACAAGTGTGATGAGAACAAATGTATTATGTCAACAGATTAAATTAGCGCAGACTTTGACATGAACTGTTTTGCTGCAAGAATAACACACAAAAAACTCATTTGACAAGATGTGTTTGGTTCACAGTTTGTTAATTATTAGCAAAGATTTTTTCAGCTGCCGTTGTGCAGTTGGACAACATCCGTCCTAGCAAGAGATAGCGCCGCGGCCCACAAAATGCTGAGCCTAATAGGATGTTATTATAATCTAGGTTATATTGCTTGGTGTGGTGTGACATTTACAGGAACTGTAGAGTTAGTCTGTATTATAATGACCTTTTATTATCTGGGGTGTGAATAAGTGAGAAAGCGTCTGCGGTATTATTATAAATGTGAGATGGATGGCACAGAGCGAAGTACAACAGCAATAGAACTCCCCCGACAATGTGACGATGGACATTTGTTTTCTCTCTGCGGTTCTGCAGATATCTGGTGTCTGTAAAGTATTGTACAATTGTGCAAGGTAGATATAATGTCGTGCCATCTGATGGTATTTTAAACACCTTGGCCAGGGCTGTACTCCATAGTATAGATTCAAAGGGGCCCCCCTTTTGATGCTTGTTGAGACACCCACATTCCTCACGAGGATTGACGCTTGTTTGCCCTCTTTTTCTTTTGCATGATCCTTGGGTAGTTACTGACACCTTTATTTCCTAATGCTACATTGTTACACGCTGTAGTTACATTGCTAAATATGGTGGGTACATTATTACATAGTTATACACTGTAGTTACATAATTACATACTGAGTTACACTGTTATATAGTTATATGGTGTAATTATAGTGTTACATGTAGTTATGGTACATATACTGTATCAGTTACAAATTACAGTTATTTAATTTTATTGTTACATCTTTTCATACTATAGTTACATTGTTGTTAGTTATATTGCTACTGCTTACAGTATTTACAATGTTACATCGATAAATAGTGTAGATACTTGCTACATAGTTACATATTGTAGTTACATGGACAACACAGTACCCACAAAAGTGGTGAGGTGCTTCTCCAACAACAAACCATGGATTAACTCTGATATAAAAACACTACTTAAGGAGAAAAAGATGGCATTTAGGACAAGAGATAAGGAGGGGTTGAGGGAAGTACAAAAGGAGCTGAGGCATCAAATCAGGCAGGGAAAAGCCAGTTATAAAGAAAAAATGGAAAAGCAAATGGAAAGAAAAGACATAAGGGGGGTCTGGGAGGGGCTTAAGTCAATTTCGGGTCATAAACAGTCGGTCTGCCAGATTGAGGCAGATGTTAATTGGCTTAATGAACTAAACCTATTCTTCAACAGATTTGATCACACACCAGCTCCTCCCACCCCAGTATGTCCTTCAGCTCCCCCCACCACAATGACTTCTCCCCATGCGGCCACTTCCCAACAGACCAGTAAATCCAGAAATCCGTCTTTATCTGACCACAGTCTGACCTTCCAACGGGCCCAGGTGAGGAAGGAGATGAAAAAGATCAAGGCGAGGAAAGCCGCAGGGCCAGATGACATCAGTGCAAGGCTAATTAAGACTTGCGGGGACCAGCTGTGTGGTATAATTACATATATGTATAATATGAGCCTGAGGCAGGAAATAGTCCCTGAATTATGGAAATCTTCTTGTGTGGTACCAGTTCCAAAGAAACCCCAACCTATGGACCTCAATGACTACAGACCTGTAGCACTGACATCCCACCTGATGAAGATCTTAGAGAGATTGGTTCTCACACATCTCCGCCCTCTAGTGAGCCCCGCTATGGACTCCCTCCAGTTTGCTTATCGGCCGGGCATTGGGGTAGATGATGCCATCATCCATCTTCTGCACAGGGCTCTGTCTCACCTGGAGAAACCAGGGAACACAGTGAGAATAATGTTCTTTGACTTCTCCAGTGCTTTTAACACCATACAGCCCAGGTTATTGAGGGACAAGCTGGGCCTTGCTGGAGTGGACCACCACCTCTCCAACTGGATCCTAGACTACCTCACAAATCGACCGCAATACGTGAGAGCCCAAGACTGTGTGTCAGGTACCGTGATCTGTAATACGGGGGCACCTCAGGGTACGGTTCTCGCCCCTTTCGTCTTCACACTGTACACTGCTGATTTTAAGTGCAACTCATCCAGCTGCTACCTACAGAAGTATTCTGACAACTCTGCAATAGTAGGCCTCATCACAGACGATGATGACAGGGAGTACAGAGAACTGAACCAGGATTTTGTGGACTGGTGCCACCGGAACCACCTGAAGATTAATGCGGGGAAGACCAAGGAGATGGTGGTGGACTTCCGTAAAGGCAGAAGCCCTCCTAAACCAGTGGACATCCTGGGGACGGGCATCGAGATTGTGAACACCTATAAGTACCTGGGTTTGCTCCTTAATAATAAGCTGGACTGGGCAGATCATATGGAGGCCCTGTACAGGAAGGGCCACAGCAGGCTCTACCTGCTTAGGAAACTGAGAGCCTTTGGAATCCGGGGGGCACTTCTTAGAACTTTCTTCAACTCGGTAGTGGCATCAGCCATCTTCTTTGGAGTGGCCTGCTGGGGGAGCAGTATATCAACCAGGGACAGAAATAAACTTGACAAACTGATTAGAAAGGCCAGCTCTGTCCTGGGGAGCCCACTGGACCCAGTGCAGGTGGTGGGTGACAAAAGGATACTGTCCGTGGTGAGCTCCATGCGGGAGAATAACTCCCATCCCATGCATGAGACTGTGATCGCGCTGGGCAGTACTGTCAGTGACCGACTGCTCCACCCTAGGTGTGAGAAGGAGCGCTATCGGAAGTCTTTCCTCCCCACCGCGGTTAGGCTGTACAACCAACACCGACCTAAGCGGAGATCATTACACACAGAGAACTGAAATATTTCTCTGCCTGTTAAATCCCCCCCCCCCCCCCGCTACTTCCTATCTGTCTGTCGGCTATTAATGTAATGCCTTTTACCTTGGAACATTCCTGTACATGTTGTATTTGTATTTGTATCTGCTTATCTTTGCTGCTGTAACACACTGAATTTCCCCATTGTGGGACTATTAAAGGACTATTATTATTATTATTATTATTATTATTATTATTATTATTTTTACATAGTTACATACTGTAGTTGTATTGATACCAGTTATATTTTTACATAGTTACATACAGTAGTTACATTGTTATAGTTTCATACTGTAGTGACTGTTACATTGTTACATAAAGCAGTTACATTATTACCAGTTACACTGTTACTCACAGTAGCTGTCTTTTTACTAGTTACATTATTGTATACAGTCATTACAATGTACCATAGTGACATAAAGTAGTTGAATTGTTACATACAATAGTTATATAGATGTCTTCTACATAGTTACACACTGAGTTTCATTGTTACATATTGCAGTTATTTAATTATATTGTTACATCTTTTCATACTGTAATTACATTGTTGCTAGTTACATTCTTACATAGGTACATGCTGTTGTTACATAGCTGCTAGTTAAAGTATTTACAATGTTACTTAGATAAATTGTGTACATACTTGCTACATAGTTACATATTGTAGTTATATGGTTATATTGTTACATAGTTACGTATTGTTTACCAGTTATATTGTTACATACAGTAGTTACATTGTTATAGTTTCATACTGTAGTGACTGTTACATAGTGACATAAAGTAGTTGCATTATTATCAGTTACACTGTTACACACAGTCTTTTTACTATATACATAAAGTAGTTGAACTGTTACATATAGTCGATACATTGTTATATAGTTACATATAGTAGTTATATAGCTATATTCTACATAGTTACACTCTATATAGGTGATAATTTCTATTGCAATTCCACCTGTGATGATATTGAGATGACTGTCAAGAAGTGATCTCTATAGAACAGGAAGCACAATTTATGCAATTTCAGAATTATTTATAAACATAAAGCTGCTCTGTTCTTATTCTAGGGAATCAGAGTGGAGCTGCGGTTCCAGATGCTACTACTACATAGCATGGACTGGAGGCTGTATACAGTGTACAGAGCTCCATACACTGCAGTGGTGACACCGGGGAACTGTTGCCCCGCTCCCACTCACTTTAAAAGCAGGCCGGCTGTATACATTATATATGGCCTCCAGTGGTTGCATCAGCTGATCAATGCAGCCTCATATATGGAAATTAAATAAGGTACGGGTGTGAGAATTTGGCGAGATGAAGAATTTTTTTTTTCAAAGTTTTAGATTTATTTTAAGGTATTAAAAAATCGGTATCACCATCATTGTAACAACCTGCAGAATACAGGTGACCTGTCATTTTGGCAGCAGAGTAAAGCCCATAAGAAAGTCACACAAACGTAATTTTTCTCTAATTTCACCCCATTCTGAATTTTTTTCCAGCTTCCCAGTATGGAATATTGAATGGTAACATTACAAAGTACAATTTGTCCTGTAAAAATTAAGCCTTCTACGAATGTAAAAATAAAAAAAGTTCTGGGTCTTGGGACTAAAAAACGAAAATGAAAAAATAGCTGCGATGGGAAACGATTAAACTGGTGGCTTAATCCAAGCTACATTAGCGCATTACAAGTAATATGCGAACGCAGGAACGAGTCTCCTCTCCCCATCTGTGGACAGGTTGTTAAAATCTTACGTAAAGAAACTTATTTCATCATTGTCAGATTTGCCTGTGAAATCTCTCCCTGCAAGCTGATAAACAGCGGAATCTATCAGCGCTTTATGTCCGTACTTAAAATCACTCATTTTTTATCCAGCCATGACAGACTGACACTTTTTAACTAATCATTTTTATTTATTTATTCACAAAGCGATTTCTTATGCAGATGACACAACTGCCGAGGATGTAAATCCTGGGAGACCGCCAGATGCATCATTGTATCATTCTGCCACTCCCCCCGGTTCTGCCGCACACCCAACTCATATTGTAATTACAGGAGAATTACCAAGAAAATTAAAGATTTCCCAACCCAATTGAGAATTTTTGATTACTTGCCTAGTATTACAGTATATATTATTGCCCCAGGCCCATCAGAAGAATGTCCCAACTCTAAGATCCCAACTAAGTGCTCATAGCGCTAACTAAAAGTCCAAGGGCAAGCAGCCAATCCAGGGCAGAAGCAATGTATGCTACACAAGCTCCACCCCCTTTTAGTCCTCTCAATCACTGATCACTAGGAACTGGTCACTTGACACACTGCATACAGGCCATATCAGTAGTATAATTGTGTATTAACGCCTCCAAAAATTTATCACAGCTCATTAAAGTGTCAGGGAGAGTCCCCGAATCTTAGGTTCTCTGACATCACCTGCTAAAGGGAATATATTTCCATTTTTTTCGATTTATTTATTAAAACCAGATAGTGAAATCTATCACATTTTTTCTAATAGTTTTTATTTTCTGATTATAGATTTTTTTAAATTCTATTTTCTGTACATGATTATGGGGGCGGCCATCTTGCCGGAGCTTCTCCTCTGCTCTGTTAGCAGCATTTAGTGATATGCTTTACAGAACAGTCATGGCCATAGGCAGCAATAGTCTTGAGACGACACATTGAGGTCTATCGGAGAGCTTTCTAGATATGCTCTGTGCAGGGAGGAGGAAGTGATAAGCTGTGACATCATCCATTGTGAGTAGTGATGTAATGATGGCACAGTAGTGTTAACGATAGAAATGTTATCTTCTATTGTAATCCTGTCTGTGATGTAAATGAGTTGAAAAATAAAAAAATAAATTAAATTAATTAAAAATGTTTATAAAATTTAAATGGGATTATCCAGGATTTTTTTTTTTTATGGCCTATCCCCAGGATATGTCATAAATATCTGGTTGATAGGGAGCCGAGACCTGGCCCCCAGACCGATATTCTTTATGGAGCAGCTTAGCAGCCCAGTGCCTTCAATACAGCTTAGATCCCATTGAAGTCCTGAGAATAGGACATAAAGAAAAAAAAAATGATCCTGGACAACCCCTTTAACATAATAATAGGTAATTTTCAGGTGGCACATTCCCGTTAAATAAGGGTCCATGTCCAATGCCCTAGCTGAGCAACTAGGAACATAAGGACCCATAATGCCCTCTAAGCACCCAACCAAAGAGCCAATCAAGATTTATAAAGTAGATTTCTACACAGGCTCATCCACTCTTTTAACCCATGCCATACCTAGGAAATTGGAATAATGGTGCCCACTGAGCACTCATCCAAAGAGACAATCAATGGCGGCAGCAAAGGATTGTAGACATTCTCCTCCCTATCATAATATAGAGGGGTCTGTAAGTAGACTTACCAGTAGTGCCCTCTACTTTAACCTCATAATTGGATCTTTCTGGGTCATATAGATATGGATAAACTTCTTTGTCCTTCTTTCTGATTTTCTTTGATGGCCGGCAGTCTGTGCACTGTAAATTTATCACCTCTGCCCCCTGGTGCACTGGAGGGAGAAGATTTATGATACACAGCCTACCACTGTCAGAAAGTAGAACAGTAATCCTTTAATGGCAAAAATAGCAGTCGGTTATCAGAAATGGGCAAATCAGTTTGTACCGGGTTTGACCCGAATATTCCAAATTGTTTTTTTTTTTTTTTTTTTTACGTAACAGAACAAATGGAGATTTGTCTCAGACAAACTAAAATGGCTGCCTCATTATACTCTGGGGTCTAAAGTACAAACTAAAATGGCCGCCTCATTATACTCTGGGGTCTAAAGTATAATAGGTGGAGGTCCAGAGGAGGTGAAAAAAAAAAAAAAACATTCACACTCACCTTCTCTTACCTCTATTGGGCTACCTGGCGGCATTCGGCGCTCTCCTGGTGACATCAGTTGCTCTTCTGTGACATCATCGGCCCAGGCACACCAAGTGTCATAATAAATATAGAACAGAATACAATACAGACTTTTTGAAGGATTTTGGTATTATATTGTTACCATAATATTTGTAAGGCTCGGTCTCTTCCAAAAAGCGGGGATTTTTGCTTTCATTGCCTTTTTTTTTTTTTTTTTTTTCTTGCTTTTCGCCACCTAGAAATTTTGGGCTGATGATAAAACTTGATTACTTTGCTTCAGAGCAAAACATTTGCTTTGTGACATTTCCCTTGTAGTGTGTCGCAGGTAAGACGTTTGCTAATCTCACACATCATTACCTGGGTGTTTTAGACGTATCATCATCTTTACAGCGTGTTGCAGCATCACAAAGGAGAAAATAAGCAGACACAAAGGAGTGCGGCGCCTCTTCTAGCATTAAGTGATTAGTTTCACATTACATTGGTTTAGCTCATCTTGTAGCGGAGATCTCAGCCGCCGGAGGACTACTAATACAGTACTGGAGCAAATGTGATATTAATAACTCAGATTCTACATTGGATTAAAGGGATTTTTCCAGGAGTTCAATAGAGATGACCCGTCTATAGGACAGGTCATCAAAATCTGATTGGTGGGATTCTGATGCCCGGGACTTCCACCTATCCGCTGCTTGAAGCAGTTTTGGTGCTTAGGTGAGTGGTATTGACATCACATTCATTACAGGGCAGTGACATCACAAGTGAATGGGGCAATACCAAGCACAGCCACTTCACAATGTATGGCGCTGTGCTTGATATTAAATTAAAGGGGTTGTGTCACCACGGACATTTATCCCTTATCCACAGGATAGGAGATAATTGTCGGATCACTGGGGGACCTGACAATCGGGTCAAGAGGATGGGGGACCGAAAGGAACTCACTTCTATGGGACTGCGACACATTACAGGTCCAGGAGACCCATAGAAATTAATGAAGTGCCAACTGCACATGCGCATTGGCGCTCCATTCACAAGGAGGTCTTGGGGGAACTCTCAGTCTCCCATTCTCCTGATCACTTGGGGATCCTGCGATTGGTCCCCCACTTATCTCCTGTCCTGTGGATAAGGAATAAGTGTCCACAGCATCACAAACCCTTTAAGAGGCCTTTGTGGGGTCCGAGGTGTCAGACCCCAACAATCAAATATTGGTAACCTAAAAGTAAGTTTTCAACAATTTTGGAAAAGCCTTTAATCCCTTCCCCTTTATCTGTTTGTTTGATCAGGTCCCAAAATCATCCTCACCTTTGCAAAGGACCTGTTAGCGATCCCAAAATCTCCAAATACTCGCATTTGCTATAAAATGTCATCTCCTGGACATTTTGCGTTGTGCTTCTCCTCTCTTATGTATGGACGGACAAATGGCATTACCGTCCACTTTGATAATGGAGACTTGTCCTTCTACAATTTGCCACTTTTTAGACATTTTTAAGATCTTTTGATTATTTATTAATTTAGGAATTACCATTTTCATTTCAATTTTTTATTATTTTTACTTATTTTACTCTACATTTACTAAATTCTTCAATTTTACCCTGACCACTAAGCCTAATAATACAGTCATGGCCAAAAGTTTTGAGAATGACACAAATATTATATTTTCACATGATCTGCTGCCCTCTGGTTTTTATGTGTGTTTGTCAGATGTTTTTATCACATACAGAAATATAATTGCATTCATATTATGAGTAACAGAAGCTTATATTGACAGTTAGAATGAGTTAATGCAGCAAGTCAATATTTGCAGTGTTGACCCTTCTTCTTCAGGACCTCTGCAATTCTCCCTGGCATGCTCTCAATCAACTTCTGGACCAAATCCTGACTGATAGCAGTCCATTCTTGCAGAATCAATGCTTTAATTTTGTCTGAATTTGTTGGTTTTTGTTTGTCCACCCGTCTCTTGATGATTGACCACAAGTTCTCAATGGGATTAAGATCTGGGGAGTTTCCAGGCCATGGACCCAAAATCTCTATGTTTTGTTCCCTGAGCCATTTAGTTATCACCTTTGCTTTATGGCAAGGTGCTCCATCATGCTGGAAAAGGCATTGTTGAGTGCCAAACTGCTCTTGGACGGTTGGGAGAAGTTGCTCTTGGAGGACATTCTGGTACCATTCTTTATTCATGGCTGTGTTTTTAGGCAAGACTGTGAGAGAGCCGATTCCCTTGGCTGAGAAGCAACCCCACACATGAATGGTTTCAGGATGCTTTACAGTTGGCATGAGACAAGACTGGTGGTAGCGCTCACCTCTTCTTCTCCGAATAAGCTGTTTTCCAGATGTTCCAAACAATCGAAAAGGGGATTCATCAGAGAAAATGACTTTACCCCAGTCCTCAGCAGTCCACTCCCTGTACCTTTTGCAGAATATCAGTCTGTCCCTGATGTTTTTTCTGGAGAGAAGTGGCTTCTATGCTGCCCTCCTTGAGACCAGGCCTTGCTCCAAGAGTCTCCGCCTCACAGTGCGTGCAGATGCACTCACACCTGCCTGCTGCCATTCCTCAGCAAGCTCTGCACTGCTGGTAGCCCGATCCCGCAGCTGAAACACTTTTAAGAGATGGTCCTGCCGCTTGCTGGTCTTTCTTGGGCGCCCTGGAGCCTTTTTGGCACCAATGGAACCTCTCTCCTTGAAGTCCTTGATGATGCGATAGATTGTTGACTGAGGTGCAATCTTTCTAGCTGCAATACTCTTCCCAGTTAGGCCATTTTTGTGCAGTGCAATGATGACTGAACGTGTTTCTTTAGAGATAACCATGGTTAACAGAAGAGAAACAATGATGGCAAGCACCAGCCTCCTTTTAAAGTGTTCAGTGGTGTCATTCTTACTTAATTATGACAGATTGATCTCCAGCCCTGTCCTCATCAACACCCACACCTGTGTTAATGGAGCAATCACTGAAACGATGTTAGGTGGTCCTTTTAAGGCAGGGCTGCAATGATGTTGAAATGTGTTTTGGGGGATAAAGTTCATTTTCTAGGCAAATATTGACTTTGCAAGTAATTGCTGTTAAGCTGATCACTCTTTATAACATTCTGGAGTATATGCAAATTGCCATTAGAAAAACTGAAGCAGTAGACTTTGGAAAAATTAATATTTGTATCATTCTCAAAACTTTTGGCCATGACTGTAGACTGACACTTGCCAATTCTACAGAGGTTTTCTTTGCAGCAATCACTTTGTTTACATCACAGGCGGCAATAGAAGATAACACCTCCATAGATAACACCATTGACCCACCTTTACATCCACTACTGACAATAGATGATGTCATAGCTTATCTCCTTCCCCTCTCTGCACAAAACTCTCCCATAGACCTCAATGAGCCACCTCCAGACTATCGCTGTCTATGACCTTTGCTGTTAACAGAGCAGAGAGGAAGCTCCGGCAAGATGGCCGTCCCCATAATCATGTACAGAAAATAGAACAAAAAAAAAAAATCTACAATCAGAAAATAAAAGATTAGAACAAAGTGATAAATTATTAATAAATCTGAACTTAAAAAATCAAATTTTAAAAAATAAATAAATAATAATAATTATTATTATTTTTTTAAATTGGTGCTGCATTCCTTTTAAGGTAACCAGTATACTTTGTATCCCCCACAATGATGCCTCCCGCACACGTCCTCTACCACCGGGCTGTGCATGGAGTTAAATCCCGCAGACGGCCGGAATCACAAACAATTCGGGTTGATGATTACTAGAAATAACTCTTTCATGTTTTTTGGAAATAAGCGATCAGTGTTATTTATAAAGCCTTGCTAGCTCATCCAACACCGAGTTCCAGAACTGGAATCACACTAATGGTGAACATAAGTCTTGCCAACTGAATCTTTCTGCCAGAGTATTGTTCATGGATTAGATTTCCAAATTTAGAGCGGAAAATCTGTTCTGTATTTTTAACGGCTAGTTGAGCTGTATGTAGGTGTCGCTGGTATCAGGAGCTATGTTAGGAAGCAGACTGAGCCGCTATCCAGATGTCTGTAAAGTTCTACGGACTATCGATGCAAAGTTTGAAAAGTAGAATGTGATGATACAGTATGAAATCCTAGGCTAAATTCACACGGGACAGAATTGCTACAGATTTTTCTTGTGGATTTGCAACCGAAAAATCCACACCAGAATATAATACAGATGTCATGCATATTCTGCTGAATTTTTCCATGCAGATAGTTATCAAAACATACAGATTCAAAAACAACTGACTTTTTTGTGTTCTAAAAATTAATTTTGCAAATATCGTGAAGGTTCGCCAGTTTAGTATCGAACCGAAATTGGTTTTCATCTAAGGGACAAGGAGTTCTTAAGCCAACTAGAGGAGATGATTCTGAGAGTCCTATCTGCATCTACTGTATACAGAACATGTACTTTAATGAGAGAGTCTAAGGCTACATTTAGATGACCGAGGTGCAAAATGGCCGCCATTTTTGACAGCCCTCTTGCAGCCATTTTCATGGATCCCCCATACATTACAGTGTATGGAGGAATCCGTGAAAACAGACAAAAATAGGACATGACCTTTATTTTGAGGGTTCGTTACAAAGGACCGTCAAAATATGGTCAAGTGAATAGCCCCCATTCACTTGCCTCTAATTTAATGTTCTCGTGTGGTCTGTTAAAAGAAAATGCACGTCACATGGCCATTATTCACTGTTGTGTGAATACAGCTTAAGTGTGATCTGTAGCGTTCGACTCATTCCTTCCGACTGCCTACCAATCCATCCCCTATACATGGGCTTGGTCGAGCATGCATGTGTTTTTAATAGGGAAAGAGAAGTAAGTCACTGCCAGACAACTCTGGCAATGACTTTATTTTCCTCGAGACATGTTCCAATCCAAATGCCTAAACCATCTTCTCCGACATCTTCCATAGCGGAAAAGCTGGGATGCCCCATACACAATGGATGGTCAAGCGGTCCCATCAAAATTGGCAGGGTTGGTTGACATTGGTCTAATGTGTATGATCAGCTTAAGAAGAAGCCTTAGAATGGAATTCTGTAGGTTTGCTCTGAACAGGGTTGCACTTGATGGACATGTATCTTTCTTCATCCTATGTAACTACAGTACAAAGAAAGGGAATCCCTTCGCCTAAGGGACCACATTCCCCTGGAGCCAATCTTCTTTGCACATGCCTGTTGACAGCTTGCATTGTATCTAATGCTTCTTCTAGGGTTTTATACCATCTACAGTACCATCTGGATGAGCAATCCTGGACCATGTGCTCTTTTTCCTGGCGCCTTCTAGGTTTCTAAAATTAAGCAAATGAGATAAATACAAGTTGACTTCACAGGCCGATCAGAATGACCATAAACTATCGCACTATCCCCCAGTGATCACTTAACATTTGCCATCAATTAGGATATTGATTTATGAATTAGCGAGTTCTATCTATTTTCAATCGCTGCTTTAAGTCTTAAAGAAATTGTGGACATTTCTTGTCACTCATTGAAGATCTGCCTAATCTGAAAGTCCATAGAGAGAGTGACTCCCCCCACCCCCCCACCCATGCAACGAAAGGTTAGTCTGTGGATGATTCTCACTCGAAGAGGCCCTTCAATAAGATGAAGTCTGGGATGAACCAGTGGCAGGTTCACAACACCTTAACACCCCCATCACTCAGCCAATATTTCTAGGAAATCTTGTGGCAAGCCATGTAGTTCCACATTGTAGTGTCACATTGAAATAAACGACCAACCATGTTACAAGTCATCGGACTGCTACTAGTAGTAGAACATCCATATACCATATATATAATAAGGTGTATGATCAAGGGTTGTCTTGTGGAGACAACTGCTTTAAACAAAGTCTTAATTTCCTATGTGATTGGGGACAGGAGGCATAGATGTGACTAGCCTTACCTTCACACAAATTTCTTTTAGTTTCCAGTTTCTCACAACTAGTGTTGGGCGAACCTCGAGAGATCTATCTTGTGGTTCGCCGGTCAGGTTAGTTTTAAACCAGAACATATATTGTTAAACTCTGGGGTGTCTTCAGATTCCAGGCTATAATAAGTGAAGGCCCAGGGGAGGCGAGTAAACATAACAAACAATAATCACCTCTTTTGGGCTCCATCGTGGCATCTAGAAGTCCTTTGGCTTTCCCTTTTGGTCTTTTCTGGTCTCTTTGTTCCTAAATGTCATGACATCAGCGCATCCCACATGTCTCAATGGACACTGAGGCCTGTGATTGGACCTTAGTGGTCCCTCGGGGTCATTCACATAATTTTGGAGGCTGGAAGAGGTCTGAAAAGAATGTCAAGGGACTGCCAGATGCCATGACAGAGCCCAGGAGAGGTAAGTAAGATTGTTTGTTAGGTTTACTCATCTCTTCTGGGCCTCCTCTTATTGTACTCTGGGGTTGAAAGAGACCCAAATGTGTAATAGAGGTTCATGCATGTCGAAGCCCAAAAATTTTGGGTTTGCCCAAACCTGGAATTGTTGGAAAATTTGTAACAAACCCTGCATACTCCAAACTGGTTCACTCATCACTACACACAATATAAACTCGATAGAATATTGAGACATGATAGCAAAACCCTTGACAGACTGTAATTCACATCATGACCAGTTAGTGGTGATATATAAACACATACAGAATAGACATCTCTTAACAGAGTATTTAGAAATTGTGTTGTTTCTAAAGCTGGCCATCTTATACCACACATCTTAGAATATGTCGAACCAAGAGAAAAGTAAGAAATGGCACATCTGTATCCATCAGATTTGGTCTCAGTGGGTCTCAAAGTACAATGAACCCTGGCATTGTCTAGGTATAATCCAGGTACATCCTTGTAGGCTTATGAGTGGACCACCTGGACATATAGAGTCAAGAGGTGGTTCGGAAGAGGTTAACCAAACTGGAGATCACTTATGTGTGGGCACATTGGTATAGTTACAGAGGAAAGCCACAGAGCGGAGCAGAACTGAATCTGTCCATACTGTGTAATTTTGCTTTTATGTTTTAATGTTACCTGGAAGTTAAAGCTCTTTTAATCTCACGGGTCTGAAACTTCAGCCACTTGTTAAGATTCACGTAGGTTAGGTAATTATACCATAGAAAGACATCGCAGCAGGATGGAGAAAACAAAGAGCTTGTGATGTACAGTAAAGATATAAAGGAATCTGTTGATAAAAAAGACACGTATTTAACTGCAATAAGTTGATACATCAAACCAATTGAGGAGAGCGTCCTACCGGGGTAAAGGTGGGAGACTCTGCAAAGCATTCTGTTTCCATATAATGAGTGCTTACTCTATACTGTGCAAGCAAAGGGTTTGCCTACACGCTTCACAGTTCCCATTCTGCATTCTTATTTAATGGCTTGACATCCTATGACAATTATCATTATTTCTGTCCAATTTTCTCTGTGAAGTAGCTTCGACACAGATCAATGCATCTTACTGTCTTTTTTATGGTGTAGTAACATTACATACTGACAGCTGGAAGACTTAATTGGTCCAGTGACAGAAAATGCAATGACTATTCTGCGAGTCACATCTTCCGTCTGACCTTGCGTTTAAATCAAAGGTAAATGTTCCTTTCATTTCAAAGGACATGAAATCGGAAGATGAAGCGGGGAACATTCGCTTCCTATTATGCTAATATTTGTATTTCATTTTGCATAAATAATTGAAAGGGAAACACAATGAATCTAACAGCGCTGCCCCTTAGAACATAGAAACTAGCAATTTCCTCTGACCGCACCTGCATGAGCAAATTTGGTGGTTTCTGCAATTCTCAAAGCGATTCTCCACCTTCTGTCCTCTTCTCCAAAATCATGCGCTCCAGGGTACCTGTTGGACCTCAGTGGTAAACCCACGGGGCCTGATAAGAGGCTGCAAGAGCCTGTGCATGAAAACTGTACGGCGGAAAAGAAAACTGTAAGCTCAAAAGAGGTGAGGAAAGGTGAGTATTAGTGTGGTCCGCACCTGCCCTCAGTCTCCACTTGCTATGCTCTGGGGTCTGGTACCCATCTTTTCTCACCTCACCTCTCCAGGATCTCATCTTCACCTGTGGACTTCCGGGTCCTCTTCTAGCATATTATATGACGTCACAAGCTCCAGGGCCTCAGAATCAACGCCAGGGCGCTTGATGTTGGAGAAGACACAAGAGTCTGCAGGTGAAGAATGGACACTAGGAAAGAAGATCAGACAACCAAGAGAAGTTTGGAAAGGGGAATAAGTTTTTTTTTTAATTTACGCTAGGTTCACACTAGGGTTTGGCTTTCTGTTCTTCAGGTCCGGTTGGGGACCCGAAGAACGGAAACATAATTTGCTTAAAAACCAGTTACCTGCAGAAACTAGACTATAATAGACTATAATGGGGTCCACTGAATTTTCGCCCAAAAAATACGGAGAGAAAAGTCCTGCGTGGACTTTTTGGACATTTTTCAAGCGGAATGGGGGACGGAAACACCCAATGGAGACCGAGCACTAGTATGAACCTAGCCTTAGCCTTTCCTGGGTTTCAATATACTCTGGGCTCTGAAGAGAACCCAAAATTTTGGGTTTTTGACATAACCCAATTTTTTGGGGTAAATTTGGAAAGAACTTGTCTCGTTATGAACCATTTCACTCATCTCTAACCATTATCTTAATTAGTTATTGCTTTTTATCTGAAAATTCATCAGATCTTTTTCTTCAGATGGGTCATGTGATGTCATTCTGACCTGCTGGGATTTATATGCCTCTTTTCTCTGTATAACAATTTTGCTTCCTGGGTATGATGGACTGTTCCACACAAGGTCTCCACAATAGACATAAACTCCTATTACAGTCACTGCTGATGGTTAGACAGGCTTCTATCGAACAGCTATAAGGAGAAAGATGAAATTGCAGTTAAAAGATAATTGCACTGTCCTCCAGCAGGCAGAGATGGCACTGTCTCTACCTGTCATGTAATGCTGCATTATGGGGTTGACAGCAAGCACAGAGAAAAGAAATCTAAAAACCAATATGGTGTATAATGAGGAGCAGAAGAGAAGGGATATGAGTACAATATCCATAAAAGAAGCCTGGAGTGTAAAAGACTATTAGGTAAAGGGTGCAGTAATGGTAAAAAAAATGTGTTTTCTGGACTACTTCTTTAAGGTCTAATATTCTGCAGCTTTCCTAATATATCTATATAAAGGTCAGAGCTTTGTCTACCTGATACAGAGCCTGCTTTCCAGGATGCGGATAAGGTTGACAATGATGTCCTTCTATATTTTGGCAGATACAGCATAAAAAACAAATTCAATACAGGGAATCACTTATATTCAAATTACCTATATGGAGTCGTGTGAGTGGAGCTTCTCCTCGAAAGACTCCCACTGGCTATGCCCCTCCAACCCGTATTGATGTCTGGAGACCTCATCATAAGCCATCTCCAGTGACATTTGGTGCTTGCTCCACTGTACATACACCAGATTCCCCTGGAGGTAGTTTGTGATGATGTATTTGGGCTATGGCACATAAAACACGTCATGTTTGTCTTACCTCTAATATAGCTCTTATAGAGTGTTCCATTTGGAATCAGAACAAGGCCAGCCTAAAATAGGAGCCCATTTATATATGGGTCTCATAAAACCTGCCTGGTCAAATTACCATGGTGACACAATCCTACTATTCTATAAATTATCTTTCATTTCATAAGTCTACTATGCCATAATTGCCTTTACTTAAAGGGGTTATCCAGGGACTTAAAATTAACTTACATGGTCAGAGCATTTGTTGCAGCTGGACCTGTGGCTTCTGGGCTAGTTCCAACTCCTAGTCACATGATCTGAACCAGTCCCTGTCCCCCGGATTACTCCATCTCTTTCCTCCTGTGATATGGAGACTGGCTGTCTATAGTAAAACAGAAGCGGAGGGAGTAAGGGGAGCGATCCAGAGGATGGGGCTTGGAACCCAGCGGCAGCAAATACCCCGACAAGGTAAATTAATTTCAAGTCCCTAGACTTCCTATGCCAACAATCACCTTGGCAAGGTAAAACACTACCTTCTCAAAACTAGGTCTTTAGTAGAGATGAACGAACCTCTTAAGGTTTGTTTCGTGTCCGGGTTCAGTGTCCCGGGTCTCCGTTTCTTTTCAGGTCCAACAAGTTCAGTATGAACCAGTTCACCCATCTTTAGTCTTTAGTAACAAGCTCTACAAAAATATGATCCAATGAGTAAGCATCTCGTAATCCTAAAATCTGATACCCGGGCCCCTTAATAAGACCTCTGGCAATAGCATAATAAGGTGGACTCATCTGACATTACAAAGGGCCAGTGTTTGCCAACATATGTGCCCTTCCTTACCTTTTTTCTTGGCTCCATATGACTAACTTTTCAAAACAACATGATTTTGCAACATTGTATCACATGATGTGTATATGTGGCCACCTAGTGGTTGCGTTGTGGATTTCAAGCAGTCCAAGAGTTTGGTACTATGTTTTGATTGAAAAAATTGAAGTCCTGAGCCAAATTTGAGCTAAAATAAAGATTGACTCAAGCTTCTTGGAGAGCTCACTGCAACTTTGGTACTTAAATTTTCCTCTTCTTCCCCATTTTTTCCTTTAGCAGGCCATTTAGTACATGCGCTCACACCTATGAGTCTACTAGTTTAGCCTTAGTATGGCATGTTATTCGATTCCACAAATCCAATCGTTTATATGCTTGCTAACAATAAGAAATCAGACCAATGCTGAATTTTCCTTCCTTTACACTTTTCCCTCTGAAACATCTTCAGGATTAACCACACTTCTGTGAAAACATATTGGTGATACTGCCAATATGTTAATGGCTTCAGCTAGCCCATGATTATCCTGGCGAGTCGCATCTCATCACTTTGCCTAAATGAGCTCATAGAAAAACAAATAGCAAGCTCTTTGGCTCACGGTCTATACATTCCTTAGCATTGTGCAGAACTTTCAGGTTAAACACCTATAGAATTCCTGGAACGATATTGCAACATTGGAGAGAATTAATTCAATCTCGGCTGAAATTAAGGCTTCAGTATTTGCAAAGACTTCTCTTTGTGATCCTCCAGCTCGGGGATTTGAAGGCCACAGTGCTGGTTTTGTGTTCGGATGTTCACAGCTGTCAAACATTGGGCTCCCTCCAAATTCCGAGTTCCTGAATCCAATAAAGGCAAAGTACAAATTAGACAGTAATTTTGAGACAACACAAGATGTACATGTAGACTGTCGACTGCTGGGATTATGCTTCTATAACAATATCTCCGATTCTCTACAGCAGTAATAAAGAAGTTTGTATTCTCTTCTCTTTCATTGACATTTCAATAACATTTTCGTATTGAAGCTACATTATGTATTGGTACAAAGGAGAATTCCCTGCTAGCTGCTGGTTCACTGCAAATATTGTCTTAGCAGCTAATACATTTGCAGTGTATGGGTCCCTACAGTGTCTGCTTCAGGCTTACGTAGACCCTTGGGCAATAGAGAGTACCAATGAAGTTTTCGTCATGGTTTTTTCTGCTTTCATGGCGTTTTTTTTTTACATTACGTATGTTGTTTTAGCCATTTCTACCAAAAAAAGGTGCAAAACACAAAACCACCAAAAACAAACTAATAGTAGATTGTATGAATATGTTTGTTAAAGGGGTTGGCCAGGAAATACAATTTTTTTAATGGAGGCGGGGGAAGGTGAAAAAAACAAAACAAAAAAAAACATACTCACTTGTCCCTGGTGCTCCAGCATCTCCCGCCTCTGTTTGGTCCATCAGTGCTCCGGGGCTTGTCCTCGCCGCACGTGACCATTAAGGACCCGGAGTGTTACAGGTGATGTATGTCATTTCCTTAGGCTGCTGAAGCCAATCACGTGCGATGAGGATATTCCCATAGTAAGAAGTTATCCCCTATTCATAGAAGAGGGGGTAATTTGAAGATCAGTGGGGGTCCAACTGCTCAGACCCCGACTGATCAGGAGAATGGGATAGTTTGGTTCCCCATGCTGATTGGAGCATTGGTTGCATGGGTTCCTCTCCACTTATTTTAATGGGAGAGATGACTATGGGAGTCCTGGACTTTAGCTGTAGTTAGTTCTCCATTATGAATGAAGAGGTGATTGAGTTTGGCCACTCAATCATTCACTTCAATGGCAGCTCCAGAGATAGCTGAAGTATAGCGCTCCACTTTCTCTAGCCCTCCCATTGAAATGAATGGAGGGGTGCAAGTGCTGGACAGATCAACTTCCATTCAGAATGAGGGACTACACTTCCTCCTTCTTCTGGTCGGTGTAGGTCTAAGTGATTGGATTCCCACCAATCTGCAAGTCATTCCCTGTCTTATGGATAGGGGATAGAGATAGGGAACGTCATGAGATTTGTTTTGCAATATTTAGTTTAGGACGGGACTTGCTTGGTCTGAACCGGAAGTGTTATATCCTGGGGTCTCTTCAGACTTCAGAGTATAATAAGTGCAGGCCCCCAATTACAGGTCAATGCGGTCCCTCGGGCTACTGATGTCACCCAGGAGGATAGTGGAGATGTCCATGAAAGGAGCACTGGATGCCCTGAAGGAGCCCATGAAAGGTGAGGGAGGATCTGTATGACTGACCCCAGAATATAATAATGATTCATAAATGGTGGACCACAAAAATTTCAGATTCAGCCAAATCTGAGATTTTTTTTTTTAAACTTTTAATGAACTCATTTCAGATAGGTTCGCTCATCTCTAACATGTTATATGAGAATTATCTTTTAACCCTTTAAGGACGCAGGTTAGTGTGGGGGGTACATACATAATTTTGGGGTACATATAATGTTTTGACTAGCATTTATTGATGTTTTTGAGGGTTCATTAAAAAAAAACACAATTCTATTGTTATTTTTTGCATTTTGTCTTTACGGTGTTCACTCTATATTAAAAATTACATGGCAGCTTTGTCCAGCAGGTGATTACGATTACAACGATACTATATTTATATTAGTTTTAGTATGTTTTACTGCTTTTACTAAATAGAACATCATTTTTCAAAAACGAGCAGGTTTGTTGAAGGAGATATTTCAGGGCTCTTTATTTGTGGAGTAGTTTTTGTTGGTACCAATTTTTAGTATGTGTGATTTTTGATCACTTTTATTGCTATTGCTAAGGGATAGATAATGTTATATTTGGATAGTGCAGACTTATACACACATGGGGATGCCTAACATGTTTGTTTACTTTATTTTGTCCACATTATGTATTTTTTTTATGATAAGGTGCCTTTTTTGAACTTTTTATTATTTATTTTTATACTTTCTTGTTAACTTTTTTAAATTTTTTTTTTTTTACTTTTTTAGTGTCCCACAACGGGACTTGAACCTGGGATCTGTCGATACCCAATGCTGTACATCTCGCATAGTATTCCTATGTGGGATAAAAAGCCAGGAGGCTGTTGCTTGGTTTCCTGGCTGACATGGTAATCCCTCATAAGATGGAGGGGGTTCTGAGGTGTAGAAGGGGGTGGGACAAGTGCTGCAACTTAATTTTTTTGGACAGCTGATCAGTTGGGAAGCCAGGCATTGGACATCTGCTGATCCAATATTGATCCTGTGGACCTAAGTCCTGGAAAACCCCTTCAATCTAAATATGTTGTGTAAAGGTCATAAAGGTCATTCCAGGGCTGACTCTGAAACAAGTGACTAAGATATCTGGAATAAAATCACCCGGTTAGAATAATTATTTGTTTAATCTTTGTCTTCTTTTAGTTTGCTGATTTATTCGGAGACTTTCCTCTTGCTCATTGCCATTTCTCACATTCATTTTCGTTTTTCCAGGTGTTGATCTTCCATTAAGCTCACTAATTTCTGTAAGTTCTCATTTGCAGATCATTATCTTTCCATGAAATTGGCAAAACTGTCATTTGTAAATCTCATTAGAATTGTTCTCTTTAATAACAAAGATATGAATATTTGAAGTCTTTTATGTCAGTATCAATGGGTAAGATTTAGAAGGTGTTTTTGTTTTTCAAGGGGGGTCATTCGAACCTTTTTGGTAGCAGTAACAAGCAAAACCTATAGAGGGGAACATTGTTTGCCCTAGTTAGATTTTTACATACAGACCTAACTGATCTCCAGTTTGGTTAACTAATGCAATTTCTCATGAAACCAGTCCAACACAACAACATAACAAAAGCCTTTTAAGTGTTAGGAATCTCAATGTCTGCTCCTGCTTCTCCATCTTGCAGCCATCTTTCCTTCAGTGCAGCACTGTTCGCAACTGTTGTTCTAAGGTTGCCATACCTATCAGTCACACTATGGCTGGGGCTGCTCAGTGTTGCCTCACCGTCCATTCCAGGGCTGAGTCAGGGTATTTAAACCTGGCTCTGGCTCTTATTATTTGCCTGTGATTGCTTTAATTTTCATGCTCTATGTTCCTAGAATTTACTCCTAGTAAATGTCTCTGTTTTCTGCTGATCTCCTAGTTGACTGAACTTGGCTGGTTCTCCTGGTTTACCTTTCTGTTCTTGATCTGGCTTCATCTGTGGCTCTGGTTTTGACCATGGTTTGGACCTATAATTAAGTACACACTTGAAAAAGGGGTACTAAAGAAACTCGTTGTGTGTTTTATCTCCTGAAATAAAAGATTTTGCCCTAACTTCACTGGTCCTGCGCAGTCCCTGTAATCCTGGTCCTTGGTTATATACAGTGTACAATAAGGTACTGTTAATAAATCCGACACATTGAGTGTGGCAAATTTTTGTACAAAAACTTGAACAGGTGTAGGTTTCATTTTTTTCATTGGGACAAAATAAATGTTAGCCAAGTTTTGTAGCGTTGTAAAAAATTTTGGTGCAATTGGTGTTTACCCCAACAGACTTGAAAACTAAAATGGCAGTCTTAACAATTTTGCTACCATACTCATACCAAGAAGACAATTTTTTGGACTGTCATAAAAATTCTACAAAATGTTGTCCCTATTACATCTGTACCTTAGATACAACCCTTGTGGCTGCCATGGGGTGAATCCCCAAATTTCCCCAACTCCCCATCTCTATAAGCACTGTGATCTAGATAACGCTAATTTAACTCTGAATCTTGGACCTTCTGCCACTTTTGCTAACAAGATAATACTAGGAAGCTCACATATTGCGTCCCCACTGTCCATGATATTTAACCTTTAAATGGCTGTAAAATGTGTGTTTGGCAGAAGGATGTAGCAACTGGTGCTTCGCGTCCTGTAATTGAAGAGTGAAATAGCACCAAGTGACTGGAGCAGTAAAAGACTTGGCTGTGAATACACAAAACGTAAATCGGGCAAAAAGAAATTACACGCCTAGGGGCAGAGGTGGGAAGGAAATGGATAGGCTTCCTCTTTATCTTGACAAGCTGTAAAAATCAATGCTGAACAGTCATGAGTTTTCTTGTTCAGAACGAATATTGCTCTAAGCAGAATGAAAAAAAAGCTATTAGACACAGAATATTGCACAGAGACTTTCGGACACTGTCACATGTCACCAGCTTTTGGCTCTGAAAAACATGAGTGGGAGACAATTGGGTCAGATGAGATGGTGGTGGCATCGGGTTTATCTTACATAAACTGCATATCATAATGGAAACTTTGGCCCACATTTATCATGACCAATGTACCTTGAAAGTGGTCTCAACTTGGAAAATTTTTGGAGCACTGTGGTACAATTCAACCTTTGTACCTGACTCGCCACTTTTTTAGACAGTACACTCCAGAAAACTGTGAGTCCTTATCTGTAAAGTTCTTCTATATTCATAGCTGATCCAATACTAAACATTGCTGCAGACAGATACAGGGTCACTACAGCCAGAACTTTCTGGTGCTCTTATTGTTACCTTTTTTTTTTTTACCTATCCTTACTGGTAGGATTTTGGAATTGATAGGGGTTCGACACCCAACTGTTTATAATTGAGATCACATATGTAGAGTGGATTATTACATTGTGTGGTATTGGTTTCATAAAAAATTTACATGACTTACTTAAATTAGAGATCAGATAAATGTAGACACTTCTGTATATATCTCAGGAGTGGTTTTTATGGACCTGTGAATACCAATATAGAGATAGGCAAAAAAAAATTCAGATCCAATTTGTTCAAATTGTCCATCAGATTCCATTTATTCTGAATAAATTTGGTATGAATCTAAAGTGTCCCAAATGCCCTGAAAAAATAATTTATTTATTTTCAACTACCCAGAATAACCTAAACCATTTGTTCTCATCTTACAGCTGTCATTGGCTGGTTCCAAGCATATGGTTTAGGTTACTTTTGGTCATTGAAAGATCAATGGCCAAGAGATACTAGTTAGATTGTCAGCCAAGATCTATTTGGAATCGAAATCTTTGGAAAGTTTGTAACAAATTTGACTTGTGCTGAATCAGTTCACTCATGTTGAAAAATTAATAATAAGTTTCGTTTGTAAATAATCGGTTCCCTCTTCTCTACAAAGATATCTTCTTAAAATGTGTAGCTAGTTTGATTTGTGCCTAACTGGTTTACTCATCTCTACACAGATAAATGTGAAAAATTTGTAACATGTTTGATTTGTACCAAATTGGTTCACTCATCTATACACAGATTTGGAAAAATTGTAAGGAAATTTGTGCCGAATCGGTTCACTCATATCTACACAGATAACTTCTGAAAATTTGTAACGAGTTTGATTAGTGCCGAATCGGTTCACTCACCTATAACCAGATTTGGAAAATTTGTAAGGAATTTGGTGCCGAATCGGTTCACTCATGTTTACACAGATAACTTCTGAAAATTTGTAACGAGTTTGATTAGTGCCGAATCAGTTCACTCATCTATAAACAGATTTGGAAAATTTGTAAGGAATTTGGTGTCAAATCGGTTCACTCATCTATACACAGATTTGGAAAATTTGTAAGGAAATTGGTGCTGAATCGGTTCACTCATCTGTACACAGATAAAATCTGAAAAATTGTAGCAAGTTTGATTTGTGCTGAATTGATTCACCTTTCTATACACAGATTTGGAGAATTTGTAACAAGTTTCATTTGTACCGAATCGGTTCACTGGAATTTGATTGGTGCTGAATCATCTCTGCACAGATAACTTCTGAAAATTTGTAATGAGTTTGATTTGTACCGAATCGGTTCACTCTATCTATACACAGATTTGGAGAATTTGTAATTTGATGAGTTTGATTTGTGCCGAATCGGTTCACCTCTTTGAGAATTTGATTAGTGCTGAATCGGTTTACTCATCCTTGCACAGATAACTTCTGAAAATTTGAAGCTGGTTTTGAGGCAGAGCTACTGATATTTAACAGTCACAAATAAGTTATCTATTGCGCTCTGGTAACCTACGCATTTTGGAGAACAAGATACTGTATAATGTTGCTGACCTAATGGATCTTTTCCTTTCCCAACTTAAGTTGATTCTTATCCAAGTAATTTACTTTCTGTGTAAATCTAAAAATTATGCACAAAAATTGTACTCATTTATGTCTGCAACCTAAAGGCAACCCTAAAGGACCTAATGATGAATCAAGCCGTACTATGTCCAGAGGCACCAGATGATCAGCAGTGCTGTACCATTAGCTGATGTAGCTATCCATATCACATTCCCTCTGGAGATGCAATGAGCTGTTAAAAGGAAAACCAACCCAATATGGTGATATGAAAGCATGTCAGATCTTCATCTATGCAGGTCATCAATACAGCAGGCACCATCCATATTCTGTACAGATGGTGCAAACTTTATATTGAATCTGACATAAAAGCCATTGGAAAGCTTTTGATAATGTCAGGTTAATATTTCCTGTAACTGTTTATATACAGTAAGAGTCAAGTTAAACATTGCTACATCTGTAGGTAAACTAACTGTCCCATTGCTTTATAAGCTCTACTAAGATGATAGGCTTGCACCTGATAATCACTTCCCTTTAATTGTAAGCACATGACTGGCATTTAAAGGGATCCTAACAGATGAGCAGAACAATATACATATAGTCAAGAGAATAACAAACCTCAGATAAGCAATAACACATGACAAATGACACCATGTTATTACTTATTACTTATTTAATAAAAACTAGACCAAATCGGTGTTTAAAAAATTAAGTACACCTTTAATATTTCTGTTCACAGGGTAAGTAGCAACCAGTCAAATGCCCTTGACTACTTGATCATCAGCAAGTGTATCCTTCTCTATAAAAGCAGATGTTTTGGCAGTTTGCTGGTCTGAAGCAGTCAGGTGTGTATTAACATAATGTAAAGGAGGAAAGACATCAGCAATGATCTTAGAGAAGCAGTTGTCACTATCTATCAATGCAGGAAAAGTTATTAAGCTATTTACAAACAATTTGAAGTCCATTATTCTACAGCAAGAAAGATTATTCAGAAATGGAAAGCATTCTAGACAGTGGACAGTCTTCTCATGAGTTTTTCATTATATTCTAAAACATAAATCCATAGAATTGAAAGAGGGTGGACTTCATTTTTCTCATGATAAGGAAAAGATTGTAATAACTTGTAATGTATTCACTTATATCTCTGGTCATTCTCAGGCATATGACCAGACATATGTCCAGTGGGTGTTGTGTATGCACTGAATCACTGAGTAGGACCGCCCACTGGACTCCTAATCCTGAAATGGGCAGAAATAAAGGTGAATGAATCACAAATTATATTTAAACTTTTCCCTCTACACTATATATTAATCTGCTCAGCTCTTTCTGCTCTATAATGTGCTGTCTGCTGACTTGACAGCATTTCCATGGTGACAGGTTCTATTTAAGCCTTTAATGTTACTCGATTGATGAGCTTTTTTGATCTATTGTCTGGTTTGTTCATATACATCTGTGTCTATGACTCCAATTCCAGCTCCATGAGACCATAAATCGATGCCGTTGAGCCCTGACTATTCCGATTTGATGTTTTGTGTTATCTGGTTATCTTTCAGCTGTCACGCTATAGGGCTCTGTTGATGACCATGACCAGCCTCTGACTGGGGTTCCTTGGACTCGCCAGTGAAAATAGCTTTGCATATAACCCTCTATTAATATAGATTATCTAAATGTCCAACGTAATCTTAATCTTAGTTGTTGTCTCTGTACAGAGAAGACAGTTCATCAATAAGGTTGATGAAGGTCAGTAGGTTATTTGGGAATTATCCAGTAAGGAATATATCCTATTGGAAGTGACTGGTTCCTGATGGAGCTGTCTATAGCTAGACCTTTGAAGCTCTCTTATGATTGTGCAAGACTGGTCCCAGCAGAAGAGCTGGAGAGTCAGTCCGACTGCAGCTTCTACTTGGGAAGTCTCTTTGACCAAACACCATAAATCTCCTTATGGTAATATATGTGTAGTAACATTGTAACCTAGTTAACACGGCTGGATAAAGACAGAAATCCATCAAGTCCAACCTCTAAACATACTAAGTTGATCCAGAAGAAGACAAATACAAATTCCTTCCCTAGCCCAAATATGGCAATTAGACTAAGTTCTATCCCAAAAATTCTAGTTAAGAGCAACTGTCAGTTTAATAATCGAACCTGTCCCCTTGTCTTATTACATGAGTTCTCTATCCAATGCTGTTGAACTGAATCAGGCTTCTCGATCTCTACCCAAGTTTTGGTTAAAATCTCTCCAGGTTCTGCTGGGACACCAACCGCCTCCAAATTTAGCAAATTTGATATAGCCTTGTACTACTGGGGCATGCACAGTGGTGAACTGTTTCTAGCTTCATCGGATTGCACCTTGCTGTACAGAGTACGCTTGTCGTGTACAAGGCAATGGTGCATGCTCCAGACGTGAAGAAGACTGGTGGTGACTATAGTGGCCAAGGATTGTCTCAAGACTGGAGAAGTGGAGCTGGATACCAGATTGCTTGACTCTTCTGTACGTCATCCACACCTACTTGACTCTTCACAAGAATATGGTGGTCACTGATTTGCTTCATCGGAGAAAACTTACAAGAGCATGTTTGGAAATATTGTCCGGTCATGTAATAAGGCATTGTGTCAGTTCAAGCTGGCAAAAAAACCTGAACAGTTCCCTCTAACCACTTCAGTAGCGGGCTATTTTTCCTGGTTCAGAATCGGCCATATTTTTTGCAGTTTTGAGTAGTAAAACTTTTTTTTTTCCTTTGAGTTCAAATAATTTTTGTGTCTTTTTTTTCAGTGATAAATTGAGCTTTATGTTTAAATTTTATTTCTCCAAGTTAATTTCTTTATTTTAATATCTAAGAAAATGGAAATAAAAAGGAGGGGAAATGTTTTTCACACTTTTCATGTTTGTTTTTTTTAATACCATGAAGTTCTACAAACATTTTTTGTAATAGTTTATCCTTTCCATGATGGTCATTTTTACTTTGGTGAGCTTGTTGTGTGTCACTGGGGGGAGGGCTAGAACCTGTAATGGGGGCATGGTAGTGGCATAAGGGGGTTCACTTTATTTTTGTTTTATATATTGTGTAGACTTACTTTCTCGGGATTTTTTGGGCACCAAACCTTGGAGTTCTTGGCTGCTTTCTCCTAATGTCCAATGTTCACAGGTAGATACCTGTGCAAAGGGGGCTCATAGACTATAGTAATGCCAGCCCCATATCAAGGGTAACTACCTGTGGACATGGGAGAGAAGGGAGGAGACAAAGTAACGCCTGGAACCCTTAGGCATGGTACCTAAAAACCATAAAGTAATTGTAAACAGACTCCATGGAAAACCCCTTTAAGCTCCATGACTTACTGCAGCCCCATGTATTGCAGTGGATTCCAAATTCTGCAAGTCAGTAACTTTCCAAGAAGCTGTTACTTTTCTATATCTTCAAAACAGAATGACTCCAAAAATCAGACGTTCCTCTGTTAATCCACTGGAAAAATTTGTTTTCAAGACTAAAATTTTTGAGTGAACCCTGACAGTTCATGTCTTCGTGCCTTCTCCTTTATTACGGCATGTAACGTTGATGGACAAGTTGGGAAAGATAAGTTCTTTGCTATTCTACATAAGCCAAATCTCATTTGTATGCCACGCAGAGCAGTGATCTAGCGCCAACCACCTGAATAACACAATGCAAAACTCCGCCGACACAAAGGATTCTGGTTATGGACATGCAAATAAGCAGATTCAGGCAATTGGAACAAGCAATAACAGGCTACATGTAGCATATGAATTAGCTTTAACACATTATAGTTAATACCTTGTACCTTATTTACTAATAAAATGGGGAACTTCTCATTATCGAACACCAAGCTACTATCTCCCGAGTCTACGACTTAAGTGGTAGCCTTTGCGTCTTCGCAAGGAGGCAATACAAGTCTGTTCTCCCAGAATTAATCTCTGAAATGTAATGAATCATTTTAGAATAAAGTGGTACAGGCCGCTTCTATCTTTATCCTTCCCTGTTTTGCATTGCAAAGTAACTACAGACTTTTCTCCAAGTTAACTCTCCGCTTCTCTAATAGCTTTAAGAGCTCTCAGAAGTCTTGACGTTGACTACAACAGTCAATCTAAGTATAGAAGACATCTTTATAATACTGCAGGAATGGGAAAAACTCCCAAGATTCGTATCACAAATATTTCACAAGGTTCCTTGGGAAATGTTATTCAGTCTGAATTGAAAGCCCCAGAGTATAATAATGTGTAAAAAAATAAATAAATAATCAAAATAAAATATATGACTTATAGTAATAATAATAATAATAATAATAATAATAATAATAATAATACAAGGCATCACCCAGTAAAATTAAAAAAAATAAATAAAATTCCTGGACATCACACTAACACCCTACAGCATTCCAGTCTTCAGCCATGTCTTCCAGGTCAGAGGTCACCCATGTGGCCTGCGATTGTGATCAATGGTCACATGGAGGGGGCATTGACATTATCAACCGTAGGTTACCGCTGAGAACTGTGATCATTACCGAGTGTAATGTTACCTTAACTACTTGCTATTTATACCCAGAATGGATTACTATTAGTTCCATCTACAATGGAGAATAATGTGAGCATAATTGTTGATAATGAACTAAATGATATCACTCAATGCCAGTCTGCAGCATCAAAAGCCAACTGAAATACACCTTGCGTTACAGAAGCCCTGACTTCTAGATAAGAAAGTATTATTTTATCCCTTTGAAAAAAAAACTGTTCTGGCCACAGCTTGGGTATGCCATCCAATCCAATTTTGGGCACAATCCATAAAAAAAGAGAGCTGGAGAAATTTGAAAGAAGGGCACAGAAGTTCTTAGTTTTCAAGATAAAGATTATAAAAACTAAATTGTTATCCTATAGAGAAGAGAAAACTGAAAGGGGTATGATATTTTAAAAGAAATATGTAGATTTTGTTCAACCAGGGTATTATTACAACTTTTACCAAAATTACAAATTTTACCAAAATTTTGGTGCTACGCTCTGAAACAAAGTAAGCAAGCTAGGGATCAGCAACCTTCAACACTCCAGTGGTTGCAAAACTACAACTCCTAGCATGCAAATTTGCTCGTCTGTTCTTGGAAGTGCCATAGAAGTGAATGGAGCATGTTAGGGGTAATAGTTTTGCAACAGCTGGAGCGCCAAAGGTTGCTGATCCTTGCAATAAATGGTCTCAAATCTGGGTAGACAGTCTAAAGATGCACCAGATTTATCATTCATCATCAGCCACTGTGATAAATTTGGCATATTTTGTATTTAGTTTGTTTAGTTCGCTAAATATGGAACAGGATTAGCAAATTGTATCAGTAGAGGATTGGAATATGATCGGTAAGAAGATACATCTACAACTCTTAGAACTGGTGGGAACAATAGGTTCTAGTAGGTGACATCCATGTGTAGACTCTGGAAGTCCCATAGTCATAAGGTTGTTGGACTATCCTAAATGTGGGCTTGTCTATAGAAAATGTAAAGACTTAGTCAACTCATGACTATAGGTAGAATCTGGTTATTGATTACTTAGATAACAACAGAGCAAAGCCAAATGTTGGCATTTTAATAATGCATTGGGTTAAAGCTGATGTGTGCAAGGTAAGAGGTCGCCCCTGTGAGAATATGCTACGTCAAGAAGTCTATAACCTCACATATGGCCCTTATAGACCCCTTTATTATAAATTCTCTTCACATGTATATTCTGATGTTAAGCAGTGACCTTGTCCTTATCCAAAATCAGTTTATTAATTAGGGACTGGGGGACGGGAACAACCTAGACATAAACCCTCATGTCATCTCAATATCCCACATGACCTGATTAATAACTTCCTGAATGTAAAATACTTTGGGAAATATTTATCCTGCATCCATCATATTAAATTAGCCATCATATTTCAGACCCTTGTGGATGAGGGAACACCATTAATTTCTCTGGGGGAAAAAATCTTTGCAATTATTTTTTAATGTATCAGTCACTCTGAAGTTTATCAGGACCAACAGTGCAAAAGAGGCACAACAACATCCAGAATGGAAAAAAACTGTTACTACTGCAAGAAAAATTATGTGCTGGTAGATACATACCATAGTTAGATGGAAGGATGGATGGATAGATAGATAGATAGATAGATAGATAGATAGATAGATAGATAGACTGTAGAATGATGGATACAATACACAGGTATATGGATAAATAGTGATAGATGGAAAGATAATGATAGATTGGTATAGAGAAAGAGAAAGAAAGAAAGAAAGAAAGAAAGAAAGAAAGAAAGAAAGAAAGAAAGAAAGAAAGAAAGAAAGAGAAAAAGAAAGAATAGATAGATTAGATAGATTGGCTCCTGTGTTAGCCAATATGTGGTATAGATAGATAGATAGATAGATAGATAGATAGATAGACAGATAGATGCCCCTGTGTTAGCCGATATATGGTATATGTGGCTCCAAATAAAGAAGATTCCATCCATTCAAGATGCTATTAGACAAGTCTTTATGCTTTTCTGTTCCTGAGAGGAGATTGGGACATTGCCGTGCAACTTGAGGATTTGATACTTCATGTTTGGTGCTGTCTATTCTTTTGTTTTGGAGATAGATAGATAGATAGATAGATAGATATGAGATAGATACATAGAAAGATTAATGGACATGAGACACATGACAGGCTAGATAGAAAGATAGATAGATAGATATGAGATATGCTATTGACTCGTGTGTATTATCTCCTCTGGATGGTTTCGCTGGTGGCATTGGTCAGGGTATTTGTTACTGGAAATGTCCTCCAAGTCTCTGACTTTCATGGTCTGCAACTTTGGAAGGCATCCATTGATAGAACATTGACAAATATGGTCTGTATTCTGGAAAGCTATACTCAGCAGATGAGAATATTCCAGATTTCATATTCCAATCTCGTGCATCTGCATCAATTCCTTAAAAAAAAAGTGTTAATCAATTGACACAGATTGTTCCTCGGAGAGGATCTCACTATCTCCAGCCTGATGGATTTTAATGATGCAGAAAAAATGTAAAATGAAGTAAAGACAGAGAGAAATATGATAGATCCAGTTATTATGGCAAACACTGTGCAACTCCATTTCTTGCAAGCTTTATCGATCTTGCGACTACTTCCGAAATGAATCAGTTCTATGAACGGGAAATATTTGGATTCATTTACTTTTAGATTTTTCTTTGTGACAGATTTTCTGTATCAAAGCTACTTCAACAAGAAGTTCTTTTTCTGTCTCTCTTTCTTCTTTTTCTTTCTATCTATCTATCTATCTATCTCATATCTATCTATCTCATATCTATCTATCTATCTATCTATCTGTCTCTCTGTCTGTCTGTCTATCTGTCTATCTATCTCATATCTATCTCGTATCTATCTATCTCTCTATCTCATATCTATCTCGTATCTATCTGTCTATCTATCTCGTATCTATCTATTTATTATCTATCTAAACAGATCAAAGTGGCAGCACTCCAAAAGATGTGTATATCCAATGTGTTTATTTCACGGCGACGTTTCGGTTCTCACCTAGGTGAACCGAAATGTCGCTTTGAAATAAACACACTGGATATACTCATTTTTTGGAGTGCTGCCACTTTGATCTGTTTGTATATTGGGAAGGAGCTGCCTCCCTTGGATTTGCACCCACTCTGTCTTTTACTGTGCTGCCTTGAATTCTTTCTATCTCTCTATCTATCTATCTCCTATCTATCTATCTATCTATCTATCTATCTATCTATCTATCTCATATCTGTATCTATCACATATCTATCTATCTATCTATCTATCTATCTATCTATCTATCTATCTTTATATCTATATCTATCACATATCTATCTATCTATCTATCTATCTATCTATCTATCTATCTATCTATCTATATCAGATCTGTCTCTATCTATCTATCTATCTATCTATCTCATATCTATCTATCTATCTCATATCTGTCTCTATCTATCAATCTATCTATCTCATATCTATTAATCAACATTTTCTTTCTTTGTTTCTTTCTTTCTTTACTGAGCACTATATATATATATCTGTGGTCAAAGCAGATATTATTCTCACATATCATGCCATATAATATTTATCAACGTTAATTGTCTTTTTCCCTTAAAATGCAAAGTGCAGTTTTTTTGTCCAAACTTCCATTCCACCAACCACACATCTTATTGACTAATCATGACCTTTTTCACGACTGTGCACTGAAATGTCCATTAGCTCTGAACTTGTAGCTGCACAAACAGATCCATCAGAAGAGCAAGAATGGGCCAAAACTCAATGCAAATTGAGACTTACACAGTACAAAGATATATAAGATATATATTTGTTTTATATATATATATATATATATATATATATATATATGTTTCTGCACCTTCCCTGGGCCTTCACTTATTATACTCTGGGTCAGAAGAGTGTAATAGTAATTCATTGATGGTGAAGCCTCAGAAATTTCAGAACTGACAGAACCCAAAAAATTGATCAACTCTAGTGAAAACCTACAGAATTTGTGCTGTAAATTTTAAGCCCAGCATGTGGCTATGATTTGGGTAATTTCATCCACCTGCTGGTACCCTAAATTGCATTGGGTCAGTGGCCACAGAATTTGCAGTGCCTAACCTGCCACGAGTATGTCCTATGAGGACCTGGCCTAAAGTAGGAACTTTTAGGCTTTCCCTCAACCAGTCTTAATCCATACTTTGTTGGAGTATAATGCACCAAATTTATTAGGAGACACATCACTCTTAAAAAATTTGCCACATTTTGGCTGTCTGTGAACCATAACATTTTATCAAATTTTCCCTAACTTATGGCAATTTTTGCAAAAATTTAAATAATTCTGTCTTCTGTGAGAAGACCAATCTTTTCCCTGTAAACTCTGCACAGTTTTCTGGCCACTTTTAAAAATGCCGCAGGAAATATAAAGGCCAAAAATGTGCAAATTTTGGAGCAAAAAGGCTTGCAGTAAAATCTGCATTTTTTAACTGTTGGAAAGACTTAATAAATTTTCTCGAAGAGTCTTGGATTCCATCCCTGATAACATGACATTTAGAATCAATGAGGATAAGTAAGTAGGAACATTTATCAGATTTAATATATTCAATGAATTAACAAAAAATGAATCTCAAAGTTTTCTTATTACTTTTGAAAGGTGATTTGTTTTACACATTAATCGGAAGATTAGCACTTACATCGTGAGTGGGAGTCACTGATACCTACATGTAATAGCAAAATAGGACATTTTCTCCCCTTAGTCGGCGTCAGACACTCCGCGTGCCTCCGTTTGGTTATGCATTATGCAAAAAGTGTATTAAACAGATGAGGATGAGAATAGATAAGATTTGACAGCTTGCTTGACTCACAAAAATTTCAGAATTATTCAAGAAGTACAATACAAGCTCTGAAAATAAGTGTACTGGGGGAGCAAGAATCTGGAAGGACTAAGATACGGGTGAAAGTTTTTCTCCTAGTTGAAAAATAAGACAGAATAGTGAGTGCAGCTCTGGAGTATAATACAGGAAGTAACTCAGGATCAGTACAGGATAAGTAATGTAATGTATGTACACAGTGACTGTACCAGCAGAATAGTGAGCGCAGCTCGAAAAAAAGAATCGGTAGTAACAATACTCTATATCAGTATATCATGATAAGCACTGAAATTAATTTGCATAGTTACTTAATTTTTCATGTAGATTATCCTCTGAGCACTGAGCACTGATCATCACCCTTATATTATACAGTTTGTCTTTTCTTATAGAAGCCTTAGCCCATGTTGGGGGACAGTCTTATTATTTTGCATGGGCCAACGCCCCTGTCGTACTCTTAGCCTGTGAAATTGCTTATGGATTGAGTAAATTGAAATAACAAGGATGCATAGGAGGCGGCCGTCAGGATGAGAGACAGTGGTGCTTCTGTTTTATGAGCTGTGTATGTTTTTATGGTCGCCTTTCTGTTTCATTACTGAGCTAACAGAATGAGTTGATGAAGGAGGCAATCAGTATGTGATATGCCCGATGAAACCTCCAGCGCTGCACTCCGGCCGCTTCTGTAAACAATTGGCCATTAAGTGCTGCCGAGGAATAAGGAACCGTCATCTTTGCAGGATTAACAGAACGACATGAGCGAAATTATGACCAAGCTACTTATTATTTGTTGAGTGACCCTATCAAGATCCATCTCCATGACACTATATATGTCATCCCCGAGACACATTTATCTCCATTGAAACTAGATTTCCTGACTCATTCAATTATCTTGTGTGGCTTTTCGGAAAGGGGGAAACTCCGCTGTATTTGTTAGTGCACTGTATTTGTAGATTAGTGATAGTTTACAGGATATCATTCACCTCTTGTAATTGCTTCTCCGACTCTTTTTTATTACCCCTTTCTTATATTTTCATCGCCTCCTTAATGCCTATGTGACGTCTGCACAGCAGGCCCAGTAATAACCGACGTGATGATGATACAGATGGATGATAAGTGTATGAGGATGAGCAATGCAACGTCTGGGTATGGCTTAAAGGGGCACTCTGGGCAGAGCTGATACCTTGTGTTATGTGTAATGTAGGGATTGAGGGGGTTGGGCATGGCAGTAGGCATCAAAGCAAAAAAAGGTGTCATGCCATGCATATAGACTTAACACATTGTACTTTTTTCACTAGAAGATGTGCACATCTTGTTTTTCCGTCTTGCACACAATTTTCCTGGTGGTGCTATCTATCTATCTATCTATCTATCTATCTATCTATCTATCTATCTATCTTTCCTATCAATTTGTCCGTCTATCTATCTATCTATCTATCTATCTCATATCTATCTATCTATCTCATATCTATCTATCTATTTATCTATCCGCCTATCTGTCTGTCTATCTATCTGTCTGTCTGTCTTTCTTATCTATCTATCTATCTATCTATCTATCTATCTATCTATCTATCTATCTATCTATCTATCTATCTATCTTTGTGTCCATCCATGTAATCTACAGTATCTGTATATCTATGGTTTACTGTATTTATGTATTTATCCATCTCATATCATATATATATATATATATCTTAGTTACTTGACATATCTATCTAATATATATTTAGCTACGTCTCTATGTATCTATTTATCTGTCTGATATTTTCAGCCATCTATCCATCCATCTTCTATACATTTAATATCTATCTATCTTTCTATCTATCTCTCATCTATCTATCTATCTATCTATCTCCTATCTATCTATCTCCTATCTACCTATCTATCTATCTATCTATCCTATCTCTTCTATCTATCTATCTTTCTATCTCTCACTATCTATCTATCTATCTATCTATCCGCTCTCTCTATCTATCTATCTATCTATCCGTCTGTTTATCTATCATCTATCTTTCCCACATCTATCTATCTATCTATCTATCTATCTATCTATCTATCTATCTTTCCTATCAATCTGTCCGTCTATCTATCTATCTATCTATCTCATACTATCTATCTATCTATCTATCTATCTATCTATCTATCTCATATCTATCTATCTATCTATCTATTTATCTATCCACCTATCTGTCTATCTATCTATCTATACATCTAAATCTATCAATCTATCTATCTATCTATCTATCTATCTATCTATCTATCTTTGTGCCTCCAAATCCAGTACGTAACTAGGTACTGTATATGTATATCCATCTCATATAAAAAAAAAAAAAAAAACCGAAGGGGCACCCCTAACACAAGCAAAAGGGGGCAACAGCCATTCAAGATAACTAATAACTGATGGACACAGTATTCAGGATGAAATGAGTTATTGTACTAACAGTCTGCTACCAAATTGACCGTCCCCGTGTATACCCTACCTACTGACTTACTGAAGCACAAAATTGGACCCACGGCGGCCGGTGTATCCATGTAATCTACAGTATCTGTATATCTATGGTTTACATGTACACCCCATTTAACCTGTATTTATCCATGGGCAGGAAAGGAGACCACAGGGACAGCGAAGCCCGAAGGGCAGGCCAGAAAATATCAGATATATATATAGGCCCCCCGCCCTATATATATATATATATACTATCCCCCACCGCGCCGGGCGCATTGGACAGCCGCCTTTGGAAGGCCGGGCAAAAAAATGGTTGCAACAAAAAGGGAGGCAAAAAACACACAAAAAAACCCCCATTGGTTGGGGGGGTGGAGTTTAATAAATAAATGAAACCCACCCCCTTAGTTACTTTACATATCTATCTAATATATATTTAGCTACGTCTCTATGTATCTATTTATCTGTCTGATATTTTTCATCCATCTATCCATCCATCTTCTATACATTTAATATCTATCTATCTTTCTATCTATCTCTTATCTATCTATCTATCTATCTCCTATCTATCCTATCTATCTATCTATCCTATCTATCATCTATCTTTCCCATCTATCTATCTTTCTATCTATCTCTCATCTATCTATCTATCTATCTATCTATCTATCTATCCGTCTATCTATCTATCTATCTATCTATCTATCTATCTATCTATCCATCTCTCTATCTATCATCTATCTTTCCCATCTATCTACCATCCATCTATCTATCTATCTATCTATCATCTATCTTTCCTATCTATCTATCTATCTATCTATCTATTTATCTATCTATCCATGTGGTCCAGTTGAATGCTTTGCTTTGGAGCTTAGAAGTTTCTAGACGAGCCAAACTGTATTTCATGTTGCTTTTTTTCCTGTTCATGAAAAACACTTAGAACTTGACATTCAAGGGCATTGACTACTTTCATGGCCAAGCAGAGACTTTCAGAAGATGATGTGAATTATTAATGCTCCTTATAAATACTCTAAATACTTTTCTGGTTCTTCATACAGAATACATGAAAACATAATAATCAAGCTGTGATCTGGGGAGGGATGAAGATGATGTGCTCAGTGAGGAAGATCTCCCAATGGGACCAGTTTGTTTAGTAGAGAAATTTTTTTCCCATGGGACCCGTTGTCGTAATTGTGAGGGCTCATTATACATATGTAGGCTTAGTCATGGGTGGCAGCTCGAGATGAGTCCATGAGTAGAATCTCCTGAATTGCCAACCCAAAAGCACAACAGGAAGATCAATTTGCTAAAACTGAACCACAAACATGTCTAAACTGAACCAGAGTGGCTTGAAGAGCAGAAGACCCTAAGAAAATGTGGTTAGGACCATTACATTTCATACTTTTGGAGCTTTTGGATCCATATAGAGATATATCTGTCCGTACCTTATCTCTTGTTGTAACATGGAATGAAGTGGTAAAAGAAGACAGACTTTGAAAAAAAAAATTGATATTGTGATACTCTGTCTATGTCTATGTGTATGACCCGCATTGGGGTGGAAATTGAAGCCTTCCAAGGCATTTTCTAGCATTTCATGATATTGTATTGAATTGATTTCAAGTAGAGATGAGCCAACTGGTTCGTAACTAGAGATGGGCAAACCGCTTCAGCATGAGCCGAATTTGACCTAGATATCCCAAAGTGTTAGTTTTTTGATGAAACTGAACAATTTGGGATTCATCCTAATAGTATAATAGGTGGAGGCTCAGGAGAGATGTAAAAAATAAAAGAACATTTATACTAACCTACCCTCACCTCTTTTGGGTCTCCTCACAGCGTCTGGCGCTCTCCTGATAACTTCATGCGCCCGGGGTCACCGATGAGGCCTGTAATTGGGCCATAGCAGTCACATGAGCATACCAAGTGTCATGTGTCATGTCACTTCTGTGACCCTGGGTGCATGACATCACCAAGGAGAAGGAGAGAGAGCACTAGACGTTGCAGGGAGGCCCAAAAGAGGTGAGAATAAATTTTTACACCTCCCCTGGGTCTCCACCTACTATACTCTGGGGACTGAAGAGACGCAACAGTATAATAATTTCACTTACAGTTCATACGGAACTTGTTCGACCCGAAATGAATCAGGGACTTGAGCAACCCAAACCCGATACAAAATAAATCTTGGGAGGTTAGCCCGTCTCCATTCGTAAAAAAAACTATTTTCAAAAAATGTTGTGTTGTGCCAAATTTTTGAGATTTGCCAACCTGAATCATTATTATAATTTGGGATCTCTTCAGTGAAAGTGCAGAAAAATAAAAAAAAACAGTCATGCTCAACTTTCCTAGGCTTCTGTCCTGGGCCTTCCTGGCATCTTCCAGCCTCAGTCTGTGACATCATCAGTGTTCATGTAGGGTCGTCGACACCGTGATGTTTTGATACCCCCCACATGTCCATTTAGGCCCAATCATGACGTCGGCGCCCCCCACACAACTTCTGAAGTCCAATCATAGGCCTCAGTGGCGAGCCCAGGAAAGGTGAGTATGAGTATATTTTTTATATTTTTGCACCTTATCTGGCCCTCTGGAATCTGAAGAAACCCCAGAGTATAATAATAAAATTTCCAGTAATTCACCCGACGCTAGTTGCAAGACAAATTGGAATCCCTACCCAACTTGTAGATCAGTTAAGGGTGGATTAGACCATTTGACCATGCCGTGCGCCCCGTCTTCTTCTGAATGCCCAATTGTTGTGCTATCAATTAGCAGAGCGGCCAGTTAAGGGTAAGTATCCAAAACTCATACAGTATCTCTTTCCCAGAAACATAATAGGAGAAGATAATAGCGGATATCGAAAGTTCTGAATAACTATGAGGTCTCATTTCCTGAAGTCAACTACAAGACGATGGGTTTAATAACCTCACAAGGCCTCGTTGTTCAGCATCAAATTGATTCCAGGAACTAAGCATTTTGGTTGTAATGAGGGGCAGCGGTATTGATAGCATGTTTTTTCTTCCCTGTGTGATCCTAAGCATTATGCAGCCCCTGAATCCAAGGACAATGCCGCGGTGCTTGGTGTGTACAGTACATTAAACTAAGTGGTTTCCTACTTGAGATCCATCAACATTATAATACCAAAGTGAGCAATTTTACTATATGAACTCCTACAGATGAAATTATAGACAGGATCAAACTAGAACAAGACAGGAGTTTACTTTGGAGATTCTTTAAGTGACTTTTTTATTTGGTTATCCCTGGTTATAATGTCATATAGCTCCTGATCCTCAATATCTGCATAATAAAGTTGAATATTCCGGAAAAACTGGTTGACAATCTCTGTAGGATCTTTTAAATCATTAGGAACCTTGAGTCTGACCAATAAGTATCTAAGACATGCCCTAAAAGAGCCAATATACCCATTGTGCCACCAAAACAGCTGTAACCCATCAAGGCATGGACACCACATTTTGTGGTGTCCATGCGACATCTGAAGGTTCCTGTAAGCCCTGTAAATTTTTCAGTGCAGCCCCTATGGATCGAAATTGTTTTTTCAGCACATCCTACAGATTGGCGAACCTCACGATTCATTTTGCAAAATTTTGTGAGGTTTGCACAAAAGTTTTAGCTCAGACCAAACTTGTTTAGTCCAATAGAGATGGGCAAACCTCACTAAATTTCTTTTTCAAATATTTGTGAGGCTTGAACTTGTTCAGTCTGACCCAGAAGTGGAGTCTCGTCCGACCCCAGAGGACAATAACAGTTCATGTTTGACAAAGCCTCCAAAATTTTTAAAACATGTTTAACAAACTCTTTATGGACTGGTTCACTCATCTCTATCCATAAATGATCCATTGGATTCAGATTTCTGGCAGTGGATTGGGATGAGCAAGGACACTTTGACCAGCCTGTGGCTACTTGGCCCCATGTACAGCAAGCAGTGGTTCCTGTGTGTACTGACACCTTTCTATCATAGCCAGAAGGAACTTTTTCAGCAGTTTGTGCTCCAGTTCTCTGAAATAGGACCAGATGGATGCGTCTTCACTCTAAACATGCATCAGTGAGCCATGGGCATCCATTACCATGTTGCTGGTTCCCCAGTTGCCCTTTCTTGTGCCGCTTTTAGTAGGTATTAACTAGAGATGAGCGAAGTATTCAAAAATTCGATTCGGCAACTTCGCCGAATTTCGCGAAATGATTCTATTCGATCCGAATTAATTTGCGGCGATAAAACAGCTATTTCCTGTCTGCAGAGAGCCGGGGAGGCGGGTGGGCGGCAAAATGGTGGAAGCCCTTGGATGCCGCGGTCATGTCTCTCTCTCTCTCTAGCACGGACAACTTTTATTCATGTGGAAGGATCAGCTAACAAGCAAAGACACGCCTACCCAATCACATCACTAGAGAATATCTTGTGACCATCTGATGTCACAAAGGTCCTTACTAAATATTCGTTACCGCGAAGCATCAGGAAATACGGATTCCATGTGAATCGAAGATCTCCTGAAATTCGGATCAAATTCCACTTTTGCAGCTTCGATTCGCTCATCACTAGTATTAACCACTACATACCAGGAACACCTTATGAGACATGCCATTTTGGAAAAGTTTTTGGTTTAGGCATCTAGTTCTCACAATTTTGCCCTTGTCAAAATAGCTCAGATCCTTACATGTGCTCAATTTCCTACTCCCATTACATGAATGTCAAGAACTGACTTTTCACTTGCTCCCTGATGACCCACCAGTCTCTAGAGTAGAGTACATTGGAATGTAATACTTGGTAATATATATTACAGGAGGCATCTTTCTCTCCTCATTTGACTCTGTAGGATCTCAGTCATCAAACTATCTGATCTATCTAGACTTGTAAAGTGTAGAGAAGCCAGGGATGAGGGGGATGCGGCTGCAGTTTACTGTCTCTTGGTATTTAGGTGGAACAGCATGAAAGGGGAGGAGGAAAATGGCAGTGGAAGATATCGGATTGGATTACAGCAAAAAGCACCGCTATGACATCACTGCAGGAAGATCCCGCCCAGTCAGCAAAAAAAGAGTAAGAAAACATGCATACTGTATACTGAAAACAGCAAAAGATAGAAAAAAAAGACTCAAAATATTCAAGATTTTCGGGCTTCACTACAATTTTTATACTAGATATCTACAGACGGGATTGGGATTTTTTTTTTACTCTCGTTTAATACAATATTATTTTTTTATACCTGCTATCATATAAACTAAGATGAAATATAATAAAAACTTAGCATTTTTTTTTTTTAGCCTATAATTGCAGTTGCCCACAGCACATGTCTATTCTGCCTTGGGCAAAATCCTTCTGTGCTAGTGCATATACTGTAGTCAGAAATAAATTCTCAAGTCTCATCCTCCTGCTTCATCGCCATTTTTATTTTTATTAATAAAGTTGAAATTTATTTATGATTTATAGTCAGAGCCGATCAAAAGTGTGCTGTGTTAGTTTCGACGTTTCTAAGATATAACATGGGAAAGATTTATTATAATATGAAGCACATACAGACGCTGCCCTCTAGTGAACGGCCCCTTGTAAATATATTAAGATATTTTTTATTATATCTTAACTCAATAATATGTCAACATTTCACTCTTTTGTGTATGCAAAGTCTATACTGAAGTCCTTGTATTTAGTGGCATTTAGGCTGGATTCACAAGAGAGTATGAACTACGTTGGCGGTTTCTGTCCCCAAATCTGGATTTTTCCACATTTTTTTGGGCGGAAACTGGGCGAAAATCCGGCAGACCCCATTATAGTCTATGGGGTCCGTGGGTCTCTGCAGGTAACCTCTTTTTAAGTGGATTAAGTTTCCATTCTTTGAGTCCCCAAGCGGACCCGAAGAACGGAAACCCAAATGCTAGTGTGAACCTAGTGTTAGTTGCTCTAAGCAGAACAGTTTCTTGGTGTTGCTCTCAAGGCTATACAGCTCCATGTACACCTGTTATGCCACATACAATCACAATTTGCACTACTACATTACACTTAAAGGGGTTTTCTAGCCCCAAGGTGTTTTTTCCCCCAGGATAGGTCATCAGTAGAGATGGGTGAACATCACAAGATTTGTTTTCACCAATATTTGTGAGGTTCAGCCCGCTGCTTCATTTTGGACTGATCTTGAAGTGATATTGTTATATTCTGGGGTCTCTTCAAAGTGGAGGCCCAGAGGAGATGCATCAACATAACAAACAGTTATAGTCACCAGGCCTCACCTCTCCTGAGCTTCCTTGCAGTGCCTGGCGGCATCTGGCAGCGTCCAGTGTTTCCCCATCCTCTTCCAACCTATGGCTGATGTCATGATACTTTGACCCAGTGGTGACCATGGGGCAAGTGACGTCAGCCAGAGGCCAAAAGAGTCCAGAAGAGGATGTGGGGGAAAACCGGATACTTTGAAAATACCTAGGAGAGGTGAGACAAGGTGAGTATTACTTTTGCTATGTTGCTGCACCTCCCCTGGACCTCCACTTATTATACTCTTGAGTCTGAAGAGACCCTAGAGTATAATAGTGTTTTGAGAGTGACAAAACCCAAAAGTTAAAAAGTTTTGAGTTTGGGTCGAGCCCAAAACTTTTGGAAAATAGAGGTTGAATCCTGTTCGATCTCAATCGGCTTGTTCATCTCTAGTCATCAGTATCTGATCGGTGGGGGTCCAGCTGCCTCACCGCACCAGAAACTTCTACTGTGGATGGGCTGGAAGCCACACTGCTCCTATTCAAGTAAAAAGCACAGATCTACGGCCCCTTCCACTGTATAACAGTGGCACCAGGATACTACAGGATACTACAGCTGTGTGCCTAGTGCTTGAGTAGGAGTAGAGCACCTTTCAGCTCTGTCCACAACAAATGCTTCCAGTGCTGGGAGGCAGTCAGTTCATCTGATGGAGTAAGGGGTTTGGGCATCTATCCTTCCCTGATCAAATGTTCTTCTGCAGGAGATTAAATTTGTATGCCTCTACCCAGGGAGCTTTTTTAAGGATTTTAAAATATTGACTCTTTTCTTTCTTCTGGAGGAATTCTAATCAGCATACCTCTTCCCAGGGTGCAGTGTGCCAGCTATTGATCTCCACAAGGAAATACAATACCCCAAAAAGTTGATTTCTGTTTCCAAAATTTGGCAAAAACCTCTAGTCATGATTTAAGGATCTTAAGTGGGTCAAACATTAACTCACAAGATAGCTACCTCCTATAAATTTGGAGGAGAACTAGTTTGCATACTTTAGCGAGGGTGCATGGTGGTAGGTAGTGGTCTCCACAAGGATAAACAATACAATACCCCAGAAAGTTACCTTCTGTTTCCCTAATTTGGCAAAAAGCTATAGCCAAGTTTTAAGGGTCTTTATTGTGTCAAACATTGACTCACAAGGTGGCTACAACCAATAAGTGTCAATAGAGACACAGTTTGGATCAGAACTAATTTGCATTTTTTTTTTCCAGGGTGCATTGTACCAGCTAGTAGTCTTCACAAGGAAAAACAATTCCCCAGAGAGCTGCCTTCTCTCTCCAAAATTTTGCCAAAACCTCTAACCATCTTTTAAGGTTCTTTATTGGGTCAAATCTTAACTCACTAGTAGCTACCTCCTATAAGTGCCAGTACAGACACAGTTTTGTTTCTTCCGAAGGAGAACTAATTTGCATATCTTTTCCCAGGAAGCTTTGTGCCAGCTGGAGGTCTCCATAAGGAAAAACAATATCCCTGAGAGCTACAATCTGTTTCCAAAGCCGTATAAATAAAGTGTTCCATGACTTGTAGAAAAAGCAAGAGATTAAGGAGCACAAATTCAAAAAGTCTTATCACAAATGGTCACAAATTCTGGAATAATTGAATCCATGAAGCCTGAAGTGATGCTAGGACTTTAGCATCCTTTATTTGGCAAACCAAGCATGGAATTTGAGCTATGTTCATTGGACTGAGCAGCTTTAAATATCATTTTGACTGCATTGCCAATGCTATGGCTGTACTGAGAGCCCATTCAGTTAGATTTGACCATAAAAACAGCGCTCATCTAGACTTGTGTGATTTTACTCTGAGGAAACATCTCGCCGATGAGTCTGGTAAAGACATTCTTTATTGCGGCTATATTTCACGAATGAGTCAATCATGGTTTAATGAGCAGCAACTGAAATTGAGTAGCAGTCTCCAAAAAGGAAAATGATTGTTTAAAGATTCAATGCCGGAATGAAATATCTGTAGTCATACTGAGCTTGTAGCCATTAAGTTTTGATTCCTTATCCATCAAGAAGGGTTTTGTGTGCCAAACGCCGACAATGATCTACACGTAGTTATCCAAACATCTCATGAGCTGAAGATGCTCCAGGAGGATCACAGGGGTAAAGCAGGAGTGGAGACAGACAGCTACAGAAGCATTAATCCAAGGTACTGAGGATGTCATCTCTAGTGTGTCTCAAGGAATGTAAAACTCTTCTTGTAGATCTTGATTTTTCTCTTTTTACTTAAAGTTACTGCTTGGTATTTTACAAATGGAGTCATTGCCATGTTCCACCTTCAATTTGAAGGTGACATTGTAGACACTTAGATCAAAGTCTTTTGGCCTCAATGGAATATATGTAACAGGTACCTCCACCTACCATGTTCAACTTACAATGCTGGGCCGCCTTAGGCACCACTCTCCCCAGGTGTGACTGTTATCTCTGCACCTTCTATAGGGTAGTTACTAGTCATTTTTTGGTTTCAGACAACCATGTTATATCTGGTACGAGAAGGGGTTGTGGGGGTGAACTCATCCAGATATGTGTGTCCACCTTGATCTTTCTGCAAATTTTTATAAGACTCTATTAGATACTAGTTATTTTTGAAGGTGCCAGAAGGATATGGAGAAGCAGTGGGATGGGAAGGTAAGGGCAACATGGGGCAACTAAAAATAAATGATTGATATGTCCTTCCTTATAGTTGGCTGCTCTTGGCTGCATATGTGCAGATAGTGTCACTAGATGTGTCCACCTTATCTTTCTGCAAATTTCATTAGGGCTCTGTATTAGTTATATCTGAAGGTTCCAGAAGACCCTACCATATTAGGCACGGTGACCAATTGGTCCCACCTTGAGAACTGGAAGAACAGTAGGAAATGGTTGGGAAGGTAAGGGCAGACTATGGCAACTAAATAAATGATTGATGGGTCATCTCTTACTTCGCTACACACTTCTATTTATGTGGGTCACAAGATAGGCCATCCTTATCTTTATGCACATTTTGTTAAGACTATATTAGTTAATAGTTAATTTGGAAGGTGCCAGAAGACCCTACTATATATCATAAGGTGACCAGTTGACCCCACATTGAAAACTGCCTGGATGGAGATGGAAGAGCCGGAGAGTTGGAATTGGTTAGAAATGCAAGGCTACCATGGGGTAACTAAAATAAATTATTGATGAGCCCTCCCTTACGGCTGCAGACATCCAGACATGAGTGTCACAAGATGTGTCCACCCTTATATTTGTTAGGACCCTGTATTAGATATTAGGGATTTTTTTAAGATGCCAGAAGATCCTACTATATGTGGTAGGTTGGCCAACTGACCACACTTTAAAATGTCTGGAGGGTGATGGAGGAGAAGTAGAAATTAGTATTGAAGGTAAGGGCTACATCTCCCAACAGATTATCACAAAATCTGGTCATCATGTGCCGCACCTCTTGGGATATGTTAGGCCAAGAGGAAAAGTAAGGAAGGACACATCTGTAGCCCCCTCCCTAGATACTCATGCCACTTTATTATCTGCAAAATCATGCAAAATATCATATCTGTTTTCTCTATATTATTTTAAATGTCATATAATACATATTTGGGTGTTAATTATCACAAAATGCAACAACGGTGGTCATGTTGTCAAATGATTGGATAACTGCTTACCCCAATGGGCCATAGGAGGAAGCTTTATTCTGGAACCACCTCCAAAGATGGTGTTGACAGCTTAGATGTTATCAATGTCACCCCTGTAGAATAGGTAGGTACTGGTGCCTGCCTACCTACTTTATACTGTATCGTCAGGGAGAAGGGTAGTACTGAGTCAGGTCTGTGTTCTACATGATGAGACTCAAAAACATTGTCCCATAAAGGTTTTATGTAGTATGGAACCAAGAGGTGTAACTTGAAGATCCTGGGCTCCAGTGCGAAATCTATAATGGGGTCCCTACCTACCTTGTGCCATTTAGAATATTGGTATATTTTAGGTAGCAGAGGGACTTGGAGCGCTATCAGAGACCATGGCTCAGTAGCAACTTCTACTGATGTACCCCCTATAGCTACGCCCCTGATGGAACCTAGTGGTTGGCCAATGGGAGCATGTAGGCACAGGGGTATAGGGGTATTCACCAATTGGCCTTTATCTTTTGAGGTTATCCAATAGATAATGGCTGATAATACTTGCCTTCCTTGCTTCCAGGATCTTTTTCCATTCCTCACTAAATTCGGAACCATCATTTATGACACCCATTGAGGTATATGGACCCATATGGTCCCCTCATATTGCTTCGAAAGACTACAGAGAGTTAGTTTCCATCCTAAATCTCCAAATAACAATGAAGCACTGAATACATGAATGTGTTACACAGCGTCTTTATTCAATTACATTGATCTAATCCCAAATATCAAGTTACAACAATTATAAACAATTTACGACTGACCAATGGTGATCCTTCAAGTAGATGAAAACCTCGAGAGACGGAACTCAATTAATATGTGTCTGATGACTAATTATCCAAATAAATTGAAGAATGAATATAAAACATCCTCCATGGGAACAAGATGCCCACAAAGGAAATATCAGCCTGGGTCTAAAATCTATTACAAAGTATACTAATACTACACAAATAATACACACACATTTTATAGTGTTATCCATACATACATATACATTGGCATACAGAGTATGCAGAGATTTCTTATAGTAATATTTGGTTCGGGGAAAGTTGGTTGGGTAATATGCTATTACCACTTCAACAGTTTTGGTCACTCAAGACTCAAAAAAGCAAATCTACTGTATATAGCACCCAGCTCTATATAGCTGCATAGCTCTCAGGAACATAGTAAAGCAATGAACATGGAGACTGAGTCCCAAAGAACGCAACCGTTATATAAAGGGACCCATTTACATCACAGACAGGATTACAATAGAATATAACACCTCTATAGATAATATACTGATTGGTGTACACACTACTGGCAATAGGTGATGTCACAGCTTATCTACTCCCCCTTCCTACATAGAACATGCATAGAAAGCTCTCCCATAGATGTCAATGAGTCGGCTCCAGACTGTTGCTGCCTATGACCAGGACTATACTGAAAAGCATATCACTAAACGCAGAACAGAACTGAGGAGAAATTCAGGCAAGATGGCCACCCCCATAATCATGTACAGAAAATAGAATTGATAAAGAAATCCACTTTCAGAAAATAAAAACAGATTAGAAAAAGTCATAGAGTCATAAATAAAAACCATAAATAATAATAATAATAATAATAATAATAATAATAATGAGAATAATAATAATAATAATAATAATAATAATAATAATATGATATAGCTATAACAAAAGTTTGATTAATAATAATAATAATAATAATAATAATAATAATAATAATAATAATGTATTTAATAATAATAATTTTAAAATTGGTAATATATTCCCTTTAAGTGGCAGAGATACCCTTAAATAGGAGGTTGGATGGGGTACAAATAGATTTAATAATGATAATGATATAATAATAATAATAATAATAATAATAATAATAATAATAATAATAATAGTCATAAATAATAATGTAAATAATAAATAATAGTAAGATAATAATAATAATAATAATAATAATAATAATAATAATAATAATAATAATAGTAATAATAATAGAAATTATTAATAATAAACTACTACTAATAATATAACAATAATACAATTCATTATTAATAATAATAATAATAATTTAAAAATTGGTAATATATACCCTTTAAGGGGCAGAAAGGCCTATGGATTCCCCTTAGGCATCAGGTTGAATGGGAATGAATAAATTTAATTTAATAAATATAGATATATATTTCTACAATATCATTTGCTGCATATGTTCTTAATCACGTCCCTCGCTCCCGTCACCGCTCTCGTCCCCAGAACATTTTATTTCACTATTTCCACATTATCCTCTTAAGCTCTAATGTTCTAAGTAAAATAACATGTTTGTGCAAATCCTTTTACTTCGTCCAAACTCCCACATACAATTATAATGTAATTATATCTTCACTCTGTCAATATCTCCTGTCCTCATCTGCCACCGCGTGCCACTAGACCATCCAGGGGCTGGTCAGTTTATGAAAGCAGATTTAATGTTCCCTGTTAATTACAAGAGAAATGAAAATGACTTTTTAAGGAATCACTCGATGCAGTTTTATCTGCAGGAGACTAACTGTACCCAGCGGACTCCACACCAAGCTGCGGGAGGATCCACCGCCGAAAGAACCTTCCTCTGTTACCAGAGAACATCTGGGTTCAGCATCTGCTGTCTTCATGATGTGATATTAGAAAAGGTCTTTGTATGAATCTCCAGAAGCTCAGCTACACTCTGGGGTACCATCTTAAGTGTGACCATGTAAACGCATTATCAGGGTCTATTGTCTCATCCAGATGGTTGATTAATTAAATTACATTTATTCATTTATACTAGAATTCTAATATTTGGAGATCCGCGTACAGTGGATTCGAAGATTGCTGATCAATATACGGATGCTAGGGAGCTTAGTATGTCTCAATGTGTTACAATTCTACCTTAAATGTAATAATTTCACCCTAAATTTAATTTTCACTTTAAATTAAATAATTCCACCTTAATTCAACCTTAAAGGGGTTGTCTGGGATAAAATGATACTTCTACACTAAGCTAAACATCCTCCCCCTGCCTACTTTCTAACTTACTTTACCAAAAAATCTATATTTACCTAGATGGCCGAGTGGTCATCTGACTGCCCCAGGCACATTTTCAGATTTTCCGGTGACATTGCGTTTCTGTAAATACTAATACTAACCCCCCATCATACTTACCTGTCTTCCTGTCCAGATCTTCTCGGCATGGGAGATCACTTCCTTCTCTGGGGCCGGCTCCTCTTCTTCTTGACATCTGCTGGTGCCAGTGCTATAGAGCCGGAGTGCAAGCATTGACGTCAAGAAGAGGAGGAGCCAGCCCCACAGAAGAAAGTGATCTCCCATGCCCAGAGGATCTGGACAGGTAGACAGGTAAATATGATGGGGTGGGGGGAGCTGAGTTATTTAGTTGCGAAGGGCTAGTTGTGGGCAGGCTAGCTAGGGAAACAGGGAGGGCGTGTGAGGGAGTGAGAGAGGGAGGTAGTGTGAGTCAGCTCTGAGTATAGCGCAATGCATCATGGTAGTTGTAGGAAAACAGAACAGGAAGCTACCCATGTAAACAAATGCAGAAGATGCCAAGAGCTCCCAGAGAAACCCAGAAATCACTCAAAACACTGCTAAGGTAATTGGGTGCACTTATTAACCTATTAATAGCACTAACTGACCTTTTTTGACGTTTAAATTAATACATTTCACCTTTTAATAAATATTTCCACTCTAAATGAAATATTTTCACTTTAACTTAAATTATTTGACTTAATTCCACTTTAAATCTAATAATTGCACCTTAAATTAAATCATTTCACTTGAATTTTCCTTAAAATAAACAATTCCACCCTAAATTAAGTTTTCATCTTAAATTAAATAATTCCACCTTAAATTTATACATTTCACCTTTCAATAACTATTTCCACCCTATATGAAAAATTTTCACTTTAAATTAAATTATTTGACTTAATTCGACCTTAAATTATGTAATTCAGTCCTAATTTCACCTTGAATTAAATAATTCCACCTTAATTTCCCTTTATGTTAATTCCTAAATTAAATATTTCTACTTAAAATTAATTAATTCCAACTTAAATTATGCAATGCCATCCTTATTACACAATAAATTTAATAATTCCGCTTTATATTAAACAATTCTACCCTAAATTAAATATTTCCACTTTAAATTAAATATTTCCACCTTATTTCCACTTCCATCCTTATTGCAGCCCCCTTGAGATCAGGAGTGATGGGCTGATTCTGAGCATGTGACCTGGGGGTCCATTTTGAAGAATCCACCAGATAAATCAAGGTAAATTTAAGTCCCTCGACAACCCTGTTAAATTAAATAATTCCACCTTAAATTCACTTTATATTACAAATTCCATCCTAAATTAAATATTTCCACTTTACATTAAATAATTCCACCGTAAATGAAACAATTCCATGTTAAAAAAATTATATGAAAGATATTTTTTTTTTCTTCACCCAATTTATATGAACATATGTGATGGTGTTAAGTTTGTCAGATGTAGCAGAGCTCAGTTTGTTATGTAGCCAATGAGCCACATTGCATGAACAACATGATAATTCTCTTAGGTAAAAGATGGCTACACCAAGTAAAAAAAAAAAAAAAATTTAAAAAATTTAAAAAAAATTCTGTTAAAAACGCCTGCAAAATGGAAGACACTCAGCTAACAAAAATGGTCAAAAAGATACAGAATGAATGCAAAATACCCAATAAAAACGCACCAATTTGTCAGTGTTTCATGGCCGAGAGAAGGACCCGTAAGTTTGAATAAGGCCTTCGGGCATACCTAACATAAGTCCACACTGCCATATAGTAAAAGTAATGATAAAAAGCAAAATTCAAAGCAAAAATAGATATCAAAGTTTGGTGACCGTTTATTTAGCTTTTATTTGCAGCACTATTGCAGTGATATTATGTAGAACTATATAGAAGTATAGTAGAGAACACTATGAAGGGGAAAGGCCCTTTGTATGCGCTGGGGCAGCAGATCATGGACTAAGAACATCATTGATATGCGCTGACCCTTGCCCGGGTCAGCAGGAAAATCCCAAGGGGCCACATCACAGATGCCGGCAAGCGGGAGTGTGCAGCGACTGGGGGAGGCAACAAAAAGTAGGGAGCGGTAATGCCAATCAGAGCAAAGAAGATGCCAGGCAATGCAGCAGGAGGTGAAAGCAGTACAGTTGTATTACAGTATATATGGTAGAAGCAATGTTTTATGAACCCTGTATGGCGCTATTATTTACAGCTATATTACAGTATTATTTAGGCATTGCATGGTGCTATTATTCCGTCCTATATGGCAGTGTTACAGTATGGTGATATTATATAGAGCGTTATATAGCAGTGTAATGGAGCACTATTACTTACAGCTACAGTATATTACAGTATTATTTAGACACTGTATGGGGCTATTACTCAGTACTGTATTCCACTTAGCTTGGTTACTGTATGGTGATATTATAGTTACAGTATATGGTTCTGTTATTTGAGCTCTGTATGACACTATTATTTACAGGTATATTACAGTATTATGTAGATACTGTATGGTGCTATGACTCAGTACCATATAGCAGTTTAGCTTGGTTACTTAGGGTGATATTATGTAGTTACATTATAGGGCTATGTTATTGGAGCACCGTATGGCACTATTATTTAGAGCTATACTACATTATTATGTAGACACTGCATGACACTATTATTTAGAACTATATTACAGTATTATGTAGACACTATATGGTGCTATTACTCAGTACCATCTGGCAGTTTAGCTTGGTTACTGTATGGTGATATTATAGTTACAGTATATGGTTCTGTTATTTGAGCTCTGTATGACACTATTATTTACAGGTATATTACAGTATTATGTAGATACTGTATGGTGCTATTACTCAGTACCATCTGGCAGTTTAGCTTGGTTACTGTATGGTGATATTATAGTTACAGTATATGGTTCTGTTATTTGAGCTCTGTATGACACTATTATTTACAGGTATATTACAGTATTATGTAGATACTGTATGGTGCTATTACTCAGTACCATCTGGAAGTTTAGCTTGGTTACTGTATGGTGCTATTACTCAGTACCATATAGCAGTTTAGCTTGGTTTCTTAAGGTGATGTTATTTAGTAACAGTATATGGCTATGTTATTTGAGCACCACATGGCACTATTATTTAGTTCTATATTACAGTATTATCTTTGTGTCTGTTTTTCTCTTCTCCTCTGCTGCTTGGACACAGATTCTTGTCTAGGTCAGCGACCTGTGTTTCCATTACCATCTATATGTTTTTTCCTACAAGTACAATTATACTTAATAATATCTAATGTGACTCAATACTGGTTTACCAGAACTGGATTTAAGTTGAGTCAAATATTGATTTCTATTTTATCTGTTCAGGGCAGTGGAGAAGAGCCGACATCTCCAAACAGCTCCACAACACGTAAAAATGATGTAAAATCATACATTTAAGTAGTAATCGCAAGTCTCATTGAGGCCCCTCCGGGAATATTGTGCAGAAGAGAAAATCCAATAACATTCGTCCCTCAATAGACTGAACACATGCTCTCTGCTGCCCAGACTGACTTTTGTCAAGGACCATACGCTTCACATGTATTGTCCTGTTGCTATAGCAATGGGGGAAAGTATTCCGCAAGAGAGACAGGCGCGCTTTCAGTCTTTTGTGTCTGAGTGCATTGGTCATGTTTAGACTCTGACTTTCATGTAGTTTTGTCTCTGACCTGTAAGTTCGGAGTTTTGGAGCTGGAAGCGACTTGTCAGCAACGCAAAAGGAATAATTTACAATATTTGCTGGTTGGATACAATGTAACATAAAACAGGGCCAAGAATAGCAAAACAAAGGGTGGCGGGTGTATTTATTATATGGGCCCATTTGGCTGCTTTTCTCTAGCTCGAAACTGAGCATCAGGAAGGAACGGTTACAGTTCAATGCTGGAGAGGACGGGAAGGAATTTCACAATTTAAAGGGGTTTTCCGAGGACTTATATATTGATGACGTATGCTTAGGATAGGTGATCAATACGTGATCGGTGGGGTTCTGACACCTGGGACCCTTACAGATAAGCTTCATGAAGAGGTTGAATTGATTGTTTGAGCACTGCAGCCTCTTTACTGAATACCCAGTACAGCACCGTACAAATCATAGTGGCTGTGCTTGGTATTGCATCTCATCCTCATTGTCTTGAATGGGACTGAGCCGTGTCTGTACCATGTGACCAATGAACAAAATGCTATTGGCACAGGGAAGAGTTCACAGATGAAAGGCAGAGTTTCTGAATGTTACACCCCCAGCGATCTCATACCTATACCTATCCTAAGTCCTGGAAATCCCCTTTAATAAAAGTAGATTGTCCCAAATGGACAACACCTTTAAGCAACCACAATAGAGTGCATGTAGATGTCCGCAACCTTGAACATCATGGTCTCTTCAAACAACTGATCGGCGGGGGTCCTGGGTGTTGAACTCCCAGCGATCACTTATTGATCACCTATCCTAAGGATACTAAGTAGACAATACTTTTAGGAAGATGTAATAGTGTACATACAGATATCCCTAACCTCGAGTTCTACAGCCTCTTCAAACAGCTGATCAGCGGAGGTTCCAGGAGTCGGACCCCCAGCGATCACATACTAATGCCTTATCCTATGTCCTGGAAAAACCCTTTAATAATAGGATATTGTCCCAAGTGGACAACACCTTTAGGAAGTAGCAATAGTGTACATACAGATGTCCCTAACCTTGAGCATCACGCCCTCTTTGAGAAGCTGGTCAGAGGGCACCCTGGGTGTCCAACTACCACAATCACATATTGATGTCTTACCTATGGATCGATCATTGATATTTCAGTCCTAGAAAGCCCCTATAACTCCTTCTCAGTGTTTGTACAGGATTAGAAAAACATGGCTGCCTTCTTCTAGAAACAGCACCACCCTTGTGCATGGGTTGTGTCTGGTATTGCAGCTCAGCTCCTTTGTAATGGATAAGGATTAGGTAGAAGCAATATATGGGACAAAGATCTGACCTGTGGGAACCCCACCAATCACTTGAATGGTGCTGATCTGCAATACCAGAGATGACCACACGGATTTGCTACATTGCTAGGATGACCATAAACACTTTGTCCCGTAATTGGTGCGAGTCCTGATGGTTTGACCCCATTGATCATACTGACTAAAGTGCCCCCTCCTTCAATGTTGTGCCCAGTCCTTATCCCAATGCCAGTGGATGTCCATAACTTGGCAACTGACTATTCTCTGCAGCTCCCTGTATGAATGGGGAGCCCACAGGGATTTTCTCTTAGTACCATCCATCGGCCCACCCCTCAATACACCTCTTGGATGGCCTTCTATGCTAAAAGCAGGATGACAAATTGTACATCAAAGTGCACCTCGCTGTGAGAGCAAATATAATTCCATTTTAATTTTAATTCTGGGTCTAGATTATCTATTTTTATGTTAATTAAAGGAATATCTGCTCCACAATGCATTTTATTTCCGAGCTGGTGCATATGATGAATTAGCTGGGGGACTGGTTTATGTAATGTAGTTTTACATTTTTTTTTTTTTTAGAACCAGCCTATATATTCTTACAGATTTTTCAGAATAATAATGAAAAATAAAATATAACACAAATAATACAAAATAATAATAATAATAATAATAATAATAATAATAATAATAATAATAATAATAAGGTATTATTATTATTATTTTATTTTTATTATTTTTTTCATAATCCCTGTTCATCATCACCATTGCATAGGGCTATTCTCCTCATACAACACAATAAATTTTGGTCTTAAAAGGGATAATCCTGGCTAAAAATATTATTAATC